>OZ005652.1:293310827-293900827 GCA_963930645.1 Salticus scenicus
GGAAATTCACTTTAACAATCTGCTTAGGAATATGGAAGGAGAAGACCTCCGGATTTATATGCAATGAATACTGCGTATTGTTTAGAATCCACAATTTAATACAATTGAGTGTACTAATTTTTAAAATATCAATAGAAAAATATGTGCAATTAACAATTCCATGATTAATAGATTTTTATTTGTTTTCTATATTTATAAGAAGAAAGTAGGAATTCCTAAAAATTTCTGACTTCCGGTTTTCATGTTTTTATGCGTTTCAAGAGTTCCTGAACGCCATTTAGACCATTATTGGAGTGATGCCTTTTTATGTCTGTGAGTGTCGCAAAAGTTTTGAAGAAACGCTAAATCAAGAACTAATGCACAGAATTTCATGAAGTTCTATATTTAATTACATTTTGACATAAGTGGATGTTGTCTATTTTTAGTGCATATTTTTCAAACAGATGGCGCTATCATCTTGATTTTTATATATTTTTAACATGACAGCATTGGACATAATTCCGCGTAAATGTACATAATGAGGATTATTTTAAACCAGTTATGTATATATATATTTGTTTTGGTCTAACTTAAATGAATTTGTATAAACCATAGAGAAAAAGTTTTGTGATGGCCACAACTTACTCATTTTATTTAGATTTCTCTAGATTCTTATTTAGACTCCACCCCCCACCCCTCAGCATAATTTTTATATTTAAAATTTATCTTGTATATGCATATACCATATATTTCTGCCAAGTGCAGGAAAAGAAATACAAAGCTTGCATTTACTTTCAAATCCTGATAATTTGGTATGGCACCCACACTACTTGCTCTTTCCCTGTATTTCTATAAAGTCAAATTATTGCAATTTAAGGTTAAAATAAGAGGAACTGTACTTCAGTATTTTCGAAAACAATTGTAAATTAGTTTAGAAAGTTTTATTTGTATGTATTACTTTATTTGTGAGGGATCTACCTGTCCTCATGATCGAGGATGTTTAGTCACCTTATACTAGCGTCAAAAGCAGAACTTCGATCAATGATAGTGTTTCGATTCTCGGAAATTCAAAACGTGTAATTTCAGTAAAAACATAGTTTCACAAATTTATCCTCTTTACAACATTTTCCTTACCATACATGGGTAAAAGAAAGTAATAACAGAGTGAATACGGAAATGGATAGTTGCAAAGTATTAGCATGATTGATGTTTCTGCGCAAACAAATGCCAATTAAATATATAAATATTCATTATATTTAATTTTTTCACTAGTAAACTCATTGAATTTGTATAAGTTATGAAATCCTTACAAATGCGAGATTCATTAAAAGGTAAAATAAATGTAAGAGACCGGAAATATAACGACAATTTTTGTTTGCATCGGCTCATTTTTAAGATTCGAAAGTTTTTCGAAAAATAAGAATCAATTTTTATATACATATGGCGACTTCTGACCTTTAATAACAACTTGACTTGCCTGGGCATTCTTCCAAATAAACACTTTACAATGCTGCAGCACATCTGCGTCATCTCACAATCTACATGTTTTTTAAATCAATTTTCTTTCTTTTTTTCTTTCAAATTCAATATATATTACTTTTTTTAAATATCTATATTTCGTTAGTCATATTTATGTCATGTTTCACGTAAAGAATAATTCTATATACTTTTAAGAAATATGTTTTCAGAATACCAAATTTACAAGGAAAGAGGAGGAAAATTCATGTCTACAGTTTAAATAACGCGAGGAGGAAAGCAAGAATCAAACACAGATGCTAGCTTGTTGGCTCAGTTGAACAGAAGCTGGTGGTTCGAATCCCGTTTTAGACATAACGTATGTTCTGACCTTATATACGTTTAATATAAATGTCTTTGAAAAAAAAAAAAAAAAAAAAAAAAAAAAAAAACAGTTAAAATCTGGATTATTCGATGTACAAGCGGTCATGCAGACAAGCAAAAATTTTCAGTACTCATGGAACAAACAAATGTACAGATTATAAACTTTTTTACAATACGACGACAGTATATCATTTGAATCATTTTCATTGCACAGGTTACCTTAAATAACATGTATTCAGCCCACTTTGAGTTGTAGTTAAGGCACTATCAGATTTTCATATTATAATTAAAGCACTATTAGATCTGCGTACTGCAATTAAATTAAAAATCACAAATCAATATTTCGAATTTTTATACATTTTCTATACATTATAAGTAGAAAATATAAAGTTTCTAACTTGTAAATATCTGAATTTTAAAATATCGTTACATTTTAACTCAAACTACAACTTCGATACGTTACAAAATATTTATAATATAGAACATACATTTTATTTATTTATTTATTTTAACTGAACTTGTTAAATATTCATAAATAATAAATGCTTTTTTTTTTTTTTTTTTTTTTTTTTTTTTTGTTACGCAATGACATACATCAGTTATTATTATTATTTGAAGGCTTACTATTGATTTATTTAAACGTAGGACCCTTGGGTTAATGGCTCAAAGTCCCAGGTGAACTGAGCTTTCCGCTCATATATCGACCAGGATAACTCACTTTTTAAACGAAAAAGTCCCAGATTCGAATCTTTAGCTGGTAGCTCACATAAAGTTTGAAATTTTTATTTATTCATCTGTTTATTTATTTAAATTTTTCATTTTAATTCTTTTTATTCTTTTTATTTATTTTTATTATTCTCACGATAGGACTATTTGATACAGACAAAAAAGAAAAAAAAAATATAGCATCATTGCAATTGATAATTTATTTTTTAAGACTATATATTAGTCTAACAAAGTAAATTTTCGACGTACTTGTAATGTTTTTAAAAACTGCTTCTTCAATTCCTTTGAAAGCTGTTCTACTTCAGAAAAAAAAAAAAAAAAAAGTACAGCAAAATGTAAAATACAGCGGCGTTTGTTAACTAATTCCTATAACCAATACTCAAAAATTTACGCCTTAGTTAATAGTATTCTCCATCACCTTTAAATTATTATTAATAATAATAAAAACGAATTTGAAATAGTAGAAAAGATAAATAAATGACTAAGCTTTAACCTCGAAATATTATCCTTACTTTTTTTTTTTTTAATACTCCTCAATTAAAAGAAAAATACTTTTTTATTAGAAAGACAGGACAACGCGGTCTTTTATAAAAGTTATTCCAAAGGAAGTTCATTCCATTTTCGAGCAAGAATAAAAAAGAGAAAGAGAAAACAAGCAAAAGTATTTTCCTTTTTAAGAACCACATGCTACTTTTTTTTTTTCTTTTTTAAAGATCAAAGCGAGAGCATCAAAAAGTCGATAACTAATGTTTAACGTGTTTAATAAAACAATTTAGAAACTTTATATTGCTTTTGTGACTTAATAGTCTAAATTTACCATTTAGGCAAAACTTATTAAGAAAATTCGATAAATAAATAAGGATTTAAATGTAATTTGAAATGCACTATAGATATATTACATATGCGTTTAGGAAAAGAAGATTCCTCTTTTTAATACATGATATTAATTAAAATATTTTTCACTATCGACCCTATTATTTACTTAATTTTGTTATTTAAAATATTTCTCCTTTGCTCAGCAGTTTACGTTTAGTTAACAATCTAATCATGGCAAAGTGTATTTACAACATTAAAAATTTGTTTTTCCCAATTTCTTATTGACTAATTCCTTGACAATCCTTACAGAACTATTGACTGTTATCCCCGCGCTAGAATCAGCTTCCCCGTTATATTTTGGAGTTTAGTTATTCTGCTCCGATGACGGTATGCTTACCGCTACCGAAACTGCAGTGTGCTAATTTTATTTATTTATTTTATTTTATTTTTTATTTTTTGGTATTTTAAATTTTGATGTAAATTTATTTTCATTATGCGCCAAATCAAGGTTTTTATAAAGAACTAATTAATGAATTTTTCTGTGTAAATTTTAATAACTTAGAGTTTCATAATTAAAATATTCTTCCAATAAATCATTATAGGTAAATAATTGTCTTAGCTCTACAGAGCACAATGTTACTCAATACTAAATAATAATGTGTCATTTTTGCAGTATTTAAATTTTACAAAACGGTTGCTTTCAATCATTTCTGAAATAAAATAATTTTTTAGGGAGATGATAATTTGATGAAAGATTGAAAATTTGTAAATTTTAAAATACTTTTATTACCATTATATAAAAATATAAATGAAAAAAAAAATATTTTAGGCGATATGTTTGTCGTCCGTGTGAATAATTTTGGCGACATTTGTTGACGATTTGCGACAATTATCGTTACGCTGCCATGCTTACTTGAACCATACATATCGATAACAATTTCTCATATCAGAATTATTCATTGCATAATACATCTTTTTAAATACCATTTTCAAATTCAGAAAATTCACAAACATTAAACCTGTCCCTGCACTTTAAGAATTTATTTTTTCAATTTTTAATATTTCATTGTAAAACTATAAAATGCGAAATGTGAATAATCGTAAAATACACAAATGCATCCTCCCTCAATTACCCCCCCCCCCCTGCTTTTCACATGAATTTGATCTGTTCTTAAAATACCGAATAAACGTCCCTTACACTCAGCGGTAGGCTATGTCCAAATAGGCGATATCTTTTTACGTTGTTTCTTTTATAGAATTTGACTTACTAAATATAAGCATTGATTTGTATTATATTAAAACGGACACTGATTATTTGAAAACGGAAAGCTTGCTGAGATCGCAGTAAATATTATAAAACAAGTTACTGGAAGGAGGGGGAGGGCAGTTAAAGTTTCCCGAATTTTTCCAATTATTTAAACTGGTTAATCAAGAGTTTACTATATTTATTTAATTTATTATTATTATTTTTTCTATCATTGTAATTTAAAAAATATATACACATATGCTTTCTTTTTAAATTATTTTTATGCTACTTTAATTTTAGCAGGAAAATACATGTCAGTTTCTATATTTTTGCATATTTTTACCATTTATCCGCCCCTCCCTAAATACATTCCGATTTTCCTTGAGGATTGGGGGGCCGCTTGAACGGTATATTTTATGACCATTAAAGCTTCAAAAATAAATAATAAAAATATTGAATATAATTTTTTTTCGCAATGTAAATGAAGAATTCTGATCACAAATTTCTCCACAAAAAACATGAGGTTACTTAAAGCCAGAGATGGCTTGATTTTGCCCGACGCGAAAAAACCGGGTGTGCTTTTTAAAAAATCCTTATTTAAAATTACACTTTTATTTATAACTTATAAACATATAAATATAGAACTAATATTATATAGAATATTAGAACAAAGAATTTTCAGAGATATTAGAGGTGCTCCTTAGAAAAAATTCTTGAACGATTCCCTATGAATATATATATATATATATATATAATTATCTCATTAAAACACAATAAAAATTATAAAGACGAATAAAATCAAGGAAAAACAAAGTTGTTTGTCAATATAAAAAAATCTGTGAGACTCAAGGAATGTAAAATATAAATAAATAAAAATTAAATTTAAACCCTTAAATGCCTGATTATTTTTTAAAATCAATTTAAAAATGTTTTATTCTTACCTCGCTTAAATAAATCACGGGAAAAATATTTTTAAAAATCATATTTTATTTTAACTATGTGGTTTACAGCTAAAAACCAATGTGTTGCTAATCGGCGAACATGAAGCATTAGAGCTTCAATATTATTCTAATAATACTTTAGAAGACAAAATTGGATATATTGCCGAAAGGCAACACTCGGCATTTCGAAAACTTTACTTGTGCAACACTGCTAAGTAATACAAATGGATAATAATTAAAAATATTTGAGGAAAATATATTGAATACGAAAAATTGAATAAAGCATCATTAAATTAACTTTTTATTACAATACTTTTTTTTTTTTTTTTTTTTGTGTGTTGTTGTTGTAAAGGACAAATAAATAGAATTTTAGAATATTTAAAGTACAATTATTTAATTAAAAAAAAATTTCTTTATATCTTAATCATAAATACTTTAGGAATTTATTAAAGTTTTTAAATTTTGATTTTAATGAATGATTAATATTTAATTTTTTAAAAATATCTTTATTAATAATATACTTCATGTTAAAAAAAGAAGAAGAAAGAAAGAAAAAAAAAAAGGGAAAAAAGAAAGAAAATATTTTTCAAATCCCTCATTAAACCCAAAAATACTCTGGAAAAAAACCCTGATAAAAACCGAAATATCCCACTGGATTGGGTTTTTATCCAACCCTGATTAAAGATGTCACAAAGATGTCACTATAAAATATAGCACTAATATTTCACATAACACTTAAAATCCCACAGATTATTAACAATAAAAGTAAAACAAGATCAAAACACTTCAATTTGTTAATAAAGACAAACTGCTCAAATTAGCATTTCTTTTTATTATTATTATTATTATTATTATTATTATTTTTTTTTTTTTTTTTTTTTGAGCGTCTTCACAGATTCTTTGTTATATATGCATATTCTTTCTTGTACAAAATTACAATATTGTCTATAAATTACTTTAAGATATCCGAAGAAAACAGAAGATATTCAAAGAAGACATTGTTAATATTCGCGATGCTAATAACTTCAATTAAAAAAGCATCTAATAATAATTTTGTTATTGTTATCAGCTACTGTTGTCAGCATTTTAATTTTGAGCAATTTTTTCCCGTAAATTTCTAACATGATAAAAGATAAGCGAAGGTGGAATAAAAAATTGTCGCGTCAATAAAATTTATCGTTATAACTTTTACGACAAAATTAAAAGCAGTTTCATTCTTTAATAATTAGTTTATGAAAGCAGGGGGAAAATTGGCCGTGCTTTAGCAAAGTAAGCAATTTATTTATCACATTTTTTTATAGATAAGGATCTGAATGTAGATAAAATATTCATTGAAAATCCGTAAGCATATAAGGTTATTTAGCAAAAATAAGATTGCAATCTTTCGAAGCGGAAATATTTTAGTATAAAAATTATTTTACAAGTAATGAAAAAAGTAAAGTAGAAAAGAAACTCTGTTATTTACTCTTCACTAAAGAAAAATATTATTTGAATAATTTTATAACTCTGAGGTGGATGTGCGCAACATCTATTGTTTCCTGTACTGAAAGAGAAGAATAAAAGTTAAATTTTTTTCTTAAAATGCATTTACCTTATGGTCTTGCGAGAACAAATTGTGTATATCATATGAATAGAAAAGAAAACTTTATTATTAAAACGTACCAATAACGAAATAAAATATTTATTCATTTTATTTGTATGTCTTTGAGCACTTAAGTTGTTTATCGCTTAGAATATTATTAAACTTTAAATATGTTAATTTGAGGTTAAATCTCAGATGTTTTTCACTACTTTTAAATTGTGCTTAATGTTGAAATTTTACAAAAAAAAAAAAAAAAAAAAAAAAAAAAATCATTACTACAATTACACGTTTTGAGGTCTCTTCAATCAGAAAATCAAGTTTATAGTAATTGGTCTGTCTGTGTGTATCTTATGTGACTGTTACCTGCGTAACTAAAAAACAGATATTAGCAGTAAATCAAATTAGGTATTTTAAATCTTTATTGTATAGAAATATTACTTGAAACTTTTCATTGGCGATCACACACATGAATTATGCATATGGAAATACAAATAATTCAAATACGTTACGTCAATCGAAATTTATCAGTTTTCATGTCACTATCTGTATACTGAATAAAACATAATTAAATTGACATAGATTTTTTATATGCCCCAAAACATGCTTTATAAAGAATATTATATGACAAACTTTGGAATTCGTTTACAGGGTGACAATAAGAATTTGGTTGCATCAAGACTATATTTGCAAATTGCTTAAAATAAATACATTTAAAAAACGAATTTTTGTGAAAAATCAGATTAATATCAATTTAAAAATTATTATCTTTGTGAAAGGAATATAAAATTCCAATGATGATTTTATAAGAAACATATCCTGTTTCATGTTCATATGGTCGTTCGGTTACGAATTATGCACTATAGAAGAAATGAAAAAAGAGAGATAGAGAGAGAGAAAGATTGGTGCTTGACTTGTGGAAACTAACTTGTGGAAATGAATAATAAAATAAAAAATAAATAAACTCGAACAGTTAAGCCGTATTAGTAAAAAGAAAAGGGGAAAAAAAAAGAAAGGAAAAAAAAAAAAAAAAAGAAAGAAAGAAAAGAAAAGGAAAAGCAAAAAGAAAAAAGTAGTAGCGGGACTTTTAAAAACAGCTTTAAACAAATTCACAATGCACATATACATAGACCAAAATGTAGGGAAAGCATTGGAAAAACAACTTGTATTAAGCGTTTTTGATTGCAAAACAAGGCATTCGACATCGTCACCCATCACAGAGTCGAAAAGAATAGAATATGTAATTGGTTGACGTCAGCGTCCAGTGTCCCAAATATTTTCACAGCACCCGAAAGCTGTTGAAAAAGAAATCAACCTACATTTTCACAAATCGGTGATTAGAATACTAGCTTAACTAGATTCATGTCATTTGGTTGTTCAAAGTCGGCCTGTGAAATCCAGAGAAACAATTTAAGCTAGTGGTTTGTTCGCGCGATCACAAATAAAGATAGATTATTCTCGTCACTTCAACCAAGGATAAAACCATTACTGACTTAATTCCTTATCATTGCCAAATCTCGTTCATAAATGAAGCCTCTTCAATTCTAAGGACTTTTTATATGCACTTGATAGAAAAAAAAACAAAAAAACCCGAGCAATTGAAAAAGAAATAAATAAAAAAACACTTTATCAACAAAAAGTGATGAAAATGGAACATAATGCTTCTATTAATCACGAAGAAAAATATCTAGCCGACGGCTTTCACAGATAAAAAGAAAAGAAATCTTAGCAATCGTTTAGATACGGCTTGTTTAGTAAGTGTTTAGTAGCAAGTGTTAAATAAATATTAAATAATACTTTATCAGTAGCTTTTGTTTGTCTGATAACATCATAAATGCTTCTAGGGAAGAAAAAAAAAAGACGAGAGATGGGGTGGGAGGTGGAGGCAGAAAGAAAAAAAGATAACCAAGAAAATATCATCCAGATAAGCATTTTTAGTTTCGAGTTTGGTGTTTTTATCGAAATCAAATAAATTGTAATAAAATATTTTAAAAGTATGCATTCGTAAATTACAAAGTAATATCCTCCCTTCCCACATACATATGGGGGGGGAAACCCTGCTTATACATGTGCACATCGATAAAAACAAACAAGTAACTATAAACGACGAGAAATATTGTTACAATTAAAAATATTTTTCAAGGGACAGGACACTCTTTAAAATTTTTAAACATTCAACCAATAAAAGATGTCAATATTTCAAAAAATTAACAGGAGGAGGTGCCGCTCACCACTCCAAGAGTGGTGTCCAGCGCTTAAATATAAAAATATCTTTAAATAGATTTTCTCCTTCAGAATTTCAGGTCTTTAAAATGCGCCCTACGACTTAACATCAAATTAAAGCCAATAAAAATTATAGCTAGGACTTCTGATGTCCTCATGGCATTGAAATAAATTTTGATACACGTTTTAATTTCCGTCTTAAATCTTAAAACACAATTTTAATTTTTTGGAAAACTTCAAATTTGCATTGAATACCGGTATTCAAACATAAATAATGTTTCTCAAAAATTAACTTCCCAATGAAAGCACAGAGTAATGACCAAATATGATAAGAATGTACTATATTTACAGAATAATAATGTGAAATCGAGAGAGGAAAAGAGAAAAATTATTTTGGCGTCAGCATTTAAATATCCCTATCTTACTTCAATAAATAAATAAAATAAAATGTTTTTAAGAACTTTTAATAGACTAAATATTGTTATATTTCAAAGCATATGTATTCAAATTTTACTAATTTTAAGACGGTAATTTACAAAAATGCTTTATAATGTCCACCGTCCAGTGTTGCCAAACTTGGAAGCTTTTTTATTAAATAATCGCCAATAATATTGAGAAGTGATGTTTGATATACATAATAGACAATTAATCTCTGAAATGATTAGGCAACCATTACAATTAAAAATTATAGGTAAATATTGAATTAAAAAAAGTCCTTAAATCTATCAACTCTGCACTGTCTTCATAAAATGAAGCAAACCAGGCTATTTTGTAGGGATTGAACGATTACAGGGGTGAAACTACCTAACATGCAAAAAACCTGAAAACTGTTACTTGCATGCAAATAGGGAAGACTTATCAGTGTTATATCATTTGGCTACCTATAATAAGTGGTATTTGTAAGAGTTTTTAATACATTACAAAGCAAATCAAACATTGAAAATGAGAAATTTCTATAAAAATAAAATAATTTAACATGAAATTCAGAGACAACAAAATTTTCAAAAACCCTGAATTCAGGGGTAGCCCTTGAAAAGTTTTACCCCTGCGATTATAGCACATTTCTTTCTAAGTGAATAATAAGAAGTATACGTGAGATAACATAAATTTATTATAACTACGGTACTAATGATTTGTAAAATATAAAGGAACACAAAAATAGCGATATAAAATTTCAGGATAAAGAAGCAGCTATTGGTATTACTGCTTTTTCCCTGTTTTCTTCTTCTTCTTCCTCTATTTTTTGTCCCCAAAAATTATTATTTTTATGCACTTTATTATACTTTTTTTTTTAATCGTTAACGGTTAAACAGTTCAAGTCTAGATCATATACAATATACGCATAAACTGTCCATTTTCTGATAAAACTTTCTTGGTTTCACAATTTTTGTAAATAAAATTATACAGATAATTTGTTTTATGCTCTTAAATTATTTGGATCTCTTGTACATAAAGGCGTTCACAATTTTTTCATTTACTTTTAAAATAAAATTAGGCTGTGAATTTTGAACTTTATATCATATAAATAGTTTTTAAAACGAAAAATATATATTTATATATATATATATATATATATATATATATATATATATATATATATATTAATTCCGCTATTTCTGATTTCATCCTTGATAAAAAATATTTTTATTTCATATAATTATAGATGCACATGTTAGTTCCAGAATTAAATTAGACTTGCAACGGCGATACTTCTTTTTCAGAAAAGAAAGAAAAAGAAAAAAAGACTTGATTTTTAAACTTTTTGCAGATTTTTAAATTCGATTTTCCATTAACTTCAACTTTATCCTTTACTTTCAAGAGAAACGTAGGTGTGAGACATAATATACGTATCAGTAAGTTGAAAAGCAACTTCTTTAAAAAAAAAAAAAAAAATGAAAGAAAGGAGGGAAGGAAAAATAAAATAAAATTTAGTTTTATATTACAGTAACTTTAACGGTATTATTTAAGAAAAGGAAAAAGATTGTTTCTGTTATTCATTTGGGATGAAGCTTCATAAAATATTCATTTTTTTTTTTTTTTTTTTTTTTTTTTTTTCTTTTTTAATGCAGTAATGTATATTCTGAAACAAAATAAATGCCTATGATAATTACTTCTGAGACAGAAATATCAAAGCATCTATAACTGATTTTCCATTTTGGGAATTTTCATATACACACATATAATATATATATAGAATAAGTATTTTGAAAAATTATATTACAAAATTCAAAAACAAAAATTGGATTTATGGACAATAAATGAAAGTTTAAAGCATAATCAGTTCAAAAGAAATCTAAATAATGTACAAAAATTGACGTCCAGGTATATTACCGTCTGTTCAAATCAGTAGTCTAAATTTAACAATAAGATTTTTTTTTTCAGTAGCATTAAGAATCATTATTTTCAAAACTCTCAAAAAATAGACAATAGGCAAAGTTTCCCCCCAACTCTTTTAAAATTTCATTTTTTTAACATGCTTTATATCTTCAGGGTTCCTATGTCCTCCTTTCCCATGTATCGGTTTCTTTTTCCCGTTTCTTTTTCTCGGTGCGTTTTATTTTTATTTTATTTTTATTTTTTTCAATGTTAATTGCCATTAGATTATTTTGCTTCCCCCCCCCCCCCCGCTTTCTCCCCAAAATGCTGAGATCCACCACATTTTTGAAAGAAAAGAAGAACGGGGAGAAAAAGTAAGAAATCCATAGAAATTTGTATATATATATAAAGAGCTAAAACAGTAGGGTGGGCACAGAGGTTCTGAAGCTATCGTCATCATAGCCTTAAAAACGTCTTGCACTGTGGTGGGCGGGCAGAACACCAGCGCTTTTATGTGGCAAAAACGGAGGTAAAAAGTCAAAAACACATAGAAATTAACATGGGAAAAAAAAAAGAAAAAAAAGAAAACGCGAATTTAAGTGTGAAAACGACAACATCAGTTTTAAATGTCAAGAATTTTAATTGCATATGAGACCCCCCTCCCCCCCCCCCCAAAAAAAAAAAAAAAAAAAAAAAAATATATATATATATATATATATATCAAATTATCTTTTTAGGCCATTTATTTTTAAAAATTTCGTGTTTTCTTTTCTCTACAATTAAATGCAATCGATATTTCTTATAATTTACAATGAACACAATACTTTTGATTCAATATCAAAAGTAATAAAATAAACAAATTTTTAAAAAATGTTTAGAAGAATTAAATTCTGAAATTGAAAAATTGAAAAGCTATTATTCTGAGCATCAAAAGATAATTTTAAATAAAATTTATCCAACTTTTTATATATATTTTTAAATAATTATATAAATATTAATAAATATTCATCTAGATATGCAATTGCCTGCTTAATTATATAATTTCAGATTTAACATTAAGATTTTTTTTTTTTTTTTTTTCAGTTTTTTCTGTAATAGTAGTTTATCTTCGAATAAAAAAAAAAAAACTATTATATAATGAATTTGGAACTTGTCATTCTGAAAGAAAGAAAGAAAAAATTTACACGTGATATTTTAGCCAGGATTTCAATTGTAACAATAAATAATAATAATGCATTTGAATTTAGAATTTACTTATTTGAAGGTTGTTATTTATTTTTATTATTAAATGTACTTTTCTTTTCTTTTTCCCCCCAAAACATGGATATCTCCTCCATCCTTTAAAAATTTCATTTAAAATTACAAATTTTAAATTTTAAGATAAGAAGTTCATTTTATAAAATATTCAGAAGAAAGTTTTACAAATGATTCACAATGATTTTTTAAGATAATCCATTTGTTTTTCTCAGGAGAAATATAAGTAATTTTAATGAACGTAATCACTTCTTTAGGAATTTAAATGTGGGCAACTTTATGGTGATAGGGGACTTTCATTTATATTTTTAATTTTTCAATAATAGTAAAAGTAGATTGAAGCTTAAAAAAAAAAAAAAAAAATCATTATGTTAAGGCATATGTAAGTTAGAATTAACTGAACAATGTTTCATAATAAACTAAATGAACGCTCATGAAATCTTTCTTTCTTTCTTTTACAATGCTTTAATTCAGTGACTTTAACATTGAGTTAATGATTATGAATTAAAAAATTCATGAAATTTGCATTTAGGCTGAAAACTTAGAGCTTTCAAATCTCCTTCTCTCTCATTTTTTCTTTTTTTAAAGAAAAGGTAGATCTCTAGATTTTTAATATTAGAACTGAACACTCACAAAAAAAAAAAAAAAAAAAAGATTAAATTTTAGATGGATTTTTTTTTTTTTTTTAAATCTGTTGTAGCACAATGATACATAGTTAGAAACAAGACCTAACAACTATGAGAGAGATAAATAATTTTCTTTTAAGCTTTATTAAAATAATATATATATATATATATACCTATTTATATTTACTTGATACAGATAATTAAATATACTGAAAAATGACTTTGAAAAACAAAAATAAATAAATAGCATACAAGATAATAATGCACTTCCCGAAAAATAAGAGTTTACATTTAAAAATACCGAAAAATTTCATCTAAATTTTGTTCGTGAAGGTTGATATATATATATATATATATATATATATATATATATATATATATAACCTCAGCTTTCTATACACTATTAAATTAGCAATAACATTTACGTTTGGTTCATGTAAGTCTAAAACATATTTTTATAAAATAATCTGTTAAAATAAATGTATTCTTAAATTTTTTCATTTAAAAAATGTCGAATTGCAGGAAGGAGCTTTGAAAAAGCTTTTAGAAAGAAAATATCTATTTCCAGGATTTTCATGAAGAAAAATGTAACCTAGAAATAATGTAAGTGATTAGCCTTTTTAAACTAAATGGTTTTAATAATAATAATTACAGAACATGGTTTTCTTTTTCTTTTCTTAATGTAAGTGATTAGTCTTTTTAAACTAAATGGTTTTAATAATAATAATTACAGAACATGATATTTCTTTTTTTTTTTTTTTTTTTTAAGTTTTCTTTATCTCTTTCGTTCTTTCTTTCGTTTTACTTTTTTTAAGCATACCATACATAATTAATTATATCAAGTTAAACAAAATTCCAGAAAAAGACCTAAACTTTATGATTTCTGGTATTTGAACTTTAACTTAAATATATATAAATTATTTCTTTAAAAAGTGCAACTCACCTTTGTTTTATTATATCTTTCTATTTTAAAAAACAAAATTAGAATATAAACTATGATTATATATATATATATATGCATATATATATATATATATATATGTATATATATACGTAATGTATAAAACTATTTTAATAAGAAATTCTGTTAAAAATGAGGTTCTATTTGTTGTCATGCTAAAGTAATTATTGTAAACAAATTATTTTAGCATAAAACGCAAATTTTTGTTTGTAAAATTTTCGAAACGCTAGACAATAGATTAAAATAATAAAAATAATGACAATGATGATGGTAAAATGTTACTAGCATTTTTCAAAATCTATTTATTTATTTTAAATAACAGCTAGACATAACACAAAAATGAAATTTTTTTAATAGGATCGATTTTGGATATATTTTGAGACAGAGTGAATGTTTTGCAGTAAAATTTAAAAACGTGAACCAGTTTTTAATTTTCTGCACATTCTTCATATTTTTAGTCAAGATAGTTAAAAAAAACAGAAGTTAATTTGAGGTGTTAATCCCCGAGGGAATACAACCGTAAAATATAATAATAATAATAATGAACTGTAGATTTATAATAAACATATTATTATTATTTCTTAATTCCCACATACCCAAAAGAACCCGGGCGGTTTTTTTTTTTTTTTTTTTTTTTTTTTGGGGGGGGGGGGGGGGTTACCTACTTAAAACTTTTTTTAAATTTAATACAGTTCTTCACTTTTTTCTTTCTTTTTTTTTTTTTAATAATTTATTATTTTTTTACTTAAATTCTTTATTTGACATTATTATATATATAATAAATATGTTAGGTATATTATATAATATAATATTTATATGTATAATTATTATATTATATATATATATAATTATTATGTATATATCTGCATAACGTAGTGTATCATATTCGTGATATATATGCCAATTTGAAACTATGTAATTATTTTTCAACTTCGTTAAAAAAATTCCTTTCATTTCAACCAAACAGTTTTGAAAGAAAAAAAAAAAAAAAAAAAAAAAAAAAAAGGATCAGAATCAATGAACGAAATTGCAAGCCATTTTTGTATTTGTAAGTCATGATGTAAGAAAAAGTAAGACTTTGCCTAAAATTCTAAGGATTTAACAACAAATATTAAACATAACTAACAATATACTATATTGGACTTTGTAAGGTTCAGGCAAAAAATGGGGTTCTTTTGTTGCTCCTCACAAACTTCAAATCCATTAAAGCAGTCTTTTAAAAAGATTTAGTTTTATAAAAATGTTCTTTTTATAAAATTTTTCACACATTTCCAGAATTATTTTTAATGATTACCTATAATGAAACACTATCAACTTGATAATAAACATTTATATAGAACGACTGATAAAATGGAATGAGTTGCATGATTTTTTTTTTCTTCTTCACAAAACTGGGCCCCAAAAATTAAAACCTGGATTGACTTCTGACACGTAAGTGTAAAATGCAGGCAGTGATAACTTTGCTTTGTATTCCTTTATTAAATAAGTTTTCAAATATGAATAAAATATGTCAGTATTAATAATAAAAAAATTTAAAAAATGTTTTGCATACATTTTTTACTTAAACCATATAAAAATGCACAATTATTTGTAATATGAAAATAATACATGGAACGTTTAAAATATTTTCTTTTATTACTAGTTTTGATTTTATACAAAAGAACTTAAAAATAAAAAATGAAATTCAAAATTGTGATAAAATACTGAATAAAATGAAATAAGAATTCGTCTTACTGTTTAGACCAGAACAAACATTAAGAATATGAAGACCATTTAATTTTTAATTAATTAATATTATTTTGTAATACGTTTTCTTTTAGTCTAAAACTGTTCTCTTTTAAAAGAAACTTAATAGTGTTATTCTACGTTTGATATATATATATATATATATAAAAAAAAAACACCCGGGTTGGGCTTTTTTAAAGAAAACTCGTTTTTTTTTTTTTTTTTTTTTTTTTTTTTTTTGTTGCTGTTGTTTTTTTTTTTTTTTTTAAATCTGGAGCTTAAATATTAATTTTAAATATGTGTAATCAATGTATAGTAACAAATGTACATTGCCATTGTCTATTATTTATTCGTTTTATTATCATTTGCTCTGGAGATGTATTTAAATTCGGAATATTTCTTTTATTAATTTTCTCGTGTTGGTCTGTCGCAAAAATGGTCAAACCACTTTTAGTTTTTGATATTTGAAAGAAATAGACCTCTCGTCGTAGGGAAAAAAAAAAAAAAAAAAAACTACTGAAAAGTTGGAAATTGAAAAATGTCTTTTCATTAGCTCGTTTACTTATATATATATAGTTCGTATTTGTTTAATCGTAAAATACGTAATAATCGAGGAATAAAGTTGCGGTAAGCTTGTCGTGTATTATTTTAAATAATTTAATTTATAGATCTAGTAGCCTTAACTATTTTCATTTCCGTACTAAAGTCTTCATTGGTTATTTAATTTAGTTAAAATTTAATTCTTGTTGGCCATTGTGGTATTCAGTGGCATTAAATTTTCTCCTATTCTTCGTTTTACTACGTTTTAAAAAATATTCTAATATATATATATATATATATATTCTCCGTGTATTTTCGGACTACACACACACACACACACACACACACACACACACACACACACACACACACATATATATATACACATATACCTAATTAGTTTTTTTTCTCACTCTCTAATTTAAAGACATATTTAGTATCAAAATATCAGATTTTTCGAAATTCTAAGGCATAGAATTCTCAAAAATACATGAATTAAAATATACATATATATTATTTTTATATTTCGGTACTAAATTTCATTACGTATTCTTTTAATACATATTTCAGGTACAGTTGTTTTATTAAGATATCAGAATTTCAAAAAAATTATCATATAGAATTAATTATGTAAAAAAAAATAAATAAAATAAATAAATAAATAAATAATTTGTTTTTTAACTTTCAATGCTAAATCTTGATCGAGAGAAATATCTTTTTAAGCTTTCATGTCTTTTAGGTTAATGAAGGTACACACATTTTAAAAACATGCATTTTCATATATACTTAGTAATATAATGTCAATATTAAATTATATACATAAGAAGCTTAACCCTTTACCGCTCAGTGTTCCACTACATGGAACACCAAATTTTAATTCTCAAGTGCAAAAACTCACTCCGGAATTTTTTTAGCAAAAATTTACATTTATAACAAAGCAGAAAACGCCCTTTTTTTCAACATGAAAATTTAAAATTTCTTCTATTATAATTATGTTCGTAAATTCCGGTGGCAGTGTAATTTAAATGATCAGAATTATCTTGCCCCGTTTAGGGTTAAAATACTCCGGAATAGATTGAAATGTTGGGATCTATGCAACTTTTACGAGTTGTTGTTGTCGATAATGTTTACTTGTAAAGTGATTTATTTATTAAATTAAATATTATTTGAATTTAATAAGGTTTACTTACAGATGTTTCAAACCGAAAATTTCTCGAAAAGGAACAATGCTAATTTTTTATTTTTTAAATATTTATGATCAGCTATGTGGCTAAAAGCCATTTTTAAAATTAGTTTAGTAATTTTTAAAATAAATTATGTAGTGAACCTTAAAGGGTTAAAGATACATTTTTTTAATGCTAAAGTATTAGACGTTCAAAAAATAAAAATAAATATAATAAAAAACACTAAAATAATAATAATATGTATAAAAAAAGTATTATTTTTTAGCTTGCGATGCCAAATCTTGTATCCCCAAAAATAACATATAGGTAAGGGGCAAAACTGTAAAAATCCATTAGAGACCAATGGGCGTGGCCATAAGAAGTTTTTTGCTGACCACTTTCTTTGTATAGATTAATAACGATATAAAATCAAACAATTGAAATAAATATGCTAATATTTATAAAATTATAAATAATTTTAAAAAGTTATTATGGAACAATTCCAGGGAAACTTACTGAAATTTACAAAATAAAACAACAAGTATTTTGTTAAATAGTACACAAAAAATACAACTTTTATTTTTTTATTTATTTTACATTTAATTCAAGAGCAATTTTTTATTGAATAAAAGCATAGAGCCTTCTTCTGAAAGTAACTATACGCTTTAGTATGCAGGCTTCAGCCCAAATTAATCAACGGTGGGAAATTGTAAGAGAGACGTTTTTTAAACAATGCAACAAGCAGCCAGAAAGTTAATATTAATGGAAGACTTGGCGTGGGATTATAAAAACAATGCCAACAACAACGTTTAGAACGCCAAATAGAAATTTTTTATGCACTGAAGACGGTACGCTAAATGCTACCGAAACAGCTGTCTGCTTTCCTATTATTTCTATTTTGTGTTCTAAACCTTGTTGTTTGCCTTGTTTTTATAAGAGTCAGAAAGTGGCCACTTTAGTGGTCGCCAATAGCAAATTTAGTAGCGCCCACTTCTAATTTTGACCTATTATAAAAGAATAATACGTATACTTCGGATTTCCTAAATTTAGGAAACATTTAAATTCTTTCAGTTAGATTCTTGAAAATAAGGACTTAAAATATATTCAATTTACAAAAGCATATTCGGGTATTTAGTACGATGTGTCTTAATTTAGAAAAATGTTTTCCCTTAGATATTTCTTAAAAATTATTTGTTTTACATTTTTTGGCGAATTTGAAAAGAGTTGATGACTTTCTTTTTCAGTTTCTTTCTTTGTTATTCTATTCAATTTTCATTATAACATTTCTTGGTTGGTTACGAAATTGAAGTATGTTATTTATAATTATGCCGCTATGGCATATTCCCTGTTGAAAATGGATTGCACTACATTTATTGTTCTAAAGAGACGCAAAAGAATAGGATACACTGATGTTACTCGATGGTAATTGTTTCAGCGATTTTAATACATTTCAAATCAGACAGTAGTCTACGAGAACCAGACAGCAGTCTAATTATTTGAAGTGTGCTATGACAAATTATTTTTAACAGAATCGATCGAAATAAATGTATTCCATAGTGTTCTGCATGGGAAATACTGTATTTAACGGTTATCATTCATTTATAGACTAACTATAATATTCAGAGAACATTACAATTTATAGGTAAATACCTTAATATTTCATATGATGACGCATACAATTTCTTCGTTTATCCGATATAATTGTTCGGGAAATAATTTTAATGGTGACTCATACAATGCATATTACCCATTAGTTATATCCAGCTTTTTGAAAATGGTACCCCATTTGTGAATTTATAAAATAATATGTGAAAACATCAAGTAAATTTGTGAAAATTAATAATGCTTCTGAACAATTAACCGAAATGCGCAAAGCAATTTTTTTAAATTTTAAAATACATTTAAAAAAATAAAGTGAAAGAGTTGTAAAATAAATAAATAAATAAATAAATATATATATATATATATATATATATATAGGCAAGTCAAGTTGTTTCTTATATGTAAGATAAGGAGTTTAGTTAGATATTTACCATTGTCTCAGTCTCCAGTTAATATCCAAATTGAGGGTATTTTTATGTGATTGATGCAGTGAAGCTTACAAAATTTTTTAGTGTGCAGTTATATTGCTGAGAATTGACTTTGTGAAGGTGCCTCTTTGCTGAAAGTTGAATTTGTGAAGGTACCTCATTGACAAAAGCTGAGTTTGTGAAAGTGTCTCAATGCGGCACTAAATTTGTTCTGGATTAACCTCTGTATATATGGGAGAAATATATAGGTAATTTGTTATATGTAGAAATAAAGCGTCGAAAAAAGCATCTGAAATTTTTATGAAAAAAAAAAAACCTGCCAAGTTTGGAATATTTCTTTTTTTCATATAAATGCTGTTAGGTGGACATGTGTGAAACTGCATTTTCAAGGATATACATTTTTTAGTTGTATTCCATTTATATTATTTTAGTTGTATTCCATAGTTGTTTACATATAGGGTCGAGCAAAATAAATCAGTTGGTTATCTTAATGAATTCTGGTGCTTTTTTGGTTTGGCGAAGATTTGTAAACTGAATAAAATTTATCGTTGCAGTATAATATATATATATATATATATATATATATATATATATATATGTTTCACGTGAACATTAATGTTTTTGTAAATGAAGTTTTACAAGTGTGGTTTGATAATTTAATTATAATACATTAAAGGTTGATCCTGGATTAGGTTTTGTAACGAATTTCTAATAATATTTCAAGTGTTTCGTAATCGACACGGGTCATATGATCCTGCAATCGGTGTAATTTAACTTTCTTGTTTGCTCTTGCATTTGAAGCAAAACGTTTCAATGCATTTTAAATTGCGGTAATATACTTATGAATCGAACTAATTATTTGGCTCCAGCAGTGAAAATTTTAAACTAAAAAATCTTCTGGTGCCATTATGTACAATGATCTATAATTTTATTTTATTTATTTATTTTTATTCAAAGATGTAACTTAAAATTAAATTTTAATAAGTAACTAAATGTGCATAACTAATTTTTTTTCTCGAAATATACTTTACTACGTTTGAAAACTTATCTTAATAAACACTAGTAATAAATAAATTAATGAATCGATGGGTAAAATAAAATAGGAATTAATAATAACATCTTTTTACTTAGAAAAATTGACGTTCCGTAAGTAGTTTACCATAACAAAATTAATATTTTAATGAAACCAAAACATAAATAATAATTTAGCAAAAAGAAAGAAAGAAAGAAAGGAGGAAAATAACATAATATTTTATTAAATAAAATTTTCCAGCATTTAACAAGATAAATTTTAAATTATGAAGTTTTGAAGATGTTTAATAATTTTTTTAATATTACACATTTTTAATTGTCTTTTGATTAATGAAATTGTAAATTTCATATTAAAACAACACGCACGTACAAATCAATCACATACTGCTACATATCACCTAAATTAATATAATTTAGAAAATTTTGAATTTATTCCATAAACTTTAAAGCTTCGAATATATACTTGTAGGGTTCCCATGGTCACGCCTTTCTATAAACACTCTTCTACCACTATTACCTTAAAATAAGTTTCTTCTTAAATGTACAGTATATATTTAGGAAGAAATTTATTTTAAGACACAATAGGTAACAGTTTTGTTATTTTATCACTCTATAATACTATTGTTTTAAAATAGTATTATAGATATTAGTATTATTATTTTATTACTCTATAAATATAATAGTTTTATAGAGTGTTTATAAAAACTCGGGCCGTGCGAACTTTGACTTAATTTAATCTTTAAATTGCATTTTGCAAAAAACATTTCAAATCGCAAAATTTGTTTAAAAGCAATATTTTATCGAATTTATTAAAACTAATACTGCACTTTATTTTATTTTTATTAAAATAATAATAATACATTTCTCTTAAAAAAAAAAAATAATAAATACTTGATGCGTACTCAGATAATTAATAACGTTAAATATAGAACAGGTAACGATTTAATTTATAATTTGCACAGTGTAATAATATTAATAATGCATAACTAACTTTTCCTTAATATTAAAGTATGTAAAATAAAAATGAAAATATTAATTGACGCTAAATGAAACATTAATAAATATATAGTTTTAGCATTATAATACAAAACTAAAATAAAGTAGAATAATTATTATTTTTAATATTAAATTTCACAAAATTCCGATACAATAGAACAAAAATTTTGATTGCTATGTATATTCACTATTAATATTAAAAATTAATGTTAATAATAAATAATAATAGAAAATGAATAAATATTAATGTTAATAATTTAATAAATGATAATGATTTAATTCACAATTTAATAAATGATAATATCAAATATATACATATTATTCCATACAAAGAAGTTTTGAGTGAAAATAAACATTTCTTTGGTTTGAATAATAATTACAAAAAGTGACTTATTAATTATTTTGAATATTTCTTAAATCTTTTATTATAATCTTTGAAGAAATTTCCGTGTTTCCTTAAAATATTTTAAAGGATCTTTAAAGCCTTTTAAAATATCTTAGTACAAGTTAAAAAAAAAAAAAATAATAAATCTGTTTTAATTAATTTGTATTATAACTGCAAAAACATTTCTATGTTGTTTTCAGCTTTTGGAAAAATATATAATTAACACTCTAAATTATTTACAGTAAAGGAAAAAAAAAAAAAAAAAAAAAAAAAAAAAAAAAAAAATACAGCCAATTATTAATGGAGGAAAAAAAATGGTAGTGCAATTTAACATTCCGTAACATAATGTAATTTGAATTTTACAAATTGATATTAACATATATTTTGCATTCAAATGTTCTAAGAACTACATATTATGTAATGAATTAATAATTAAATAGATATATCTTGGGATAAAGTATTAAAAAGTATCAGGTACATTTGGAGATTGCAAAAATGTATGAAATTTTTAATTAAATAATTATTAAAAAATATTAAATTATTTTAAAGATAATAAGTTATTAATTTATTTCATAAAATGTACTTTGAGGAACGTTTCAATTTAAATTACATGTTAATATGTAGGTTCTAAATTATCTTATGCATCGTGAAATAAGACTGAAAATGTTTGTTATATTAATAATTTGCATTTGCTACAACGTTTCAAGAGTATAAATTTTACAATATTTTAAAAGCCGCAATAATTCTTCACATCATATACATTTTTGTGTATATGAAGCTGTAATGTATAAGTGTATATGATGTATAAAATCTGATAAGAATTAAAAAACCTTCATTGAATTAAAGCAGAATCATTTTTTACAAGTACTTGTCCCAACTTATTTTATTTATTTTTTAATATAACTGTTATTTACTTAAAATTTTTTCACTATTGACAATTACATCAAAAAGGGCGGAAAAAAGTAAATATGGTTTAAAGAAATATGTAAAAACTAAATATTTCTATAATGAAGATGCGTACAAATTTCCTACTAAAGGAAAAATTCGTACAATCACTATATACATATTATTCTTATTGGTTTCTGTGATCTTAAATCTGTTGCTCGGTTTGTATTAAGTTAAAAAAATTATTAATATATAACTTATTTTTATTTTAAATTTCATTTAAATTGTGTAATATATAGACAATTATATTAAAAAAGCAAAAATATCTAAATATTCTTTTAAAAATTTTGTAAAAACTAGAAATTTTTATAATTAAAATGTGTAAAACTTTCTTACAAAAAGGAAAATATCGCACAACTTAAAAAGAAGAAGAAGACTTTATAATATGAGATAGCTCTCAATTTATTTATTTATTTAACTTTTATTTAAATTGAAGAAGATTTTATAATAGAGATACCTTTAAACTTATTTATTTATTTAACTTTTAATGAAATTTTAAATTTTAATGTTTTAATTGTTCAATATATATACAATTACATTTAAAAACGGGAAAATATATAAATATTCTTTAAAGAAATATATAAAAATTAAAAATTCCTATAGTTAAGATGAGTAAATTTTCCTACAAGAGGAAAAAATTGCACTATAACATAAAAAATAAAGAGTTTATAATATGAGATTTGGAATAATCACCCAACATGTTATATGTTATCTCTTTAAAAAGAAAAAATACCCTGTTGAATAATAAAATACTTGCAAGAATTAAATAATCTAATATAAATTATTAGAAGATTCAGTTACAAGCGAAATCAAAACCAATTCAAGCCGGGATTTTTTTTTTTCTCTTCTTTCATTGACTTCTATTGATTTTTTTCCTTTCCGTCTAATGATCGTGGATTAAAGTTTCTTGACCGATAAATAACTATGCAATCGATTTACAATACAGCTAGAAAAATTGTGATGGAAAAAATTATTTATATGCAAACACTTGTAAAATAGAAGCAAAAAGTGGAGCGCACACTTTTGCCCAGCCCATTTAAAAGTCTACCGACCGTAGGGACACGCAGACCCCCTAATTTATATGAAAAGCCCCCTCCCCTTTAACGGATAGACATTGAGTAAAAGATGCTGTTGCAAAAAAAAAAAAAAATATTTTGCAAATATTATAAAGTATATGCTTGTTTGTAGAAAAACAGAAACCGGTAACATAAAAAAATAAATAAATAAATAAAAATAAATATTAAACAGACCTGTTCGTCTTCCTTATCTTGCGAGGCCATTTTTCCATTACATGTACCGCACTGAAGCGACTGACGTCAGGCGTCGCTACTCCCTATATACGGGTCTTTCGCGTCGCTCTGACGTCACGGCGAAACGAGCGGCGTTTGGCATACTATTAAACTGTTGGCAAGTGAAAGGTTACTGTACTTGGCGATAGAAACCTTCTCTTTTTCCGATGATTGGATTCCCAAAGGATTTTATCAAGTTATTAGAAATTATCCAACAATACTAATTATTTCCCCCCTCCCCAATTTTTTCAAGTAAAATTTCTAATGCATTTTACAATCGAAGGATAAAAAGACATTATACAAAAAATAAACAAATAAAATAAATTAATAATTATTTTCTTTTTTTGTAGAATGTTGAAAATCCATTAATTACAATTTATGATGCAGATTATAAAAAAAAAAAAAAAAAAAAAAAAAAAAAAATAGAAAAGCGCCCATTTTTATAATTTAGTACAGTCAAAGTTATTCCATATAAATTTTAAATGTGTAACAAAAAAAAAAAAAAATCTTGTTTCAAACTTCTCTCTAAAGACTATTTGAAAAGCCATTTCCCTTTATGAAAGAGTCCTGCATCGGGTCAGTAACCCGATTTTACTCAAACCTGACCCAACCCGCGAGTCGGGGCATATTTTTCTTTTTTTTTATTATGTATAAAAATAATTTGTTTACAGACATGCCATACCAAGTTGTATTTCAGTGCTATTACAAATTATAAGATATATATTTTTATTGAATTTAAACAATATTTTTCCTGTAGGATTTTTGTCATGTCCGTTACTATAATTTTTAGAATTAAAATCATAGTTTTTGAAATTTTATGTTTAAATACTATTTACTTAATAGATTAAAAAGACATTCGTATTATCAAATAAAGTTCAATTTAGGCAAGTCATATTTATGCTAGACTTATTTTTAATATACAGTTCAAATTAAGCTTATAAGTCACCATACATAATACAAGATGAAAAACATTTTTAACTTCATTATTATTATTATAATTATTATTTGCTTTAAAAAGTGCATGTAATTAAATTTTGAATATTTTAACACACAAATTGTTCATAGATGACATAATTCAACATTTTTATTTAAAAAAAAAAAAATTGATAAAACAGAAAACATGTTAAATCCCATAAAATGTTTCAATAGAGATTTTTGATTCAAGTTAAAAAAAAAAAAAAAAAAAAAAAAAAAAAAACTAATTACTATTAGAAGGGTTAAAAAAGAAAAAAATACTATTAGAAACCTCAAATGTAATGTTTTTATTTGATGCAATCTCAAATTTATCTTATAATTATAATGTTTACTTTAATTTTTCTCTTCCTTGTCCAGGAATAGCAATATGTACCTAAGTAAAATTTGAAAATAACTCATTTATTATTGTGTAATAAGTTTTCTTTTTCTTTTCTTTTTTTTTTTTTTTAATATGAAATAAGGCATTCTTAGAATTCTATAAAATTATACTTTGGGTAATAGTTACATACATTTGATATGTTAAATTGATATGATAAAATTTATATATATATATATGTATATATATATTCATATAATGTATATACCTGGTGATAAAAAAGCACAGAATATATATATATATATATGTATATAAAAAAAAAAAAAAAAAAAAAAACTACTAAGGTTTAATTAAAAAAAAAAAAAAAAAAAAAAAAAACTGGTGGATGGGTGGGCAGATGTTTGATTAAGGAGGAAGGGTGGTGTTGTTTGGCTGGTTGGTTGGGAGGGTTTGATGCTGAATAAAATAAAAAAAAATGGATGGGGGGGGGATTACTCTAAGTTACATGCTTATATTTCTGGTTGATACTATGTATTTTGAAATCTTTTATCCTTAAATTTAATTTTGTGCATCTGGCTACTTGAGGCTTCCCTTGTTAACTTTACAATCCATCTATTTGCATAACAAAAATAAGATCTTATATTATTGAAAAAAAAAATCTTTTAAATTATAATTTTAATTATTAATGACTGCCCTATAATGCTTATCCTTATATGTGTACTCTTTGGCATTATTGCTTGTAATTGAGTCTGCTTAAAACTATGTCATTTAATACTATGATTTCAAGATTATTTAGTTTTGGGTTAATCACAAAAGTTCAATTCTTCTTATTACTTAATTGGCGCTAAAAATTATCTTAATCTTGCAGTCAATACTTCTAATTACCTTAATCTTTCAGTCAATACATCTTAATTTCTCATATTGCATTGGATTCTTCTCCTGAAATAATTTTACTGACTTATTGTTTTTATAGCTTACCGATAGATGGCGCTTGCACTCTAATGTATTATGCATTTATTCTTCAGTCCTTAACTTAATTGATATATTATTAATGTACATGGTACGATTTAATTCAACTCTACTAGTTTTAAATTTAATTAAATATAAAATCTATTTTAACATTATCATTTATTATTAACTCTGTGTAATTTATCTTTAATGAAAATGCTCTGAACTATCTTCGATTAATCGATATCTGTCGAGCTTTTATTTTACTTCAATTTAAGTTTTGGCATCATCCTTTTCTCCAGTTAGTGTTAATTGTTATACATGTGGTTGTTTTGCTTCATTCATGTGTTCACTTTGGTTTCCATTAAGATTATATTTAATCTTTTTTTAATCTTTGTTTTAATTTAATATTTCAATTATTTCTAATTCTTTATGGTTTTTGCTGCATCGATCGGGGTGTGAAATGATATTAATTGCTATGATTAGCAATATCGTTTTACGAAATCGTTGCAGCGTTTAAAGCTTTATGAAGCATGCACCCCTTGATAAGTATGTTTCTATGTTTAAGCATTTACATCCAATTATTTCTGTGATTTATTAATTATTATTCGTTTTCACTCTCATAAGCTTAATGGTCATTTTTATTATCATTCAGGTCGGCGTAAGTATTTTAAGTTACTATCCTAACTCATTGGTTCTTAATCTACATTGCAACTTTTTGTGTAATACTTTCCTCTATGTTAAATTCAGTTCTATATTTTAGTGTGCTGTTATTGTCTTAGTTCTATTAATAGCTAAATTTTATGATTAAATCTTATTACGATATCTATTATATATATATATATATATATATATATATATATATATAGTTACATACATTTGATATGTTAAATTGATATGATAAAATTGATATATATATATATTCATATAATATATATACCTGGTGATAAAAAAGCACAGAATATATATATATATATATGTATATATATATATATATATATATATATATATATATATATATATATATATATATGTATATATATATATATATATATATATATATATGTATATATATATATATATATATTCTTTTTTCAAAAAGTACTAACTGTAGCTCTTTGCGGTTTTCATTGAATTTTACAGAAAGACATGGGATTTTTTATGTATATATCAGAAAAATTATTAGTTATATTTTTAACCAACATATCGCACTGTATTTGCAGTATACTCTCACATTTTAAGCAGATTCGCCTGATCAAATGAGGCCATATTTCGAATATTGAAGATTTTTTTAAAGATAATTTCCAATGCGCAACGTCTCACGGCCATTCTCATGAATGATGGCTGTCACGTTGCGCATTTATAGTCCTAGTTACGATGTTGAATGTACTGTGCCACTGTGAAAAAGCAATCTTACAATTAAAGGACTACTTGAAAAAGGGACATTTAAACTAATTAGCTAATAAATTTTTTGTTACCTAAGAAAAAATCCCATCATTCTGTGCATTTCAGTGAAAACTGCATAGTGCTACGGTCAATACTTTTTGAATAATTCATTTTTTTTTATTTTTTCTGTGACTTATGGATCACCCTGTATATACACACACAAATTTGTAGACCTATTCATAGTTGTATATAGACCCTATGTTCTACTTAAATATACAAATATAGACCAAAGTTCAATTGTATATTTTATTCATCTACAGCTCGCTCTATAAATATAAAAAATTAATATAAAAATTAAAATAAATATCAAAAAAATTATAAGCTTTATTTGCTTGACTACAAATGAAAACCACCAATGCACTCAAATAATGACAGTTCTTATCAATCTTTATTGTATAAATTTGTGAGTGAATATTAATTTAGGAATTTTAGTCGTACTCATTTCGTGAATAGATTGTAGAAAAAAAAAAGTCAATCCGAACAATCAGTTATTTATAAAAGCTATGTAGTTTGTTTATATTATAGAACAATTTCAGACTGCATTACGGATTTGTATGCATTAATATCAGAATTAGCATAAGCTTGTACGCCAAAGCATTTCTGGCTCTTTCTGTAACTAAAGTCATATTTTAAAGTGTAAATCTAATTTGATGTAATACCTATGATTCTCTGTTGTCTCATGTACAGTTTTAATTTTAACAAAATATTTATTTATACTATAAACATGTATTTAATATGTAAAATAATTCATAAATATACTAATCACATTTAGAGGAATATACGATAAAATTGTATCCACATTGCATTTTAAAAGAAATATCTCGCATATTAAATTTTAACAGTTATTGCACTATCGATTTTGAGAAGACATTCTCATGCAAATTATGAAAAATATTATGTAACGACTCTTCTTAAATTATGTAAATCACAAAATCTAAGTAAACTCAATTTTAATCATGTTTCAATTAAATATAATGTTTTATGAGATTATATTCGTCAGTATTTAAAAAACAGAACAGAATTATACACCAGGAAAAGCTAAAAACTTACAACCAGGAATATTTTAATCTTTTATAAGAGAGAAAGAAAAAGAAATCTCTTAAAATAATTATATATATATATGTATATATATATTTTTTACAAAATTTGAAAATTTTTTGCAAAATATATTTCTGCAAAAAAGATAAATAAAAAAGGATTAAGCAAACTTTGATAGTATTATAATGAATTGAATCTATTCTGGTGACTTGTTTATTAACATTTATTTACTTTATGTTTAATTTAAAATATAGTCGCTTTCTCTGTAATTATATTAAAGCCAACACTACACATTTTACACATTTTGTTGGGAATAATTGCGTCCCTGGATATTTCACTAAATTTTAAAAACAATTATATGTATATATATATATATATATATGTACATAAACTTATACAAAATTACTGAAAAAAAGATGGAGAATGATCAAACTTAATGTGATAAGTAAGCTGAATAAAAAAGGATAAAAATAATCCAAAATCAACTGAATAAAAATATGTTGATTCGTATTTTTTTTTTTTTTTTTTTTTCAAAGGCATTGTAGGAATAGAGCATGTAAAAACTATGGTTTTCTATGTTAAAGGGTGCATAAAGTTAAAATTTTTATTTTACCAATGCCCGAACCATAATCACCAAAATAAAAAAGAATCATAATAATAATAAAAGGAAAGAAAGAAAGAAATTAAAAACAAAACAATACTCACAAAGACGCATACATAATGCAGATTAGGCAAAATGAATGACTACGTTAAACAATGGCGAAAAAGTAAAAAGGATACAAAATTAATTTTAGCTTATTTATAATTAGAAACACTTTAGTTTAATTAAATAAATATGATAATATTTGTTTTAAAATAGATAAATATTTAAAAAAAATAAATTAAAAGTAATTTAGACGAATTTACTCTCAATATATTTAAAACCTGTTAATCTAACATGAGGTGTTGCATCTGATAATATATATATTTTTTAAATTAAAGTTACATGTTTAATTTAATACAAGCTTAGAAAATACATATTAATGTTCTAAGTAATAGTTAGCATCAAACTTACATAATATATTAATTAATTTTAAATTAAATAGAAATTAAATAGTTTTAATGTTATTATAATTATTATTAATATAATTATTTTAATATGCAAAAGTAATAGCGTATAAGAGAAATTTGATAAAAATTAGAATAAATTTAATAGATGAATTAAAAACTATGAATAAATCTAATTATTTATTAAACTATGAAAATTAAATTTATGAAATAAAGAAACTTATCAATGTTATTATTTAACATAGAAAATTAACAATGAATAAGTGTAATTATTTATATATTAAAAAATAAAAATTAAATTTATTAAACAAAGAGAAGTATCTATGAATATATGTACAGTCGGTAACAAAAGTATCCGAACACTAGCAAAAATTCCTATATAAAAAAAGTAGAGTTAATACTGTTTTGTTAAATAAATCCTTGTCGAATCGTGTTCTTAGTCAGTCTAAGAACACGATTCGACAAGGATTTATTTAACAAAACAGAATTAACTCTACCTTTTTTACATAGGAATTTTTGCTAGTGTTCGGATACTTTTGTTACCGACTGTAACTAGTTACTAAATAATGAAAATCAAGACAATTAATTAAGAACATTTATAAACAATATGTAATGATTTAACTTCTGATAAAAGTTTTAATTAAATTTTCATAAAATCAATGGCTATGGCTAGATTTTTATTATAGTCATATTAATTTTTCTTATATATACTACATCCGACATTATATGTTTAATAAGTAAAGTAAATTTTATAAGAGCAAATACAGATTTATGTAAGCAGGTTTTAAACGTTGGAAATTAATAATAATAATAATAATAATAGCTTTTAACAGAGAAATATTTACGTTTATCATATAAATTAAAATTTAATTGTAAATTATGATTAAGAATGATTTTAACAACTAAGAATTTAATTTCTTTAAATCTGAATGCAGTTTCACTAAATGAAAGATTATTAGGAAAAGTAACTGATGAAGCTGGATCACTATTATTATTATTATTTTAATAAAATACAATAATTTCATCAATATACCTAATTAATCTAAAATTAGTAAACAATATGTTTCTTTTATAATAATGTAGATATAAATCAGTAAGTAGACTGGAAATAATTCCACCTCCCGGCAATGCTATTCGTTGCTTATATGTAAATAAGATATAATTCTGATATAGAATAAACCTAGTTAAAGTTTTAAAAGAAGGAAGTGTATGTTTATCATTAAGATATAGACGCTACTCATTTTTATTAAATAGTATATTTATAACTTTATGCATCTTTAATAACAATATTATTAAAAATATCGTTACATTCAAACATTTAAATATTAGTAATTTCATAATTTAATAAAATTAAACATAATTTATACGTCTCATTAATATATTAAAACCAATGTAACATTTAAAATGAGATAATGAATACAAATATTTTAAAACTTTAAAAATACATTTTATTTAAAAACACTAAAATACACGGCAGACGTTTCGGCTAGAACACTAGCCCTCCTCAGTGTCAAACATACAAGCGCAACATTTACAAAAATTCATAATACATCATAACAAGATTATATATTCAGGAGGAACAGCTTTATTCATTACCTCATTTTAAATGTTACATTGGTATTTATTTGTAATATTAGGTTTTTAATATTCTTTATGAGTTAAAGACTATTTTTAATGCAATAATTATTTTTATAAAGTATTTTATAGTTACATAATTTTTTTAAGTATATGCATTTGTGCATTGTATTTAGCATTTGTGCTTGTAGTATAAGAATTACAGGTAACAGTAACTGTAAGAAATTTAATAAGATTCTTATGAAATTTGAATTTCATTTACATTAGGATAATTATACTTAGTATACTTAGTATTTATTAATTTATAATAGTTGTAAATATGTCTAATTTTTGTATCTGAAATTTTAACAAAAATATTACAAATGTTAAAAAAAATTAGTTTCAAATATAAATTGTTTATAATATTTTTTACACATAAAAGAATAATTATTACTGCTTTGACAACATATGAAATAATAAATTCAAACTGTAAGTCTGTAAATGCAGAATTGATTTCCTTAAAATTATAGTACTTGATATTTGAGAATTTATTCATTTTACGTACTGAATCTAATTATAATTTATCAAGTAAATTAAATTTTCAATCATTAGAATGTTCCACAGGTTTATAATCATGTATTACAATTTCTTACACAAATAAATCCAAATCAAATATATACATATATATGGTATTGTTTTGTATCTATTAATTGCTAAATTTCAAGATTAAATTTTATTACGATATCTATCATTTATATTATATATATATATATATATATAGATAGATAGATAGAAAGATATAGAGAGAGAAGGAATTTGCTTTAATTTTGCTCACTACAATTTGGAAGTTTAGTTTTTCATTCTAATAATAAAATTGATCAAAAATTCATCAATATTCCTGAAATTTAATGCAAATTTTTTGCATTTAAACATAAAACTATTTTTTGAAAATAAACTTACCAATGAAGCACGAAAATGTTAGCCAAATATGCTTAAAATTGACTATTAAAATGTAATAATCTAAAACTGAGGGGGAAAATTAAAAATTAAGTAGCAGGGATACAATATTTAAAAATATTCAAAAAATTAAAAATAAATAAATAAATAAATAAATAAAAATAAAAATTTTGAGTTTTATTTTATTAAATTTTGGTCAAGGATACTTTAAAGACATATTTTGGCTGTTTTTACATGCTATTCTTAAATTTAGATACTGTAACTGTAACCGTGTTGTGAGTGTATTATGAAGAATGGTAGGTGAAGCATTTTTATATTCAAAAACTCTTTTTCCTTAGAGCTTAAAATGCACTAGTAGTGGACACTTTAAAACTCGGTGGACATCTTTACTTTTATAATTAATGAAGAGCTTTGCAGAACAGGAAAAATAAAATGCAAACTAAAGGAAAATGTATCATTGATTAACAAAAGGTATTTTCTGTTTCACTAATGTATTTAAACAATGAAAAAGATCTATAAACATGTATCATGAATTGATAATAAATTAGTTATAAAAGTTTAACGCCTTCAATAACAGACTGCTTTATTTAAAACGAGTTTTAATTTTTAAGTAATATTTTAATCGGCATCCCTCTTACCTTTGTGTGATAATATTGTAAATAGCAAGACTAGCCAGTTTATTTTTTAGATACTTGTTGGGATTTTAAGTATATTTTTCGAAAAGGTAAATATATTCGAAAAATTTCGAAAAAATAAATATAAATAAATAAATAAAACTTTTTATTATTGAAGATTGATCTAATTTTGATCTAATTTTGATCTAATTTTGGGTAGTATAATTTGGTATTTCATTTCACATACTGAATTTGGAAGAATATGGTCCTGTGATCTCTAATGGATCTCCTTTTTAAAATCAAATCAACCAGTAATGGACCAAGGTACCGTCTAGTACTGATAATGACGACATATTGTAGTACCCAATATTGGACATCCATATAAACGTTATATTCTGTGACAAAATCAAAATTTTAACACCATACATGAATTCTGCATACCTATTTCAGTCACATGAATGTAGTGGGTATAAAAAAATCAGTTTAAAATAAGCTGTTGTAATGCCAACAAAAATCGGCTTACGTTATTGAATACAAGCTGTAAAGATAAGATGTCAAAAAGTTTTCTCCCTTTCAAGCAAAATTGATCTAATTCTAGAATTCATATGGATTAAAATCTTCACAGTTCAAGAGCTGTAATACTGAACATAAATGCGAGACGAATCTGTTCATGTTTTAGAGAGTTTATTTTTAGAGTTTAAATTTAAATGTGGTTACTTCTGCTACAGTGTCTACCATTCATATATTTACCATAAATAGTTCGAGAAATTCTACCATGATTTTTATTGTTCTATTTCAAATGCATATATATATATATATATATATATATATATAATTTCATAAATCTAATACAGTAATTGATATATATATATCTTTCACCGTCTCCTTAATACAAGCTGTATGTGGTTTCGTCCGAATGATGCATCTACAGTATTTATACTTTTTCATTATCTTACTACAGAGAACTCAAAGTGAGACTTGTTAAAGCTAAATTTAATTCATTACCAAACCATTGTAACTGCATAAAAATGCGGCTAACCAAAGTTCATAATTGATCGATTTACACGAATAGGAATTGAGGCTACTGAATCTCACTAAAGCTGAGAATGAAGGAATCAATAATATTTGCAAAACACACCAGGGAATTTAAATGAACCGTTACAACTGAATTATGCACAACACAAGTAAGTAAAGCGGTTTGGTTTAAAAATATATTGATATTAAAGATCATTTAAAGTTTTTATTTGTGCTCAAAAGTAAGAAGATGTAGTATTGCTGCGGCCATTATAAAACATCCTTTTATTATTTTGTTTTTCCTATGCAAAGTCACATATTTAATACCAATACAGTGTCATCTAGTGTTATGAATTTACCATATTCACATCCCACATTTGAATTTATATATTCTCATTTATTGTCCAATGTATTGTCTTAAAATAATTAGCAGATGCGTTTTCTCAAAATCATTTTTCATGACAAATGTAGAATATCTTCATTTCAGAAAACTATAACAGGAATGTCAAAAGAAAGCCAATTTTGTGCTTCACAGATATATTAGAAAAGTTTTTTTTTTCTCTACTTTCTTTTCTTTCTTTTTTATTCTTTTTTTTAGTGGAAAAAAGAAACTTTGTTTCAAATTATCACCGATATAGGATTCATCCATTTGTCATTCGTTTTAAACGTATTAGGGAGTTCTGAAAAATATTTATATTAAAAATTTTAATCCCCTTAAAGACATCCCCAAGGGGAAGGGGGAGCAATGCTTCTACATAAATCAATATATATATATATATTTTTTTTTTTTTTACTTTCCGAACACTACAGTGAGGAAAGTATTGTAATCATGTCAAAAATCCGAATTCGAGATTTTGATGTTTCTATACGTTTTGAGGTCCCCTGAGTCCGTTTTCACTATTTTTACGATGATGTATGTATGTGTGTGTGTATGTGTGTATGTATGTGTGTATGTGTGTATGTCTGTGAGTGAACACGCTAGCATCTAAACGCTTTGTTAGATTAACCTGAAAGTTGGTACGCATATTGTAAGTCACCATAGTACGAACCCTATAGATTTTGGTGAATCTAGCACTTATAGTTTTTTTACAGGGACACAAAGAAAAATTCTTTATCATTATGGCCTATGGGAGCAAAATCTTAAAAGTGCGATAGCATCTAAACGCCTTATTCAATTGAGCAAAAAATTTATACACATATTATAGGTCACAAATACTCAATCTGTATGGATTTTGGAGAATCTAGCACTTATAGTTTTTTTACAGGGACACAAAGAAAAATTCTTTATCATTATGCCTATGGGGCCAAATTTTTAAAAGTGTGATAGCGTCTAAACGCCTTATTAATCTGAGCAAAAAATTTGTACACATGTTATAGATCACAGTTGAACTAACTGTATTGACTTTGGTGAATCTAGCACTTACTTTTTTTTTACAGGGACACAAAGAAAAATTCTTTATCATTATGGCCTATGGAAAATTTTTTAAAAGTACGATAGCATCTAAACGCCTTATTAAATTGAGCTGAAAATTTATATGAATATTATAAATCACTGTTGCACTAACTATAAGCATTTTGGTGAATTTAGCATTTATAGGTTTTTACAGGGACACAACGAAAAATTCTTTATCATTATGATCTATGGGCTCAAAGTTCAGTAGCGTTAAATAAAACATCGTGTAATAGATGGTGAAAAATACTCAAACACTCTATTATGGTTTTCTCTCTTTTGTTTGTTTAACAACTCCTCTTTCTTTACTTTATCTACAAAACTGTTAATTGCTCAATGTTCGGAAAGTCGAGTGGAGTCACTCCAGATTTTTTTTTTTTTTCTGTAAACCATAATTAAAAATATCACTGTATAAAATAGAAGGCAACACTGAAAATTATTCCGAAAAATATACAAATCATTTGCTAATATATACATATATTAACAAATAATTTTGGATGCTAATACACATATAAGTAGAACTTGGATAATTCGAAGTTGAAAGGACCAGAGAAAAATTCGAAATATCCAAAAATTCGAATTACATATACTATTTTGTCAAAAAGAAGAGAAATAAAAAAAAAATAAATAAAACTCCACCATCAAATTTAACACATAAACTTTATATCTAAGAATACTGCTACATTTACCCCCCCCCCCCCCAGCATTAAATCAATATTTTTTTACGAGCTTAATTATTCAACATTAAAAAAAAATAGTCAGATATTTTTGATTGCTTCTTTAAGTACAATCTTTGTGTCATAGCATATGACTTCAACCTATCAACTGATACAAAAAAAAAGAATCTTCTACATTAGACATGACTTTCAATAATAATAATAATAATAATAAAAAAAAAAATCTCGAAGTTCATGTATATGGACCATATCTTCCCATGCACTAGGTAGGAAATAATCTTGTATTACCTTATCCTTCTTTTGAAAGACTGTTAAAATAATAATAATAATAATAATAAAATAATAATGCACTTTAGCTGAGAAAAATCTCGGGAACAAATTTTACTGTAATATTTTAAAGGTATTCGAATTATCCATGATTTCTTAACATCATTTTAATACACTAGGGGGCTCTGCCCCCTGCTCGCTCCGCTCACCAACCCCCGAGGATGGCTTCGCCTCCCCCGACTCGCTTCGCTCATTAATCCCTGCGGGATTCTACCCGACTATTCGCAACTTTGCCTTTCATGGAATTGGAATATTAATAATACATAACACAAGAGAGTTGAACAATAATTTAGACATCCTCCATATTTGGTATCGCATTGAAATACACAATATTTAATATTATATCGTTTATAATATGTCAAAAATCTGTTATAACGTTCGACAATTTAATAACAATTTGCCATTATTTTGAGAGAGAACATAAAATAAACAACCATAGCACTAATTACTTAGAACAGAGAGAAATTCTTGACATCTAGATCATTTAGTTAAATTTTTGTCACTGTTTGACGATGAATTTTTTTGGTGTTATTGCTTGATTAAAGAAATTATGAACTTATTTTTTTCTAATGCCTATATTTTTTTACTATTGAATTTTTTTAGTGAATTTAGGACAATATGTAATACTCTGCATTTATTTCTAGCGTGCAGCAAGGTTTAAAATGGTGCTTCTAACAGTAAAGATGCAACTTTTTAAAGTACATTTTTTCTAGAATATGATTTAGTCAGCTTGAAGATAAATATCTTATGCGATTATTGCAATTATTTTAAAATTTTCATTAGTAGTAGTAGTACGACAGGACAATTTCTTTCAGATAGAGATTTTGCACTGTCGCCACTTGTTGTATTACACCATGAATTTGCCATGATGCCTGTCAATATCTGATTTTACCATTTAATTTCTTATACTGTATTAAATACTAAGGAACAACTTTAGTATACCCCCACAACGACATTTGGCGATTTTTTTGTTGGATATTATGGCTAAATCATAAATGATAAATGATAAAATCATAATCTAAATCATAAATTATAAAACACTAAATCATAAATCCAAAATAAACAACATATAGACTGCCATGTTATATCGCAAACAGTCCAGAACGACATCGTTATCGTTCAATACGACGCCAAAGAAAAATCGCCAAATTCAGCTGTAGGGATATACTAAAGTTATATCAATACTAAGTTAAATCGAAAAAAAAAAAAAAAAAAAAAAAAAATCACATTTTTCGAAACCTACTGACAAGTGAAAAATTCATCCTTGATTGTATTGTAAAAACAAATTGCCGGTTTGAAGTATTCGAGATAGACCGCCACCATTCATAAATTGGATGGCTTTTGAATATTTGTTGACAATATTTTCTGAATAAGTGTTGATGATGGCTCCTGAATACTTGTTGGCGATATCTGCTGAATAATTATTATTGTTGGCGATATCTACTGGATATATGTTGGTCATGACCCCTTAATAGTTGTTGGCGATATCTCCTGAACGTGTGTTGATTTTGGTCTGAATATTTGTTGGCTACATCTTCTGGATATGCACTGATTACACCTTGATTTTTTTTTTTTACATATATATTATGTAATATTAAATTTATAAAATAAAAAATGAGCGTGGAGAATGAAATTTAATGATACTGGATAATTTTATTTTATTTAATTTATAAAGACATCAATGGTACAGGAAAAACTACTTCAGCCATTTTCTTTCTAATAATGAACAGAACGAAAAACGAATATTTTACCTGGCGATATTTTGTACATTTAGACCAAATAAAAATTTTTCTTCTTTTTTTCCCTCGTGAATTAAGTTGAAAAATATTTAAAATAAAATTGAAAAAAATCGTTCTAAAGCAATGGTACAGTTTAACCTCTTGGCGAAATTTTTAATTTGGCACCGAAGTAGCTTAGACGTTTCTCGCGAAAATCTTGACATGCATAATTACTATAGATAATTTAAGTCATTGTCAAAATAGATGAAAAATTTAAAATCAGCCACTGAGGTCCTGTATTAGCTTTAACTGCAATATTTTAGCAATGCAGTTACTACATTCCTTTATATATAAAAAAAAATGTCCTGTTGTATTAAATTCTGTTTTCTGCAAAGTTTTATATCAATGCTTAAAAAACAAAAAATAGGTTGCGGATTTTATTATTATTATCATTATTATTGCACCTATTTATAATTTATCTCTATAGGAAGGCATGGCTAGAGTTAACCCTTTGCGGCGCAAGACAATTCGGATCATTTAAATTATACTGCCACCGGAATTCATGAACTAAATTAAACTAAAAGAAATTTTAAATTTTAAGGTTAAAAAACCGGCCTTTTCTGCTATGTTATAAACGTAAGTTTTTGCTAAAAAATTTCCAGGATGAATTTTTGCAGCTGGATCTTAAATTTTGCGTCCTCGCAGCGAGGACAGCGCGCGTTAAGGGGTTAAAAAGGCTATTGTGGTTGCATAAATGAATACCTTGGCGAAAAACGTACGAGCTACATTTCTAAATTTTTCAAATCGCTAAATTAGTCATAGTAAAGATCTATCCTTTTAAATATGTTTTGAGTTAACAAGCTAAATCTTTATATAAACTAATATAAATTTTTATCTCATAAATTCCATTTTTAAAATGTCTGCGCTTAACCTCTAACTCTATACCAATAATTGTTTAACATAATCATGGTATTCATTACTAAATCTTTTTCGCCTAACGTTAAAATAATGGAACAACTTCAGTATATCCCCACAATGATATTTGGCGATTTTTTGTAGGCGATTATGGCTAAATCATAAATCTAAAAATCATAAATGATAAAATCATAATCTAAATCATAAAACATAAAATCATAAATCCAAAATAAACAACATATAGGCTGCCATATTATATCGCAAACAGTCCAGAACGACATCGTTATCATTCAAAACGGCGCCAAAGAAAAATCGCCAAATTCAGCTGTGGGGATATACTGAAGTTATACCTTAATATAAACTAAAATAAAAATATAAGCTAATTTTCGTTTCATCTTTATTAAATTTTTACGTAATATTTTTAAAATATCGGTTATTTTTAAATGTTTTGCTATTCTAAATATTTTTTTTCTTCTCTCGAGCATCTCAAAGATGTCAATTATTCAATTTTTCTTATTTACACCATTGATCACATTTTAATTTTCCTGAGGAAAGTGACGTCAGAGACACAGGAAAAAACGTCATAAAAGAAACTTTTCCCTCCGGTGGAAAATAGAGTACCTTTATAAACCCGCGTTTTTACTTAATAACTTAGTTAATTAAAATGATAGAAATTTCTAAGCAGCTGAAATGCCTTCCTTAAAGCAGTCGGAATACACATGACGATACATACACATGACGATACATGATAATACAATATCTCATGACGCGGAGAACCCTACCCTCCGCGAGAAGTTGCTGTCGCAGACAAAAAATATTGACGCCAGCTACAGTTACTTTTTTTTAATATATAGAGAAAATTCAAGGGACTGGGTAAAAAATTCGATTTATCCAGAATTTCGAATTAAACAAGTTCGAATTATTCGAGTTTCACTGTATATATATATATATATATATATATATTGTTGCGTACTTGGGGGTTCGTGAGTTGTCTGAGAATGAAAGGCCAAACGTACAAAAATTCAGCAATTTATTCACAGAAAGTTCCAGAAAAATACAGGTCTATAAACCAAGTATCAGCTTCAATTCAAACAGTAAACACAGCTTAAACAACAGCTGTCAATAGCAAATCCACAGTACAAGCTGTATAACAATAACACTTGAAGCAAGTCTCTCTCAAAGAGGCTCAAGAGCAATGCAAGCACTAGCGAAGCTGACTGAGATCTGAACTGAACTGACTGCCCTTGGCGAGGAAGCGCTCCTTATATGCTGTTCCATGGAGCCCAGATTTTTCGAGAAAACTCTAGAAAGTGGTCAACCAATCAACTTACAGCTTCCATATTTGGTATATCCCATATAAGGATTTTCTCGCCAAGGTCGCCAAAAAAATCGCCAAGGTGGGAAAAAGTCGCCAAATTTGGCGCCAAATCCATTACGTGCATTACTGGGGCTTTCTAATGCGTTTTTAAGGGAAAATAAGGCTATTTCAACGCTAAAATGACTAGAAATGCACAAAATTAGCACTTTATCAACTTACTAAGCCTCTTTGAAAGAATTTATACAAAAATAAACACAATTATTTACAATTTCGTAACACTGCCCCCCTCCCAAGGACTGCACGTCCCGGGCAGTGCAACCCTTGGTCAAGAGGCGAAACTAAACAAATTTACACAATCTAAAACACAAAAACTAAGTTGCACATAAAGATAACATAGAAATATAAATTAAGTGGGAAATATTTACAAAATTCACAAATATGTACAAATATTTACAGTGCGCATGCGCAAATTTTACCAGTATTTACATTTTAAATTTTAATTTTATCGTTACTCGTGGTACTTGGCTAGCCTATTATAGTGCACCACCTTCGGTTTTGATGAAGGTGTTTTAGTGATCCGCACCACTACATCATTCAGCCTTTTTAAGACTGTGTATGGTCCGTCCCAGTTGCACTGTAACTTGGGAGAGAGTCCTTTGCGTCGAACAGGATTCCACAACCAGACCTTCTCTCCTTCCTGAAACTCATGTTGCGTAGCCTTTAGATCGTACCTTGTCTTCATTTTCTCCGATGCAATGTGAATTCGCTCCCGAGCAAAGTTGTGAACGTCCTCAAATCGTGCCTGGAGTTCTTGGATGTACTCCTCGGGCGATGAAGGCGCATCGGGTGGACAACCAAACAGGAGATCACAAGGGAGACGAAGTTCACGTCCAAACAGCATCTGGGCTGGAGTATAGCCGGTGGTTTCATGGACAGCACTTCGATAAGCCAGCAGGAACAATGGCAACTTCAAGTCCCAATCTTGCTGGTTCCTTGATACTAGAAGGGAGAGGTTATTCAGGATGGTACGATTGAACCTCTCGACCATGCCGTCCGACTGGGGATGTAAGGGTGTTGTCCGGGTTTTGTCTATGCCGAGTAGTTGACACAGTCCTTTGAAAACATCAGAGGTAAAGTTCCTACCTTGGTCGGTATGAAGTTGTAGGGGAGTGCCGTACCTTGACACCCATTGCTGCACTAGGACCTCTGCGACTGTGCATGCCTCTTGATTGGGAATGGGATATGCCTCAGGCCACTTGGTGAAATAGTCCATCACGACGAGGATGTATTTATTTCCACTGGAGGTCCGTGGCAAAGGACCCAAGATGTCGATTGCAATCCGTTCAAATGGTGCTCCCACGTTATACCGTTGCAGTCTTCCTCGACTTCGTTTCTGCGGGCCTTTACGTGCCGCACAAGCATCACAGGATTTACACCATTTCTCCACATCCTCCTTTGCCTTGCACCAGTAGAAGCGTTCCCGAACTTTCTGCAGAGTCTTCATTACCCCAAAATGGCCTCCGGTAGAGCTACTATGCAGTTGTTCTAAAACAGCTGGAATTTTTGATCTTGGTAATAAAATCTGCCATCTGAAGCTTTTCCCATCATCAGATTCCCACTTTCTGTATAATACGCCGTTTCTGATATGAAGAGAGTCCCAAAGTGCCCAATAACTTTTCGTAATGGGACTAAATCTGGAAATATCCTGCCAGATAGGTCTGTTGCTGGTCGTCTCCTTCAGCTGTAATATTGGCTTTATGTCAGGATCTTCCAGCTGGGATTTTCTAAGTTCTTCGTCACTCCATGGATCGGGATCTTGATCTGATGGTGAAGAGACAGTAACTTGGCAGGCAACCGGATTTATCGGCAGGTATTTCTGTTCAGCTCTAGAGCAATACTTGCAGCTTTCCGAGCAGGGCTTCCGGGACAAGGCATCTGCATTACCATGTAGAGTCCCTTTACGATGACGTATCTCGAAGTCATATTCCTGCAGGCGTTGTATCCACCTGGCAATCTGTCCTTCCGGGTTCTTGAACTGGAGCAACCACGTTAAAGATGCATGGTCAGTCCGGAGCAGGAATCTTCTGCCATAGAGGTAATGATGGAAATGTTCTATGGCTTTTACGATGGCGAGTAGCTCTTTCCTGGTGGTACAATAATTTCTCTCCGGTTTAGACAGGCATTTACTCCAATAGGCAATGACATGTTCTTGACCATCAATTTCCTGCGACAGAACAGCACCGACACTCTCATGGCTGGCATCTGTATCAAGTATGAACTGTCTGTCGGGCTGTGGATATGTCAAGATAGGCGATGATGTTAAGGCCTCTTTAAGTCGCTTGAACGCTTTTTCACATTCATCTGTCCACAGGAACTTCTGTTTGGCTTCCGTCAGCTTGTGCAGTGGTCTGGCAATATTTGAGAAACCCTTGACAAACTTCCTGTAGTAAGTGCATAACCCCAGGAAACTTCGTAGTTGGTGTACATTTTCAGGGCGACTCCAGTTCTCGACTGCAGAGATCTTCTCAGGATCAGTTCTCACACCTTCGGCAGAGATGATATGGCCGAGGTAGCTCACTTCACGACGGAACAAGTTACACTTGCCTGGATTCAATTTGAGGTTAGCCATTCTGAGTTTCTCCAGCACCTTTCGGATGTTTCGTAGATGGTCTTCAAAGGTGCGCCCCACAATGATAATATCATCCAAATACACCAGACAGGCTTCATAGGAAAGTCCTTTTAGCACTGTCTCCATCAGGCGTTCGAAGGTGGCAGGTGCATTACATAATCCGAATGGCATAACTTTAAATTGCCACAGTCCTTGTCCCGTGGTGAATGCAGTCTTCTCACGATCATCAGGATGTAATTCTACTTGCCAGTAACCGCTCTTCAGATCCAACGTCGAGAACCATTTATTGCCAGCAAGTGTGTCTAATGTGTCGTCAATTCTGGGAAGAGGGTAACTGTCTTTCTTCGTGATGTCATTCAAACGACGATAATCCACACAAAATCTTGTTGAACCATCCTTTTTTCGCACCAGTACTATGGGAGAGGCCCAAGGACTCGTTGATGGCTCGATGACATCATTGTGCTGCATTTCACTTAGAAGTTCAGTGACCTCTTCCTGTTTAGCAAATGGAAGTCTTCTTGGATGTTGTTTGATTGGAGGATGATTTCCTGTATCAATTCTGTGCTGGGTGATGTTCGTTCTCCCGACGTCTTCAGGTGTTCGAGAAAAAAGGTCTTTAAATTCTTGGAGTAGCTTCTCCGCAGCACATCTCTGTTCTTTTCCTAACTCTGCATTCTTGAGTAGTTCCGTTGTTAATTGCTCAGAAGACTTGGATTCGGTTGATTGCGTGGGGCGGTTGATGCATGTGACAGGAGTGCAGGTTGCTAACACCTCATCCTTCTTCACTGTCCGGACCTTATCGCTGATGTTTGCGACTCGCACAGGAATAGTACTCTTTGAGAGATCAACTAGAGATGAAGCTACCAGAACTCCTCTTGGGCTATTGTCTGTATTCGGGTATTCGATCAGTCCATAGCGGAAGTATTGCTTTGTAGGTGGTGTTCCTGAAACTATTGTCTCTGTGTGTGGAGGGATGGAAATTTCAGACTTGGCTGTTATCTGGCAAATTGTCTGAATGTCTTGATTTTCAGTGTTGAACACAGCGATGTCTTCCGAACTCGAATGCAGTTCATTATTCTTGAAGTCCAATTGAAAGTTAAATTTTCTCAGGAAATCAATTCCAATGATTAAAGGATCTCTTATATCTGCCACATATGCCATATGATGGTAACTGGCATTCCCAAAAGTGATAGTCAAGTTCATTTTCCCATATATTCTGATTTCGTCTCCGGTCACAGTCTGGAGTTTAACACAGGGCGGCGTCCAGATGATCTTCTCTTTTAGTTCTTGAGCCAAATCCGTTCTAATGATGGTCACGTTGGCTCCCGTGTCCAGAATCATCCGGCAGGTGGCGTTGTTGACTTGGCCATAGACGTGAAGTCCATTATCGCCGCCACTCATCGATGAAACATGAAATACTGTAAATTGGGGCTCTTTAATTTTAGGCAACCTCCGCCCCGCGAGATGGCCTCCTCTTAGTTTCCCTGTAGTGATGGTGAAGACGAGTGATTTCCTATAGTTGGTCGTACAGGGCAGTTCCTCTTCACGTGACCATCCCCTCCACAGCCCCAGCACTTTATCTTCCGGTCCCTTATTTCCTTGTTATTCTCCAGGCTGCGCAATCTCTTTAAGATCTCTTCGATACTTCTCTTCATTTCATTTTCACCAGCAGGCGTATCGTTTAAAGAGACTGCTCTTATGGTATGGCGGTCTTTCCGGGAGGCTTGTTGGGCTGCCTCTATCCTAAGTGCATAGCCTAAAGCTGATTCTACGTCTCTGATGTTGGAGAGTCTCAGCGCTTTTTGAATTTCTGGATCCCGAACAGCATCGATAAAGTACTGAAGAGCTAAGTCGTTTCGAGTGTCAGCTTGACAGTCTGAGAATGCTAGGTGTGACAATCTCTGAATGTCCGCTGCCAGCTCTTGCAAACTTTCGCCCGTTTTCTGGTAACGGGACTTTAGCTGGAGGCGACTATAGTCCTTAGAACACTTCTCTCCGAACCGTAGCTCCAGTGCTCTAGTCAGGGCCTCGAAGTCGTTCCTTTCTTCTTTAGAAACATTTCGCAGTATCTCGGCTGCATCTCCCCGTAATGCTGCTGCTAAGTGGACTGACTTGGCGGTAGAGTCCCAGCCGTTAGCTTCAGCTACGATGGAAAACTGCGTCTTATATACATGCCAGGAGGAACTGCCGTCGTAGGTAGATAGCTTAATAAATTCCTGATTCTGGATTCTTCTCTCTTTCTTTTCATTTTCCTGAGGCATGGATTCTAACTTTTCCTCTAGATTCCGAATCTTGCTCTGCAATTCATTCCCTATTACTTCTCCTTTCCACTCTTCTTTCATTTTTCTCTCAAGATCTTCCTCCATTCTCTTAAACTTGCTTTCTATCTCTGAAACCTTTCCTTTCAGCTCTTGATCAAAATTTTCTTTAAATTTCTCCTCAAAATTCTCTTCTATCTTCATAAATCTCTCTTCAAAATTCTTTTCCACTTTCAAAACTTTCTCTTCAAAATTTTCTTCTATCTTCATAGCTTTCTCTTCAAAACTCTCTTCTATTTTCAAAACTTTCTCTTCAAAATTTTCTTCTATCTTTATAACTTTCTCTTCTATTTCATCCATTCTATTTTTCATCACAGTTAGTTTACCCTCTATTGATTCTTTCACCGTTGAAAGCTCTCTCTTCATCTCATCTTGATTAGATTTAATCTCTTCGGTCAAACTGGCTTCCAATTCTTTTTGTCCTTCCTTCATTTCTTTACTGAGGCTATCTTTCATCTCTCTTTGCCCTTCTTTCATTTCATTCATCTGGGTAGCTAAGCTTTCTAGAAGATTCTTCATCTGTTCCTCCATAGCTCTAGTTATAACCATTCACAGACAACCCCACTCCTGACACCAGAAATGTTGCGTACTTGGGGGTTCGTGAGTTGTCTGAGAATGAAAGGCCAAACGTACAAAAATTCAGCAATTTATTCACAGAAAGTTCCAGAAAAATACAGGTCTATAAACCAAGTATCAGCTTCAATTCAAACAGTAAACACAGCTTAAACAACAGCTGTCAATAGCAAATCCACAGTACAAGCTGTATAACAATAACACTTGAAGCAAGTCTCTCTCAAAGAGGCTCAAGAGCAATGCAAGCACTAGCGAAGCTGACTGAGATCTGAACTGAACTGACTGCCCTTGGCGAGGAAGCGCTCCTTATATGCTGTTCCATGGAGCCCAGATTTTTCGAGAAAACTCTAGAAAGTGGTCAACCAATCAACTTACAGCTTCCATATTTGGTATATCCCATATAAGGATTTTCTCGCCAAGGTCGCCAAAAAAATCGCCAAGGTGGGAAAAAGTCGCCAAATTTGGCGCCAAATCCATTACGTGCATTACTGGGGCTTTCTAATGCGTTTTTAAGGGAAAATAAGGCTATTTCAACGCTAAAATGACTAGAAATGCACAAAATTAGCACTTTATCAACTTACTAAGCCTCTTTGAAAGAATTTATACAAAAATAAACACAATTATTTACAATTTCGTAACACTATATATATACTAATATATAAATGCGAAAGTTACTCAATCACGCCACAACGGCTAAACGGATCTGGATAAAATTTGGTACAGAGATAGAGAATAGTCTGGAATAGAACATAGGCTAATACTTATACCGGAAATTTGATTAGATTTTTTAAAATTAATTAAAATATGAAAATAATAAACTGGTAATTGACTTAATATAAGCCATTTAAATTTTTAATTGTTGCCAAAAAAGTTTACGAGGTATTTTTTATTTATTTATTTATTTATTATTATTATTATTTTTTTTTTTTCAACATAAAATGAAATATGCTTTCACGCGAAAAATAAAAAATTACTAAATGTTAAATTGGTCGATGAGAAGATGACACTTTATAATTTTAAAATAAAATAGTAATATTACAAATTTAACATATTTCTTCTGAATTTTATTTCACAGCATTTTTTTATATACCTCAATTTCAGATTTTTTTTTTTTTTTTTTTTTTAGTACAGCGGATGAAACACGCTTGGCATAAAAGCTAATTCAGCATTATATTAAAGGTATTTTCTTATTGATAATTCTGGACATTTTTTTTAAATTTTGATGCTGAAGTAGATCGGATATTTTTTGCCAAGGAAAAGATAGAAAGAAATACGCAAGCGAAATGATGACGTCACTGGCCGTTCGTGGATGCAAGAAAAATATTTCCTATGTTAAACGCCCATTGGATTTTTTGTAAAAAATTATTAAAAATCGAGGAAAATTATTTCCCGATTTTAATCCCCATATTTAGGTATAGATAGGTATTAGTTATCATGTCCATGCGTTAGATTAAGTTATTTTTGTTGTAAAATTGACAAAATTTGAATTTTTAATTTCAAAACTCTAGAAAAAAAGATGGCAAACTTCGATATTCGATTGAAAACACAAACATTTCATTTCAAAGGATGATATTAACACAATAAATATCCAATTAATATACTAATTAAAAGGAAAATGATAAATATTCTATCATAATTTGAAGTCAAATTTGTTTTCAAATTTCTAAATAAAGTATCTGATATAAGATACTAATATGTTGCAACGGAATAGATTTGATATAGGTTATCCTTGGCAGAAAAAAAAAATATCGCCAAATTGTTTGGCGAACATAATTTAATTCCTTTCAAAAATCATGGTTATTTTAATAACTTATATTAAGAGAGTAATGAATAATATGACACAATATTTCGTACAATGCATATTACGAAAATATACATCTGGCATGTATATTTTCGTATTACGTTTTTCATCACCAAATACAGTAAGCGCCAAGAACGGCAGAGTTTTGAAATTTAAAATTAAAATTTTGTCAATTTGACAGCAAAATAACTCAATATAACACATGCACATGATAACTAATACATATATATACCCAAATATGGGGATTAAAATCGGCAAATAATTTTCTTCGATTTTTAATAATTTTTTACAAAAAATTCAATGGGCGATTAACATAGGAAGTCATTTTCTTGCATTCACGGACGGTCAGTGTCGTCACACTTCGCTTGCGTATAGGAACAATAATCGCATAAATTATATTTTGGTCTAAAATGGCTACAAAAATTCAAAAGTCGCCAAAGGCATTAAAGCTGTACCATGATCAAGTTTATATATTAATTAATTTATTTATTTTTCTATATACCAACTACTATTAACTAAGCATGAAGTATATATAATCACAAAATAATAATAATGTCTCATGCGATAGAAGTAGCCAATCATAGCATATTGTGATATTATATGTGGCTTGAAATTGCTGTCATTCTATGGTTGATCGATTAAATCAAATAAATATAGGAAATAACTTGAGAGCAAATATTATTGCCGAAACGTCAGTGGAGGCCCTCTGTTGAGACTGAAAACGGTTTTAGGCTGTGTCTGTGTGTCTGTCTGTCTGTCTGTCTATCTGTCTGTCTGTCTGTCGCGTGATAGCGGCCGCAAAAATAGCGCTATTGACTTGAAATTTGGTACACATGTTCATGAGCACCACGAAATCAGCTGTATAGTTTTTGGTATGTATTCCATTTGTAGTTCGTATACAGGGACACGCCAAAGTTTTTCTTATCATTACGGCCTATGGGAGGAATTTGTATGTATCGCGATAGCGACCGCAAAAATAACGCTATTGACTTGAAATTTGGTACACATGTTCATGAGCCCCACGAAATCATCTGTATAGTTTTTGGTATGTATTCCACTTGTAGTTCGTATACAGGGACACGCCAAAGTTTTTCTAATCATTACGGCCTATGGGAGGAATTTGTATGTATCGTGGTAGCGGCCACAAAAATTACGCTATTGACTTGAAATTTGGTACAAATGTTCATGCGCCTCACGAAATCAGCTGTATAGTTTTTGGTATGTATTCCATTTGTAGTTCGTATACAGGGACACGCCAAAGTTTTTCTTATCATTACGGCCTAAGGGAGGAATTTGTATGTATTGCAATAGCGACCACAAAAATTATGCTATTGACTTGTAATTTGGTACATATATTCATGAGCTCAACGGAATTAGCTGTATAGGTTTAGGTGTGTATTCCAATTGTAGTTCGTGTACAGGGACACGCCAAAGTTTTTCTATCATTACGGCCTATGGGAAGAATCTGTATGTACCGCGATAGCCACCGCAAAAATCAAGCTATTGACTTCCAATTTTTACCGAAACGTCAGTGGAGGCCCTCTGTTGAGACTCAAAAGGATTTTGTGTTCCGTCTGTCCGTCTGCCTGTCTGTCTGTCGTGCGATAGCGGCCGCAAATATCACGCTATTGACTTGAAATTTGGTACACATGTTCATGATCCCCACGAAATTAGCTGTATAGTTTTGGGTGTGCATTCCATTTGTAGTTCGTGTACAGGGACACGCCAAAGTTTTTTTTATCATTACGGCCTATGGGAAGAATTTGTATGTACCGCAACAGCGGCCGCAAATTTTCTCCGATTCACTTGCAAATTGACACATATATTCAGGCTCGGTATAGAAATAGCTATTTATTTTTTTAGGCCTATACTTTTTATGGATTGTATACAGGGACACGCCAAAATACTTCACATTACGGCGTATGAGGTGAATTGCGTTTAAACGCATTTTATCATCTTTACTTTGCAAACAAGAAAATTAAACTAGCGTACGTGAGTAAGATGTTTAAACTAATGCTGTTTGAAGAAAATATGTGCTCTTAAGCTTTCTAATTAATGTACAGGACCTTACAAAAGTGTTCTGACAATGTCACGTAGTCATCCAAATGATGTAAAATTTGGAACAATTATTAATTTTAAACGCAAAGTAAGCTGAATAGTTTTTACTGGTGTATACAATGTTTATGGTTTGTTTACAGGGACACGCAAGAGAATTTCGTAGCATTAGAGCCTATGGACAAACTTTTATTTAAGCACGCACTTTAATGCGTTTATGCTGAATTGAACTTAATAAAATTAACATACATTATAAAGATGCTTAAAATTATGTTTAGTCTTAAAAAAGGCTATGTATAGATTAAATAATTTATGGGACCACACAAAATAATTCCGAGTATGTACTGTAATCATCCAAATGATGTCAAATTAGTTTGAAAAATTAATGAGTTATAATTAATTGGTTTTATTCTTATTATTGGCGTTTATAATGACTGTGGCTACTTTTCCGGGATACATAAAAGAATTTCGTACTATTACGGTCTATAGTCGATATTTCTTAAAAGTTCATTTTAACATGGTTACACCCCATCAAATATAATGAAATTTTATTAGAATTTTAGAAGCATGTTTTCCTGTTGATAATTGTGGGCATAGAATTGGAAATTAGTTTAAAGGTTACGCAAAATACTTCCGATATGCTATGTAATTTTTTTTGTATAAAATTTGGTATTTATGAATTTCAGGGAAATAATACAAGACCGTCGTTTATTAAGAATACATATTGCTGCGTACTTGGGGGTCCGTAAGTTGTCCGAGAATAAAAGGCGAAACTTGCAAAAATTCAGTGATGTATTCACAGAAAGTTCCAGAAAAATACAGGTCTATAAACCAAGTATCAACTTCAATTCAACCAGTAAACACAGCTTAAACAACAGCCGTTAACAGCAAAACAACAGTACAAACTGTTTAGCAATAACACATAAAGAAAGTACCATCTAAAGAGGCTCAAAGCAAAGCAAGCATTTGACGAAACTGACACAGATCTGAGACTGACCGCCTTGGCGAAAAAATGCTCCTTTTATACATTTCTATCGAACACAGACTGTTCTGGAAAATTCTCGTATCTCATAATGAGATTAGAGCTTCTATATTTGGTATATCCCTAATAAGGATTTTCTCGCCAAGGTCGCCAAAAAAATCGCCAAGGAGGGAAACAGTCGCCAAATTTGGCGCCAAATCCATTTCTTTCCTTATTGGAGCTTTTTTAAGTGTTTTTAAGGGAAAATTAGGCTATTTTAGCGCTAAAACGACTAGAAATGCACAAAATTAGAATTTTATTAACTTTAGTAAAACTCTTTGAAAGAATTGATACAAAAATAAATGCAATTATTTACAATTCCGTAACAATTTATAAGATATGCAAATAGAGACACAGCGGGGGGAATGTATCTGATTATGGTAACAAGTCGATCGAATCAATATATACGATTATATAATAAGTAATAAATAAAAATGACCTTTTGAATAATGTCTGATATAAATAGGACGTTGAGGCTCCTGATCTGCAGATCCACTAGTGTACATTACGCATAATGTTGCTCATATGTAACTGGGATTCAGATATAAAAGAGCTACTTCAAAATTTTCGATACTGTTCGTATCGAAACTGTCATATATGATAAGCGCCCAAATAGAAGCCCACGGGTAAGCCATTGTCGCTGGCAATAGGGACAGGCACCGGAGATTGCAAGGACGAACAAGACGCAACCGAAGGCAGCGGGAACCCAAAGCGAGCTTTTGACCGATTTCAGTTTTTTTTTTTTTTTTTTTTTTTTTTTTTTTTTGCATAAAGCTATATAGAAAAGAGTTTACCAGCTAAGCGGGCAAAGCCGTCCAAAATTGTTTAGGAAATAAAATATTATTCAACAATTCGCCGGGAGATGGAAAAAAAAAAAAAAAAAAATCATTTCTTTGTAAAAAAAAAAAAAAAAAAAAAAAAAAAGCTTAAAAATTTGAAACTTATAAATATTATATGAATTTCACCACATAATAAAAATTTTAATTCACCAGTCACCAAATTATTATTAGAACCATATTAATATTGTGCAATAGTGAACTAAAATCATACAAAGAAAGGTTTCGAAATAAAATTCATAACTGACGACCCAGTTTTTATACTTCCGCAACGCAGTACTGTTTTAGTACAGGATCCCTATGAACAAATTTTAAATTTTTATCGCCATATTGGCGATAACTTTTTATTTATTTATTTTGGCATTAAAAATAAATAAATAACGGTCAATTACATGTTGGTTGTTCACGTGTTACAAGTGCCCAGAACTTGCATGTGCTGACGGAAAATAAAAAGTCATTTAATGTTGTATACAGATCGGTATTAGAATAAAAATAAATTGTATATTTTCCCCGTAGATCTTTCAATGAGTTACAAAATTTTTTTTGAGTATACTTTATCAGACTCTGTTTTGCACAGCACCACAACGATAAGGTTTCATTACATTACATATTATGATCAAACCGTCAGTTCCCACACATACACATCAAAATTTCCACGTGAACGAAGTCGCGGGTAACAGCTAGTATATATATATATATATATATATTAGCATATCAATATAATATCTCTATATATTAAAAAAAAGTAACTGTCCCGGGCGTCAATTTTTTTTGTCTGCGACAGCATCTCCTCGAGGAGGGCAATGTGGCCTGCATCATGAGAGGTATCAGTGTATTCCGACTGCTTCAAGGAAGGCATTTCAGCTGCTTAGAAATTTCTATCATTTTAATTAACGAAGTTATTAAGAAAAACGTCGAGTTTATGAAGGTACTCTATTTGCCACCGGAGGGAAAAGTTTCTCTTATGACGTTTTTTTCTGTGTCTCTGACGTCACTTTCCTCAGGAAAATTAAAATGTGATCAATGGTGTAAATAAGAAAATTGAAATATTAGCATCTTCGAGATGCTCGAGAGAAGAAAAAAATTATTTAGAATAGCAAAACATGAAAATAACCGATATTTTAAAAACATTAAGTAAAAATTTAATAAAAATGAAATGAAAATTGGTTTATATTTTTATTTTATTTTATATTATTAGTTAAGTTTATACAATTAGTTTAGTTTATATTATTAGGGTACAACTATAGTATTTCCCCTCAGCTGAATTTGGCGATTTTTCTTTGGCGCCGATTTGAACGATAACGATGTCGTTCTGGATTGTTTGCGATATAATATGGCAGCCTACATGCTATTTACTTTGGATTTAGGATTTATAATTTAGCTTACGATTTTATTATTTATGCTATATGATTTATGATTTTTATATTTATGATTTAGCCATAATCGCCAACGAAAAATCGCCAAATCTAGCTGAGGGGAAATACTATAGTTGTTCCAGTATGAATTTAGAAGTTAAGCCCAGAATTTTTTAAAATGAAATTTACGAGACAACAACATAGATTACTTTATATAAAGATTTAGTTTTTTCACTCAAAATATATTTAAAATGATGGATCTTTACTATGACCAATTTAGCTATTTTTAAAAATTAGAAATGAAGAAACTCGTACGTTTTTCGCCAAGGAATTCATTTATGCAACCACAATAGCCATTTTAACTCTAGCCATGCCTTAAATACAGAGAAAAAGGTACTTACGTATTAACGCCACCGCAGCTAGGTACAACTAGAGTATCTCCCCACAACTGAATTTGGCGATTTTTCTTTGGCGCCGTTTTGAACGATAACGATGTCGTTCTGGACTCTTTGAGATATAATATGGCAGCCTGCAGGCTGCTTGTTTTGGATTTATGATTATATGATTTAGCTTATGATTTACGATTTAGCTTATGATTTTATCATTTATGATTTTCAGATTTATGATTTAGTCATAATCGCCAAATATAAATCGCAAATTCAGTTGTGGGGAGATACTATAGATGTTCACTCTGATAAATAAGATTCCAAAAGATGTCTCGCTGTCTCCCTATGTCTATTGTGTGCGAACAACAAGATTGCTCTTTATTGGCGCATTAGCGCAACTTCTGCTGCGGTGGCGTTAATACGTAAGTACCGAGAAAAATTATAAAATAGTGCAATAATAATAATAATAATAATAAAATTCACAACCTATTTTTGTGTTTTAAGCATTGATGTAAAACTTTGCAGAAAACAGAATTTAATTTAATACAACAGGACTTTTTTTTTTTTTTTTTTTTTTTTTTTTTTGTCTATTTTTCCATGTAATGGAATGAAGTAACTGCATTGCTAAAATATTTTAGTTACGCCTAATACAGGACCTCACTGCCAGATTTTAAATTTTTCATTTATTTTGACGATGACTTAAATTATCTATCTCAGTTATGCATGTGAAGATTTTTGCGAGAAAAGTCTAAGCTACTTCGGTGCCAAATTTAAAATTTCGCCAAGAGGTTAAACTGTTCCATTGCTTTAGCACATTTTTTTTTTCAATTTTATTTTAAATATTTTTTAACTTAATTCAAGAGAGAAAAAAAGAAGAACATTTTTTATTTGAGCTAAATATACAAAATATCTCCAGGTAAAATATTATCTGCAGTATTAGAAAGAAAATGGTTAAAGTAGTTTTTCCTGTACCTTTGATGTCTCGATAAATTATATTATCCAATATCATTATGTTTCATTCTCCACACGCATTTTTTATTTTCTAAATTCAATATTATATAATATATATGTAAAAAAATCAAGGTGTAACCAGTACACATCCAGAAGTTGTAGCCAAGAAATATTTAGAAGCCAATCATTAACACAAGTTCAGGAGATATCGCCAACAACTATTAAGATGTCATGTTCAATATATACCAGTAGATATCGCCAACAATAATAATTATTCAGAATATATCGCCAACAAGTATTCATGAGCCATCATGAATATTTATTCAGAAAATATTGTCAACAAACATTCAAAAGCCATCCAATTTATGAATGGTGATGGTCTATGTTGAATACTCCAAATCGGCAATTCGTTTTTACAATATAATCAAGGATGAATTTTTCGCTTATTAGTAGGTTTCGAAAAGTGTGATCCCCCCCCCCCCGATTTAACTTAGTATTTAATATAGTTTAAGAAATGGTAAAATCAGATATTGACGGGCATCTTGGCACATTCATGGCGACAATACAAAATCGCTATCTGAAAGAAATTGTCCTGTCGTACTACTACTAATGAAATGTTTAAAATAATCACATAAGATATTTAATTTCAATATATCTGACTAAATCATATTCTAGGAAAAATGCACTTTAAAAAGTTACATGTTTACTGTTGTAAGCACCATTTTAAACCTTGTTGTACATTAGAAATAAATGCAGAGTGTTACATATTGCCCTAAATTAACTAAAAAAAATTCAATAGTAATAAATATAGGCATTAGAAAAAATAAGTTCATAATTTCTTTAATCAAGCAATAATACCCGAAAAATTCATCGTCCAACAGTGACAAAAATTTAACAAGTGGATCGTATGCCAAATCGTTTAGATAAGAATTTCTCTCTGTTCTAAACAGTTAGTGCTATCGTAATTTATTTTGTGTGTCTAGCTGTTTAACATATGTTTTCTCTCAAAATAATGGCAAATTGCTATTAAACTGTCGAACGTAAACACAGATTTTTCACATATTTTAAACGATATAATATAAAATATTGTGTATTTCAATGTGATACCATATATGGTGCATTTCTATAATATTGTTCAACTTTTCTCTTGTGTTATGTATTATTAATATTCCAATTCAATGAAAGGCAAAGTTGCGAATAGTCGGGCAAAATCCAGCAGGGGTTAATGAGCGAAGCAAGTCGGGGTGAGGGAAAGCCTTCCTCGGGGGTTGGTGAGCGAAGTGAGCAGGGGGCAGAGCCCCCTAGTATTTTATAACAATACTAATTTTTGGAAACCAAGAATTTATTCATATTTTTATGTTAATTTAAATTCATGATAATTTATGATTAGGCATTTATGACAATATTACACACACACACACACACACACACACACACATATATATATATATTGTCTACCTGTGCGTTTGAATTAATAAAATGACATCGGAAATTTACCCGGCATAATGTTTAAAATATTTTTGAGTAACTTTCAAGATGATAACTGGCAAAGGTACCACATAAATGTAGTTAAACAAAAATTTCCAGTGTCATTTTAATAATTCAAACGGACAGAACTTTCCGGTAGACACAATATATAATTATTGTTATAAAAAAATTATAAATAGATTTCACAATGATTGGTTACAAATAATTCTCAGCGAGTTCATTTATATGAATTTTTGTCTTGATACCATCTTAATAATTATGAAAAACAGCACGACAGAATGTTAAGATTAATCTTAAATTTCGAATAATTTATGAAGTATTCAAATAAGAATATTATAAATCGATAGAGTTCTTGTTATTGCCAGATTTTTTAGTGATGTTTTAAAATTGGCCAATCTCGTTAGAATTTATCGTTCTTGAGATAATATCTACACCTACTAACAAATTAACGAACGTACTGACATATACCATATTGATTTTGTGATTTTTGGAATTCCTCACACATTAAAATATGTAAAAATGTCAAAAAACTTAGTATGATGAGAAACTAAAAAGTTTAAATGTTCAATATAATATAATAAAACAAAGTAAATTAATTTTTTTTAAACTGTTACCTAATCAGTTTATAAATCCCCAAATATTTATAATTAAATGTAATAAAATATTGATTATAAATCCTTAAATAAAAGTTTAACTGATTCATTCTTATCGGTAAATGAAATAAACGAACAAAGATGGCTTTACACTATTACAAATACACTGATAAAAATAATCTTTTAAACATATATTCTGAAAGTATATCAAATACACATTTTGAATAAAGAGTATATTGTACATTGTATATTTTCTGAAATTCTAAAAAATATCTGTATATTTTATAATTTGGACAAAACAGATCAGTATTTGTATATTGTATGTAATATACTTTTTTGAAATACAGTCGGTAACAATAGTGGTTGAAAACCAGCAAAAATTCCTATATAAAAAAAGTACACTTAATAGTGTTTTATTAAATAAATCCTTGTTGAATCACGTTCCTTAGACTGACTAAGAACATAGGATTTGACAAGGATTTATTTAGCAAAACTGTATTAAGCGTAATTTTTTTATATAGGAATTTTTGCTAGTGTTCGGGCACGTTTGTTACTGACTGTACATTGAAAATTAAAAGAAAAAAAATGTAATCACTAATATACCATATATTAAATCCTTTATTACAAATACATTAATCACATGTAATAGAATGCAATATTGTCTAATTATTTAACTATTAGTAAGAAGTTTAATTACTTGTAAATAAAAGACAAACTGTAAATAGAAGAAGAAATAATCCACTTCAATAAAAATAATATCAATTTTTATGCATAAAAAAAGTAAACATCTACAAATCTTCATTTCAAAATCTTTTAAAATATGTGTTCCACCACTTTTTTTTTTTACAGAATCTTAAAAGTAGTTAAATTCTTGATTTCGCATCATTCTTCGCATAGATGCTAGAAATTGCTTTATAAAATTAAGAGACTTTGTCATGGGGAAACAAACACCGCCAGAAACAAGAAAAATAATAGTAAATCTGAAACAAATGGGAAATCATTACGTGAAATAGGAGAAATTGTTTAAAGAAGCCATTGTACGATCCAGAAAATTATTGATAAATAAACCAAGTACAAAAAGATAAAGGATTTTCAGAGAACCGTGAGACTAAAACGATGTACCGATGCAGAAGTGAAAAGTGCTTTGTGAAAAAAAAAAATAAATAAATAAAACTACAAGTGCAGTAAATATGTCTTAAAAGATCTTAAAAATATGAGGAGAGACAGTAACCGCAAGTACTATAAATAGGGCTTTTAATGAACATGAGGTACATGGTAGGATTCCACACAAGAAATCATATCTAAAACAATATAAATTAAACACAAATTACCACAATGTAGAGTTAAAGTTTTGGAATAACATTTTATTTATTTAGGAGAAAAAAATTATTTTGAATACTAAGAAGCATCCAAAAATATGAAAACCTAAAAGCAAAAACTTCAGAGATAAGTAAGTATGCAGCTAATACAATAATCATGGGGGCAGCTGTGGGTTGTTCGGCAGAAGCAGAGGTTGTAAATTTATAGCATTTACTATGAATACAATGAATTACTTATGTATTTTGAAAGAAAATGTTATTTCTTGCATTGAGAAATTGGTACTGTCATGAAATTAGATGTTCCAACATGATAATTATCTAGGGGTGAATATTTTCAGTGGCTACCCATAAATTTAGGATTTTTGAAAATTTTGTTGTCTCTAAATTTCATGTTAAATTATTTTGTTTTTATAAAAATTTCTCAGTTTCAGTGTTTAATTTTTCTTAAAATGTATTAAGAACTCTGTAATTATCATTTATTATAGGTCTCCCCAATCTGCATGCAAGTAACAATTTTCAGTATTTTTGCATGTTAGGTAATTTCGACATCCCTGATGATCCCAAACACATCTCAAAAATAGCGAAATAATGGTCATTATATTGGGCACTCAAAACTTTGGATTACACTTCGCAGTAACCATACCTCAATGCCATCGAACATTTATGAACATGTCATAATAACAAAGTTGTCAAAGAAACATTTTTAATAAAAAAGTATTCAAAGCAACTATTATGGAAGAATGGAAAAAAAAAAAAAAAAAAGTTGGTGGCATCTGTTATATATGTAACTATGACCATAACTGTATGTCTATATGTAACTGTAATTATAACTGTCTAGAATGCTCTTAACTATAAATTTAAGATTTTAAGATGTAATCACCACTCAGTGGCAACATTCAGACACTGACTAATCTTCAATAAAGAAGTTATATAACATGCCGCAGTCGACAGGAATTCAGTCGCGAAAAAGATTAAAGGGTAAGATCAAAAGAAAAACTAGTATGTTGTGGCCACCACAAGACTTTCTTCTATATTTTCCTATACAAATTCACTCAGTAACAATATTTAAAAAGAAAAAGAAAAAAATTAGGATTTTTTCTTTTTTTTTTTTTTTTTTTTTAAAGTAAAAAAAAATCGATAACTTTGTTTTAAATTATCACATATTTATAGTTCAACCATTCGTTTTAAAAGTATTGACGAGACATTTCGAAAGATACACATCTTGAAAATTTACCGCCCCTCCCCGGGTACTACTATTATCAATAATTCATATTAATTTTACAATCGCAGGTTAAGCATAACTCTCATTATGTCCATTTATATGAAATTTTGTCCTATACTGCCACGTTAAAAATTTAGAAAAAATACGATCACAGCGCCACCTGCTGAGCGATTGATCCCGAAATCTAATCAGCACCAGTTTATCTCAGGAGCCAACTAAATACCAAGTTTGGTTAAATTTAGTTAAAAAAAAAATCGTTAAAACTAAAAAAAAAATCGATAACTTTGTTTAAAATTATCACAGATGTATAGTTCAACCATTCGTTTTAAAGGTATTGACGAGACCTTTCGAAAGATACCCATCTTGAAAATTTACTCCCCTCGAGGGGGTACTTCCCCCCAGGGGGGGGGGGTGGCGAGGCTCCTACACATACAAAAAATTTTTCCCAATTGGCTATCTCTATTATAAATAATTCTTGTAAATTTCCTAATGATTACTAAAAAATAATTCTTGTAAATTTCCTAATGATTACTAAAAAATAATTCTTGTAAATTTCCTAATGATTACTAAAAAATAATTCTCTTTATGCCCATTTATTCAAATATTTGTCCTATATCACCATGTTAAAAATTTAGAAAAAGCGGGATGGTAAAGCAACCTGTCAGACAATTTTTACCAAAAGTTGATAGGCACTAATTTATGTCAAGGTGCAATTACGTACCAATTTGTATGAAATTCTGTGCAGTAGTTCCTGAGATACAGTTGCCACAAAATTTTGTCACACACACACAGACAGACAGACGGACAGACAGACATTTTCTAAAAATGTTCAAATCTTGTTCTACAGCTCTCAGAGCGTGTAAATCCATCAAAAACCCGAGGTCGAAAATTTTTACGAATCCAATACTTTCTTCTATTGAATATAGAAGAAAGTAATAAACGAAATATTAATTACTATTTTTTCACTATAATTTTGTTATTAATGTTCTCTATTTATTTATTTTGACGCATAAAATTAGATGGATTTTTGCTTAAGTTAAATTATTTTTTGTCCTATTTTGTTATAATGTAATATCTATAATTTATCAAATTCTTCTTGGATAAGTTCTTGGTTCAGTATATTAACTTTATACGTAATTTATACTTATTATACGTAAGTATTATATGAAAAATTAAACATTTTTTAAATGAAAGATGGTATTTACTTTAATTGATGCTCACTGAATATTGCCTACCTCTGTGCGAGATCCAACTTTCGTTTCGTAAATCAGTTTTACAATACCTCCTTAGAAACCTTTGGACGACCCCTGCCTGCCTGGGCTCGGCCAAGCTTAACGGGTTGGATGCCGTCCGCCGGAGCGAATAAATCGCCAGATCACCGCATGGAAGCTGTCTACACCAGACAGTAATCTAGCCGCTAAATAGAACGAGCTGTGTCCGATGATTCTTCGTTCAGACTTCATCCATCATCTTCAGGAACTAGATGGACACTAACTGGGGACTAAATGGGAACTAGAACACCAGAGCTCTGGAATTACAGGGTAGCGACTTCTGCTTCTTGGACACATAGCTCGACTTGCTAAACCACACCCCACAAGATAGCCACGGTGGAAACGCATAGACACGCTCCTGGATGTTATGGAATTTGGAATAAGTGCACTTACTAGCTGAGAGTCGAAATAACTGGAATTCAACAAAAATTAAAACAATTTTGAATTTAGGTAGGGAGGGTGAAAAAAAAAGCTGGGGGAGCCGCTAAAGGTAGTAGTGCACACAATAATTAAAACCAAAAGTGGAGGCCATTTGAAAAGGGGAAGGGGACAACACTTAAGACTTAAGAAAGAGTAGCTGAACGAGATAGGAACAATGAGATTATTAAAAAAAAACAAAAACAAAAAAAAAAAAAAAAAATTGAATACGTGAAGCTACTGGGGGATGAAAGATAGTTTTGGGACGCACAGCGAAAATTTAGAAGATTTTGAAGTGGCAAGGCCTAAATACATCTAATTGGGAGAGAAATTACTATGTGCTGGGAGGCCGAATGGAGAAGAGAAAGAGGGACCATCGCAATTTTGATCCACCACGGGGGGATGGTACCCCGCCTTGTTAGCCCGATGACTGCTAAACGAAGCACTTGACGGTGCAGCACAGATTAACGAGAACGAGACACCGCCACACCCTCGTAAAAAAAGAAAAAATAAATTAATAAAATTAAAAAAAAAAAATAATTAAATAAATTAAAGTAAGTAAGTAAGTAATTAAATAAATAAATTAGTTATTTAATTTTTGAAGATTATTGGTATATTATTGTTAGTAAATAAGAATTTAGGTTTACTAAGTGCTGTAGTCTAAGTTAGAGGAAGCTGAGTGGATGGTAGCTTTTTGAATCAGTGGGTTCTTGTTGTACTGTCCGAATTGCTATCGCAACGACAAGAGAGCACAGTTTTGTTGTTTACTGAATTTTTTAAAGTGAGAAATTAACTTTCTGGGAATTAACAGTAGTAATACTGGAAAGGTGTGGAGCGGACTTTAGCTTGAATTTGCTGGAGATACTAAGTTGTACTGACTTTATAACTAGCATGACGACAGAAAGCTAACTAGTTTTAATTTACTTTGTCGGTTTTTTTTCTTAAGAGTTTTTCTAGGTTATTAGAAATTAGTATGTGAGAGTTAGTTGCCTTTGTTAGCTAAGTTATTTTTTGGTAATTGGTTAAACTAAGCTGGATTTTTACTTAAGTTAAATTATTTTTTATCCTATTTTGTTATAATGTAATATCTATAAGTTATCAAATTCTTCTTGGATAAATTCTTGGTTCAGTATATTAACTTTATATTATACGTATGTATTATATGAAAAATTAAATATTTTATAAATGAAAGATGGTATTTACTTTAATTGATGCTCACTGAATATTGCCCACCTCTGTGCGGTATCTAACATCCGTTTCGTAAATCAGTTTTACAATACCTCCTTTACTTCGTACAAGGAAGTAAAAAACGAAATTCACTGGAGTTTTACACTTGGAAAGGATTTCAGAAGTTTCCCTATTTAGGAGTTTCCTTTTCAGAATTTTAAGGTAGATTAACGGGGGGAAAATTAAGCATACCATTATATAAATGAATAACAATAATAAAAGTAAATAAAATACACGCCAAGTGTACTTAAATTCACATAATTTTTGACAAATTAGAAGTGCACGAAAAGAGTTTCTTTAAATCAAACTTAACGTTTTCTTTTGTTTCATAGTTATTATCTCTATAATTTCGCTTCAGATTGGGCAATATGTTTGATAATGTTTTGAGTATTTTCAAGAATGACCTTGCATGACAGACGCTTCCTCCAAAAAATCTTTTCTTTATCAAATATACATATTTATTTTTACTTTTCTTTTACCCATTCAGAGGACTTAAAGAATATTGTTTTTGGATCAAATTTTCTAAACAGAGTTTTTGCTGGGATTATATGGTTTAAGAAAACATGAAACAAAAATATCAGTTTTTAGCGGTTGGTCTGTGTGTGCGTACGTCTGTGCGTGAGTATGTTATCCTCAAACAAATATAAGCTGGAGACCCAACACGGTAATCTAAATCAGCATCATATGCGGATATTTCTTAAAACTATTTATTGAGGTCGGACAAATCGCTCGTGTACAGGGGCGAACAAAGTATTTGAACACATGGGTGAAATTCCTCTTTAGAACATTTTAACATCTTTAGACTGCTAAAAGACTGCTCTAAGTATAAATAAATTAATATATTTTTTTATATGCACAAAACAATTTTTCATACAGAATATGATAAGAAAAGCAATTACTATTCGCAACAGGGCTGGATAAAAAGCTTGAGATATATAAGGGTTAGACTTAAAAAAACTTCAAAGGAATTTCAAATTGTATTATGCGTTTTTCATACTGTACTAAGTACACTGTAAGGTGTGTATACAATTCAAAATATATTAATATATTCTTACAATTGATTAGGTTTTTTCCTGCATCAATTGTTCTATTGCAGAGAAAGTAGTTTTACAGACAAAGTGAAAATAAAGAAACAGTTCATTCACTTTCAATGAGGTCATCCTTGGTGACTTTGCGACGAATTCAGCAAATTGGCGTCCAAATTTGCCGAAAAATAGTAGTTTAAGGTTCTTAAAGTCTTGAAGTTCTGCGATGCACGGGAGCCTAGATGTCGAACTTTCCGTGGGTTTCTGGATCGAATTACCGCCAACCCTATCGCTAAAGGTTATAAATAGGAGTGAGTCGACTTCTGCGGAGAGTGTGTAGCCACTTCGATTCCGTGTTGTTCAGAGACCTATTCTGAGTCGATTGCACTTCAGAGACTATGCTCCAAGCAACTGAACTCTGTGAGCTAGCGAAAATTTCTTCTCTGGAGTATTTGATGCTATTTGCTTTACTCCTGTGGAACAAGTGACTGTTTTCTTGGATTGTCTCAGAACATTAATCAAATAGTGACTTTGGGTACGAGTGACAGCTTCATTGGAACTGCTACTAGAATATTCGATGAAATAAGAGTACTATTGTAGTGTTTCGAGAATTTTCATTGTAATCACAGTTTTGTTGTACTGATTCGAAAAGTTACATTGAATAAAAACGTTTAACATCTAAAACTAGCCGATTTCTTTACGAACCACTTTCTCACACAAGAAAGCCGACAGGTTTTTCTTAACAATTTTTTCTTATTCTTTAGTATCACAGAAAGGAGCTATTTTAAATATTTTTATAATCCGAAAAAAGATGTTTGCTTGTTTTCATGGGCGCCGGCAGGAAAACATTTCAGACAGTCTTTATATTAGTCTTTACATTGGAAGTCTTTATATTGGCAGTTTTTATATTGGCACATTTTTATATTGATTTCTAAAAAATCCCAGTTTATGGGATTGGGAAACAGTATATGTCTTTCCGAAAAATATGCTTCTTTCATAATATTTAATATATATATATATATATACACACTTCTCGACATTGAAAATGCAACACCAAGAAGGAATGATAATAACGGAATAAAATTTGTTGGACACATACATTATAGTAGGAAGAACAATTGATTAAAATTTCAGGGTATTTGGAGTAATATGTACTGGGAAAACAGTACATAAAGCAGCGACCTCTGTGAGCAATAACAGCAGATATCTGCCTAGGCATTGAATCGAACAGCGATTGGATGACATGTACGGGTAGAGCAATTCATGAAGTTTTAACACGATGACACAATTCATCGATCGAAGTTACTGGTGAGTGGTGGGGGACCAGTGGCTTTTCAACAATTAAACAGTCATTTTCATTGGTGCGAGATCAGGAGAACGCGCTGGCCAGAGCAACAGTCGAACACATTCGGTATCAGTGAAGGTCCAGACAATATGGACAACTTGCAATCGTGCATTGTCCTGCTTAAATGTGGCGCTTTGGAGGCCTTGAACATAGGGAAGAGCTATGGGCCTTAACTCGTGAGAAACGTAATGGCTGGTATTCAGAGTGGCGGGAATGAAACCAAGAGGTGACCGGGACGTGTATCCAATGGTACAACATACCATCAATCCAGGTGGTGACTCAGTATGCGTCTACCAAAATTCTGATTACCCTCAAAACTGCATCACTGATATGGGCGCCATTAATGTGTGATCAACGATGAACCTGGACGCAGGAATGGCGTGAAGTCACTTTTCAGACAAATCACAATCCTGTTTACAGCATCAAGATTGCCTTATCCGTACTTAAAGGCATTATGAATAATGCACATTGCCAGCTGGGATTCGACATCATGATACTGTCCATCATTTGCAATGATGTTATGGGTTCCCATTGGATACACGTCTCGATTACTTCATGTTCGTATTCCTGGCACTCTGAATACCAGCCATTACATTTCTGACGAGTTAAGGCCCATAGCTCTGCCCTATGTTCAAGACCTCCGAAGCGCAACATTTAAGCAGGACAATGCACGATTGCAAGTTGTCCATATTGTCTGGACCTTCATTGATGCCGAATGTGTTCGACTGTTGCTCTGACCAGCGCGTTCTCCTGATCTCGCACCAAAGAAAAAGACTGTTTAATCGTTGAAAAGCCACTGCCTCCCCCCCACCACTCACCAGTAACTTCGATCGATGAATTGTGGCATCGTGTTAAAACTTCATGAAGTGCTCTACCCATACATGTCATCCAATCGCTGTTCGATTGAATGCCTAGGCAGATATGTGCTGTTATTGCTCACAGAGGTCGGTGCTTTATGTACTGTTTTCTCAGTACATATTATTCCAAATTTTCTGAAATTTTAATCAATTATTCTTCCTACTATAGTGTATGTGTCCAACAAATTTCATTCCGTTATTATCATTCCTTCTTGGTGTCGCATTTTCAATGTCGAGCAGTGTATATATATATATATACATATTAATTATGAAAGATTCCGTAAATCTAGATCAAACTTCAAGATCTTGGAAATGTGGCATGTTTGAAAATGTTAAATTGTCTACAGTTATTTATTGCATGTCTTTTAAAACATGTTGGCTGTAATGCGCTCTCTAACGAAAATATTTTGAACATTTTACTTTTTTTTCTTGTTTTGCGTAATTTTTCGGCACATTTTTTGAATTTTCTAATTACAAGTTTTAGACTCAATCCCCATTTTAAATACAGCTGTAGAATTCTTTGAATAGATTAAGTTTAAATACGATTACTTGATATTACCCTGGAGAATGGATAATTGATTTCTTCGCAATGAAATTCAAACAGCGCCCTAAACGTTGTTTTAAATACAATAATGCAAACTTCTGGTCTTAAAGAGCAGCATTTTTTCGTCGGTCAGTTGTTGTTTACTACAAGAGTAATGAAGAGCATTAATTACTGGATTTTCATACTGAATTTAAGTTTGATATATATATATATATATATTTATTTATTTATTTGGAAGAATTTGTGTCTTCTTTGCCGCGAAACAGAATCTCTTTAGTCAAGAAAAGTTGCTTTATTATTTTCATGAAGTGCCTTTATAACTAAAAAGAAAAGCATATTTTATGTAAAAACAAATGAGTTAATATTTTGAGATTAGCTAATGCTCAGTGAAATTCATCACTTTCAAATGTTAACTGATATGTTAATTTCATTATATCTCACTAAACATTAATTCATTAAAAACACAAAATGCAATCACTCTTAAGGTTTTAGATATATTTACAAATAAATTTTTAAAACTGTAACAGATATTTTAACACTTACCGTAATTCATATCTTATTTAAAGAACAATTTTTAAACAGTCGTTTCTTAAACATGAACAAAATTTCTGGACAGCAATAGCTTTTTTCTTTACTTAGGACTAGAGATATTTTTAATTAATACGGAATCGACAATAAAAATAGCGCAAACTCACTGGCATAGAAAAAGTTCATTAAATATGGCTCAATTAGAAACTTCCAAATCTAACAAAATCAATTTTCTTTTTGCTGAAACGTCATTGGAGGCCTTTCAGATGAGACTGAAAAAGTTTTTGGGGTCTGTGTATCTGTCTGTATGTATGTACCGCGGTAGCGGTCTTAAAAATCACCCGATTAGCATGAAAATCGGTATGCATGTTCACGAACCATACAGCAGATTTCTCCTAGACATTTTCAGGAGGGTGCTGCATACTACCCGCACTTTGAAAAGTAGCACCTTCCTTGCCCCTCAAAAAAAAAAAAAGCACCCTTACTGCTCTTTGAAAAAAATAGCCTTCAATCTGAAGACAAATGCTATAAATATAAATAAAACTACTGCGTATGATGCTCAATATTCATTCATACATTAGTAAAAATCAAAATTCAAGTGTAAAGAAGTTGAAAAAAAAAAAAATCTTTTACCCATGTTAAAAACACAATTTTGAAACTAAGAGTCTGGATTTTAGATGTTAAATGTGTCCTTAAGAATCCCAAACGGTCTTTAAGAATCAAAAAAGTGCTCTTTTCTAATCCTGTGGTAAATTCTACATACAGACACAGCTGTGTACATTTTTCATGATTTGTGTACAAAGACACACAAATTATTTCTTACCATTATAGCCTATGGACGCAGAATTTCGTTTAAACGCATTTTAATTTAGTTATACTATATTCAACAAAATAAAATTATTAAACAGCATTGAGATGCTTAAAAGCATTTTTTCTGTAAAGAAATATGTGCTTAGATTTAATTGCCGAAACGTCAAGGGAGGCTTCCATGTGGAGACTGAAAAATATCTTTGGTTTTGTCTCTGTGTCTGTGTGTCCTGGTGTTTGTCTGTCGCGCGATAGCGGCCGCAGACATCACGCTATTGACTTGCAATTCGGTACACATGTTCACGAGCCACATGGAATTTGCTGTATAGTTTTGGGTGTGTATTTCATTTCTAGTTTGTGTTCAGGGACACTCCAAAGTTTTTCTTATCATTACGGCCTATGGACAGAATTTGTATGTACCGCAACAGCGGCCGCAAAAATCCGCCTATTGACTTGAAAGTTGGTGCACACGTTTAAACTCTGTATAGAAATAGCTGTAAAATTTTTTTGTCTATTTCGACGATGGAATGTGTACAAGGACACGCCAAAGTTTTTCTTATCATTACAGCCTATGGGGAGAATTTCGCTTAAACGCATTTTAACAACGTTACTTTGCATTCGACGAAATGAAATTAACGTATATTACTCAGATGCTTAAACTCATGTTTTCTGCAGAAAGTATGTGTACTTAGGCTTCATAATTAATGTACAGGATCATACAAAAGTGTTCCGACAATGTCACGTAATCAACCAAATTATCTTAAATTTTGAACAATTATTTATGAAAGACGTAGAATAGGTTGAATATTTTTCACTGGTGTACACAATGCTTATGGCTCGTTTGCAGAAACATGCAAAAGAATTTCGTGACATTAGAGCCTATGGCAATTTTTTATTGAAGTGCATTTTAACGCGTTCATGTTGCATTCGACAAAATGGAATTAACATACATTATAAAAATGCTTAAAAATATGTTTTCTCTCTCTCTAAAAAATAAAAAAAAGGTATGTATAGACTAATTTATTTACAGAACCAGACAAAACAATTTCGTATCATTAAGGTCTGTAGACGGTATTTCTTAAAAGTATGTTTTAACATGGTTACACTCCATTAAATACAATGAAATGTTATTAAAATGTTTAAAAGCATATTTTTCTGTGGAAAATTGTGGGCATAGAAACCCCTTTCAAAAACGCATCCGTTTGTGCAGTGAGTCAATCCAGTCAATGTATACTATATTATATAAAAAGCACATCCACTAGTAATTAATCTAACGGGATCTTATTAAAGTGTTCCTACAATGTTATATAAACATTCAAATTACGTCGAATTTCGTACACCTGTTTATGATCTACCTAGAATTAATAGTATTGTTTTATTGATATATATAATGTTTCTGGCTTATTTACAGGGACACATAAAAGAATTTTGTAACGTTAGAGCCTATTGGTAGATTTTAAGTGCATTTTAACACGTTTATGCTGCATTCAACATAACTGAACTAACGTATATTACTTAGACGCTTAAAAGCATGTTCTCTATAGAAAAAGTTATGTATAGATTAAATAATTTGTTTATAGGATCAAACAAGAGAATTCAGGTGGCAATATGCAATCATTTAAATGAAGTTAAATTTGATTAAATATTAATTAATCACAAGGAATTCGTTTTATATTTATTTTTGTGTATATAATATTTGTGGCTCATGTACAGAGAAACACGAATTTTATTGCATTACGATCTATTGACAGTATTTCTTAGAAGTGCATTTTAACATAGTCAGATTAAATTATACATAGTTAAATAAACATATGTTATTAGAATGTTTAAAAACATGGTTTTTGTAGAAAATGGTAGGCTTAGATTCGGTAATCGTTTTACAAGGATACACAAAATAATTCCTATGCTAGGCTATCATTTGGCATCCAATTTGATACAAATATTTATGAGGTACAAGAAGTTTACACAAGGCTATGAGTTTCAGGGAAATATATGTACACATATATGCAGATAGATACAACAGAGATTTAAGGGGAGTGGCAGTAACCCATAAAAACGTATCTGGTTATGTAAGCGAGTTAACCGTATAATATGGAGTTGTGTTTATATATATATATATACGAGGGGTGATCAGAAAAAAAGGTTACAAGTCGAATAAAGAAATATTTATTAACAATAGACAGAAAATAGAAAAGAGAATTAAGATGCATAAGTGCCTATCACTTTTCGGCATAATCACCAAGTCTATTTAGGCATTTATCAGAATGCAGAACTAACTTGTTTAAACAGTCTTGGTAGAAATCAGGTCCCGGTCCATTGAGCCAGGTCTCGGCGGATATTTTCACAGCACTGTCTGATAAGAACTGTGTGCCGGATAAGTGCTCCTTCAACCTTGGAAACAGGAAATAGTCACTGGGTGACAAATATGGGCTGTATGGTGGTGACTCCAGATTTCCCACCTGAAACGTCGCAACAATTCCTGCGTTGCTTGAGCAGTATGGGGCCTAGCATTGTCATGCAGGAGGATGACTTGCCATTTAAATCGTCCTGAACCGTCTGGGAACTTTTACTACTTACCCGCACACCAGCTGTATGACAAGTAGCACCATCTGTCTCCATTCTGGGGAAACAAAAGTTCTCCACAATATGTAGTTTTCAAATGCTGCAGCTTGTAACGTTTTTTTCTGATCACCCCTCGTATAACTATATATAATTATTTAAAATAACGAAAAAAATGAAAATCATCTGCTGAGTAATGAGTGATGAGAATGGGACGTTAAGGCTGTACATTAGTCAGATTCCCTCTTTCATTCTTCCCATGTATAATCCTATGGGATTTTTGTTGCTCCGTTTTATAAAAATATCTCATTCAAAAATGAAGTTTTTCGAATTCTCTTTTCTTAATATTACTCTTTGAGTATGTCGCCTTTTATCTTAGTGAGCAATTTTTTGAAAAATAATAATAATAATAATAATAATAATAATAATAAATAAATAAATATTTTATTTCGTTAAGTAAATTTAGGATTTTAAGTTTGCATTTCTAAACGAAATATTTGAATTTACTTTTTCCAAATATTGCTCATTAAGCTAAAAAGCGAATAATATTGAAAAAACAGAATTTGAAAAACTTCATTTTTTAATTAGATATTTTTAGAAAATGAAGCAACGAAAATCCCATTGGATAACATGGGAAGAAAGAAAAGGGGAATCTGACTGATGCACAACCTTGAGGCTCATGATCTGCAGATCTACTAGTAATAAGAATCTTTGATTTCGAACACTTTAAAAGTTTAGTTTTATAGAGTATTAAAAAAAAAAAGGCATCAAGTTCAGTGCGCTATCAGATTTCAAACTTGTATAAAATTAAAGGCATCTTTTTAAAGAATTAAAAATTGTAGTCTTGCTAAGTTTTGCTATGTTTTATTTTACATAAAAAGTTACAAAGTTATCTTATTTAAGGATATGACGTTGTTACTAAAACCCGAATAAACTACTACGTCAGAAACGCCAAAGAAAAATATTTGAGATGCATACAGCTGTTTCGGTACTCTTAAGCGTACTGTCTTCAGTGCAAAAAGAATTATGAATCTGGAGAAGTGCTCGTATATATAGGAGAGGGACCGAATTTAGTTCAACCAATAAGATTACGGGAAAGGTGGGGAGTGTGGCCAATAGGAATTTAGGAATGTTAGCTGTGTAAACAGTAGAAAAATTAAGAAAAAGTGGACTGAATGTGAAATTTCCAACAATCAGACAAATAGGGAACAACGAAACCAAAATTTGCAAGGTTTTTAAAATTTTATAAATATGAAAAGCTTCAAAGAAATCGAGTTCATGAATGGATTTTGGTCTGCAAATTATTTTAGCTGAATTAAATTTAAAATTATGATTTTCCTCCCAGCAATGTTTAGAAATAGCCGATTTATTGGTTTCTTCTTTACGGACGTAATTTATATTCTTTTAGACGGAATTTAAGACTGCGTTTAGTTTGGCCAACGCTAAGTCTTCTGTTATTATATGACTTTGATGTTACTAATAATACAAAAATTAATGTATGAGTTATTTTTATTATTAGACGTGTAGGCTTACATAATTTCTAATTAATTATTTTCTTTTTATATATTAATCTATTTTTCTACACCAGAAAGTACTTGATTTTTTTACTTTAATACATAAAATGTTAAATAATGATTTCTTTTAAGGTAAAAAATAACGATAACATATAGGGCATTAAAAATATCCAGAAATGATTTATTTTCAGAAGCAATTCTTCTTGGAAATTTTCCACTTAAAAAACATATCGCTACCTGCTTCACTTGATATAGAATCTATATATTACTTGATTTCCAAAATAGCAAAATTTCTTTTGAAAAATCTTTACATGTTTATTCACGATTTACAGAATTATTATTTATTCGATTTTAACAGACTTATTCATCTGACAATGAAATCAGTTGAATGGATAAACCAAGGAATAAGTGATTTGATATGCAAAATATAATATTTGCTATTGTCGGTAGTTAATATTTTATTCCGAAAGTTCATTTTCTGATCCGTTTCACTTGACAAAGAGACTGAAATTGTTTTCGAAAAAGGCATTATCTCACTCGAAAATTGTTTACATGTTTATCTTCATAGCAGAGAGTTATTATTTATTCGAACTTTATAGATTTATTTTATGCAACACAGAAATTAGTTGAATGGATAAATAAAGGATTACACTTTCTGATATTCAAAGCATTTACTATTTTGATCATTGAATTTTTTCTTTTTTTCTTTTTTGACGATAATAGAATTTGAGGATCGCTTTCCAAACTGTTTCACCAGACAAAGAGAAATTAAATTAATTTTTTTCGAAGAAATTTTATTATTTCAACTTTTATCACCCGATGACCGTAGGTAACGGATGTATTGTATTCGGACAAAAATTTCGATGTCGAGTCTTCACTAGATTTACACAATTTAAAGTTTTTTAAATCCAAAAAATTAGTTTTTGGAAATTGGTCAGTGTGTGTGCGTATAGATGGAGCAATCTTCTAACTTATGAGAGATTCGGTGTACAGATATTTTGCCAGTTTTGGGTGACTATTGGAAATCCGAAAGTGGATCAATAGGTCTTTATCTCAAAAATGTCTTAATGATTTTCTTCAAATTTGTAATATTAAAACTCCCTTTTAAATGTCCTTTTGCATAAACTAGTTGGCTATTGCAGGAAAACCGATAGGCCTCTCATTTTAGACCTAACAAGGCGAATTCTCAAAAAAGGGCTCCACGTAGCCTCTTTTTTTTTTTTTTTTTTTTTTTAACTCGCCTTAGCAACTCCTTTTTAGATGTCCTGTCTTGTGTAGTAGCTGGTTTCCGGTGAACAGATGAGTTTGCAAAGTTTTGGTGAAAATCGAAAGTGGGATCGAATGTCGGTATCTCAAAAACTACTCTAAAGATTTTTTTCAAATTGGTTTCACAAGTCCCTTTTTAGATGCCTTTTGCATATGAAACTTGGTTGCTACAGGAAAACTGGCAGATGTCCCAATCAGGAATGTCAGTTTTAGATCCCATAAATTGATATTTAATAAAAGGCTCTACCGAATTTCTTTAAATTCCCTTTACAGCGTATGTATTAATTTGCTACTTGAAGAAAATTGTTAAGCGCCTGATTTTTTAAGTTAGTTTTATGTTTCTGACCACATTATCTCAAAAGAAAAAAAAAGAAAGAAAGAAAGAAAACAAAAGAAAAGATTTTACTATATGTAGCACTGGGTAATGGAAATCATGTGGTTATTATGAAATAGATTTTTTTTTTCTTTCGTAAAATATTTACTTGTTCACATACTACAAAATTAATATATAATCTAGTTTGTAGGGTTATTTTAAAAATAAGCGACATGTATAAATTAAAGATTAAATCGTACGATATCTAAAGTATTATCTATTGTTTTTATTTAATATTTTATTCCGGAAGGCATAGTTTACCGGTCTGTTTCACTTCACAAAAAAGTTGGAAAATTTAATGTTTTCGGAAAAGAATTTTTTTTTTTTTTTTTTTTTTAAATATTTATTTGTTAGTATACACATTAAAATTATTTCAACTTTACAGTTTTATTTTTGAAACACAGAAATCAGTTAAATCAATAAATCAAGACAGAATATACAGCCCTGGAAAAATTGTTAAGGATAAGCGATAAACTTAATTTATTTCACAACCCCTGATTCGAGTTTTTTGCAAATTTAAATATAACACAAGAAAAGGCAATTTTAATTATATCTATAAAAAATTTGCAAAATATTAAATTATTTCGCATTTTAAAATTTATTTTCTTTTTTCATGTATGTAAAAAGCTGGAAAAAATATTAAGGCCACATAAGGTATTATTTAAAAAACAGCTAATAATCTAAAAACTCCGCCTTAATTTAATCCTTTTTGAGATTATAAAATTTAAAAAACTTTTTAAAGTCTGGGTAAAAACTTCCAAATATTTATAAATACATATTGAAATTTTATGCATTTTCAAACGCAATGTAATGAATGACAGTTTTAAATAAATCTATAAAAATATTTCAAAAATTAAAATTATTTTTTATTTTATAATTCATTCTTTTTTTCCTTAATACATGTAGAAAATTGGAAGAAATGATACATATAAGATAGTATTAAAAGAACTGCTAATAATCGAAAATTTTGCCCTTCTTTTCAATTAACTGAATCATTCTTGAGGTCATAGATTTAGAAAGTTTCTTTAAAGAGTCTTTTAATGTATGCTTTTGCAGCTCTTTTCAATGGCCATTTTCAGCTCACCTACGGTGTTGTAAGTTTTCCCATTTCCAAAAATGTTACCAACCAGAATGTTCCATAAATTTTCTATTGGGTTCAGGTCAGGGTTTCATGATGGTCATTCAAGCACTTGGACATGATTAGTTTGAAGCCAGGATTTTGTGGATGAGCAAGATAATGCATTAATACACACATCAAGCTCCAGAAAATTCTGGCTTCAAGCAAATCATGTCCAAGTGTTTGAATGGCCATCCAGAAACCCTGACCTGACTTTAAAGTTTTTCAAATTTTATAATCTCAAAAATGATTAAATTAACTGAAAATAAGGCGAAGTTTTTAGATTATTAGCTGTTTTTTAAATAATATCTTATGTGGCCTTAATATTTTTTCCAGCTTTTTACATAAATGAAAAAAAGAAAATAAATTTTAAAATAAGAAATAATTTAATTTTTTGCAAAATGTTTTTCACCATTGTTTAATTTTAAGCTATCGCACTTCAAATAATTTGAGCCCATAAATCATAATGATAAAGAATTTTCGTTGTGCCCTTATAAAAATCTATAAGAGCTAGATTCACCAAAATCTATACAATTCGTGAGACGTTGACCTGTAGCACGTGTATAAATTTTCAGATCATCGAATAGAGCGTTTAGACATTATCACACTTTTAAAAATTTGGGCCCCGTAAGCCATAATGATAAAAAATATTTATTTGTGTCCCTGTAAAAAAAAAACTATAAGTGCTAGATTCACCGAAATCTATATAGTTCGTACGACAGTGACCTATATTGCGTGTATAAATTTTCAGTTGAATCGAATAAGGTGTTTAGCCGGTATCGCAGTTTAAAATATTTGGTCCCATTGACCATAATCATAAAGAATTTTTGTTTGTGTTCCTATAAAAATTATCAAATCTAGATTCACCAAAATGTACACAGTTTATGCGACAGTGACTTATAATATGTATACAAATTTACAGCTCAGGCGAATAAGGCGTTTAGACGCTATCGCACTGTAAAAGGTTTCGGCTCACAGGCCATAAATGATAAAGAATTTTTCTTTGTGTCCCTGTACTAAAAAACATATGTGCTAGATTCATAAAACCAATAGGGTTCATGATATGGTGACATCACATACGTACTAAATTTCAGCGTATTCTAACAAAGTGTTTAGGCGCTACCGTGTTTACTCACACACGTACATACACACATACATGCACATACACATACATACGTTATCGTAAAAAGAGTAAAAATGAGCTCAGGGGACCTCAAAACGTATAGATATACCAAAATCTCAAAGCTGGATTTTTGACATGATTACAATACCTTCTTCATGTATGTCCAGAAAGTAAAAAAAATTTCGTAAAGAACTGCATCTTATCCTAATTAAGTACTGAATTTTCAAGGTAGTAGCATTTCAAAAAACCTTATTAAAAAAATATATATAAAAATTATTAAACATATGTAATTTAATGATTTCTTTTACGCACTTTAACAGGGTTTTAATGAAAGTTGCAAATGAAAGGTGTATTCACATTACATTAATATTAAAACGATTATCTTTAAATTTATTGTCTAAGAAATAAGTACAGTCCTTCTCATAATTATAAGGACACCCGTTTTTCCATATTAACTAAACACTGAACACTATAATTTAAACAAATATATTTTTAATTAATTTGAATTTCATTAATAGACTATATTTAAAAAGTTTTATCGTTTTTCTATCTTAAAAAACTTTAAATATGGTAAAAAGATGATTTTTCAGGTGTTCACAATTATAAGGACAGCTCGAATTTTTTTCAGTTTTTCTTTAAATTAATATTTTATGGGGTCTCTTTTTAGGGTTAAACAGTCAGACATTCTCTCTGGTATATATATATACATTTTTTTTAATATTCAGTTTCAATATCATTTCATATAGCATATATGATATTCTTAATACATTTAAACTATTTAAAATTGCTTTCCACTTGCATGCACTTTTCTAATATCATAAGTTAAGGTTTTTTCAACTTTTAGCCCATGGGAAAGGCAATAATACAAAAGTTTCTTTCTTCAAACTATTTCCTATTTCTCTAAAAGTAGATAAAAAATGTAAGTCTTGTTGAAGAAAATATTATTACCACTCAAAATCTAACAAAAATCTGATAATTCCACGTTTAAAATTTGCGGATATTCTCTTGATGTTCATAATAATAGAAAAAATTACTAAATTCATTCTGCCTTCAGTAGAAGCAGCAACCCAGAGCACCATAGATCCACCTTTAAAATGCCCGATTCATATCTGCCTTTAAAAAATCTGCTCTGTCTTTCGCTATCTTCAGATCGTGCCAGTAACTGTTAAAACCATTTGTCTAATCAAGAATAAAATGTTTTTCATCCGAAAATGCAACATTTTAACATTTAATATTGTCTTTATTCAACTTTAACGAAGACGTTCTTTCCCCCATTAAATGCTTATTGATTACTACAGGTTTTTTATTCCTTGTAACATATTATTAATTATTTTAAACATGCAAAAATGTGGACCCCCAACCTTTCGTTAAAAATTACGAGCAAATTCAGCAGCAGTCATTATGAGTAGAACATTAAGAGGAATTATGAGTCTTCGATCTCTGTAAAACAACTATGGTTTTGCATCAGATCTCTCTCCTATCGAACCAGCAGTTCACCGTTTGATCACATTTCCTTCAGCATTTTTAGATCTTCGAATTTCATTAGAAATTCGGCGGATTGAAATTATCCTTCCACTTAAAAAACACATTTATCATATCATATCACATCATTTTCATTTCACTACTTGAAGGTTCTTTTTTTCGAGGAATTATCAGTAATGTCCGTCCAAGAAAAATTGAAGGCTTATATATGAATTAATCTAGCCCAGTAGTTAACGAATTCGCATGTCAACTGTTATTTATCCGCTTGTAAGTTAAATAAAATGAAAAAATCTTGATTGTCCCTATAATTATGAACACCTAAAAACGTGGAGAAAAAAATATTTTGCATTATTTTTTATTAATTTTGTTTCATATTAAAAAATTATAGCAGTTTTGGTTTTTAGAATACTAGATATATTAAGTGCACTTAGTATAATCTTATTCACAATCATTTTTACATTGTTATTTCAAAATATAAAGTGTCCTTATAAATATGAGAAGGAGTGTATGCAATATGATTTATGAATATGGAAACTGTATAAAAATTTGGTTATTTTAATTATTTAAAAAAAAAAAAAAAAAAAAAAAAAAAAAAAATGAATTTTAAAGTGCAAGAGCATTTAAATTAAATCTTACTACATTAGAAACATATTTCTAATCAAAAGAATATGCTTATTTTTAACGTTACATTTCTATTACGATCAATAAACAATTTGTGTATACACACTATGTGTTTTTCTTTTTTGTTTTTCAGATCACATTTCTTTGTAATTAGGATATATTTTCATTAAGTTCTTTCGAAACATGTTTTTTTCATAACGTATTTTTTACTGTGTCATGTATACTTTTATTTTTATTAGAATGAAACAAATCTGTGCTTTTAACTTGTATGTCAAAGATACTCAATGAGTGCCAATGTACTGCTCTTCATCATTATTTCTAGACAGCTACATACGCTGTCGTGCCTCGAAGGACAAATCAAAGAGGAAACCAATTCCAATGTGATTCTCAATCAACATTTCCTATTCTAAATGGTTGTCAGTACATTTCATCTCGGCTCATTCATCGCACGATTCAGATCCACGTTTATATAGAGAATGGATTATTAGTACGCAAAATTTTAATCCATGAAAAATTAGCTGCATTGATGTCAGAAATAACTTCATTATACAAGTGAAAAATTCATTCCTCGCATGTTTTAGATTCACGCTTTTAAAGTTAATAGATTAGTATGTAAAATTTTAATACTTGATAAATTAGCTGCATTCATGAGAGAAATAATTTTATTATACGTAAACAATGCTCATTCAACCCATATTTCCGATCTACGTTTATAAAGATGATAAATTAGTACGTTTTTTTTTTTTTTTTTTTTTTTTTGAGAAGTTACATTTAAGGAACAGTTTAACCTTTTATACATTTTTTTTTTTTTTTTTTTTTTTTTTTTACATTTTAAAAAATATGGTAGAAGTATTAATTTAATGTATTTGAATGTTCAAGTAAACGACCTCATGTGTTTCGATAAATTTTACATTTGATTAAAATTAAAATATAACATTGATTTTCTTTTCTTTTTTTAATTTCTACTACTTTTTTTAAATATTTAAATTTCCGATGGATTAAAAGAAAAAAAAGTTATTAAAATATATTACACGAGATTGCGCATGGATTTTTAGACGCATTTTATATTACATTTAACATTTCTTTTCTTTTTTTTTTTTTTTTTTTGTGATACATTTTTATAAGGTACTTGAACCCAATATGGACAGTGCTCTCAATATGGACATCCTTAAAATCTTTAAAAATAACAAATTTTATCGAGAGATAGCGCTACATGTCCGTGAAGAAAGGCAGTTGAAGAGATAATTTAGCCTGGAAAGTGCAAAAAAGCGCGCTGTTTGCCATTTTGAAGGAAACTTGTTTTTTCGTGGTGTGCTGATCGTAATTACAGGTAAGTTTAAATTCTTATTAGATATGGTAAAATTACTTTAAATATTGAAAAGTGTAGTGTTTTAGAAAGCTGATAAAACATATTTTCGATTGCTATGGCATATATTGCTTAAAAATATGTTTTCTTTGTTTATTTAATACAAGCTTTAGTAAAATTACGCCCGATTCCCAATATGGACACCTTATGTCTACATTGGAAGTACAGCAAATGAATGTGTACAAAATAATGTGAACACTTTCGCTTTTTTACGTTTTGTCAAATATCTTGAAAAGTTCTTTAGGAATCATCTTGAAACTTTGGTAGTGTAAAGAACATGTTATACCTCATGTTTTTCAGTAAAAGTTGTGCCATGAAAAGGAAAAGAGGAGCAGTAAAAAATTAAACAAAAATCAAAATGTTTTGGTCCACCCTGTAAAATATAATGCTTGAAATGTGTTTTGGCTGTAGCATGGGATTATAAGGACTTTTCTCATTATCTGTATAAAATTTTATGAGACTACCACACATATTCATGGAGATATAACGATTTATTTAAAAAAAAAAAAAAATGCAAAACAATATCCACTTTTTTACTTTCCGAACATACATATGTAAGGAAAGTATTGTAATCATGTAAAAAATCCGAATTTTAGATTTTGATGTTTCTATACGTTTTGAGGTCCCCTGAGTCCGTTTTCACTATTTTTACGATGATGTATATATGTATGTGTGTGTGTGTGTGTGTGTGTGTGTGTGTGTGTGTTGTAAGGTAGGAGGCAGTTTCGCAAAATACGAGTCGCGAAACTATTTTGAGGGTTTTACTTACCTACTAAAGTATTCTAATAAGGAGTTAGGATTTAAAAAGAACTTGCGTATTTTACGAGATTCGCCAAGGGAGTTTTAGTGCAAACGCAGTTAAAGGGAAAGATGCAAATTAGCGAAACGTATAAAAAGAATGAAGGTATCGTGCTCGGGGTGATGGAGGTGGTTTAGGTGTGAAGTAGGTAGTGAAGTGGCTTCTGCCGGGAAGCATAAGCGCCTAGGATTTCTAGTTGTTCGAGAGATCATCGAGCTTGTAGTCAAGTTTTTTTTCAAGAGTGGTAATATAGTATCGTTTATTGATTTATGTTATGATAGTTAAGTTACATTCTTGCTAGCTAGTAAAAGTATTTAGTATCTATAATTTTACGAGGAAGTTTGAGCTAATAAATGTATTTCAAAAGGTTGTTTAATGGTGTAGTCCCATGCTCCCTTGAATTGAAATTTAATTAAATATAATATGCAGTTTACATCTGTTTCTGTGAATTACTTCTTCTCACTACTTTACTAAGTATGACGTTGGCAGACAAGACAATGTCTTTACAGTATGTATGTGTGTGAGTAAACACGCTAGCGTCTAAACCAGAGCCTGATTAAGGAGGAAGCACACATTATCTCCGCTCTCACCGGAATATTTTTATAATTATTTTTTACTTCATGTCATAGAAATTCCACGCTTTGACGAGGAAATATTTTTTATAAAAAATGAACGGTGTAAAACAATCCAATTTACTCACCGTTATTAGACACCAGAATTCTTTTAAAATAATTTTTAATGAGAATTTTCTGTTTATTATAGGAGGAAAGTATTTGTTAAAAACTAACGGTGTAAGTATAAATAATGTGTGCTTCCCCCTTAATCAGGCTCTGGTCTAATCGGTTTGCTCGAATGAGCTGAAAGTCGGCACGTATTTGTAAGTCACCGTAGTACGAATCCTATTGATTTTGATGATTTTAGCACTTATAGTTTTTTTACAGAGACACAAAGAATAATTCTTTATCATTATGGCCTATGGGACCAAATTTTTAAAAGTGCGATAGCGTCTAAACGCCTTATTCAATTGAGTTGAAAATTTACATGAATATTATAAGTCACTGTTGCACTAACTATAAGCATTTTGCTGAATCTAGTATTTATAGGTTTTTACAGGGGCACAAGGAAAAATTCTTTATCATTATGACCTATGGGCTCAAAATTCAGTAGCGTTAAATTAAACATCGTGTACAGTCGGTAACAAAAGTGTCCGAACACTAACGAAAATTCCTATATAAAAAAAATACACTTCATACGGTTTTGTTAAAGAAATTCTTGTCGAATCCATATCTTAGTCAGTGTAAGAACATGATTCAGCAAGGATTTATTTAGCAAAACTGTATTAAGCGTACTTTTTTTACATAGGAATTTTCGCTAGTGTTCGGACACTTTTGTTACCGACTGTACTGTACGGAGAAAAATTCTCAAACACCCTATTATGATTTTCTCTCTTTTGCTTATTTAACAACTCCTCTTACTTTACTTTATCAATAAAACCGTTAATTACTCAATGTTCGGAAAATTGAGTGGAGTCACTCCAAATTTTTAATTTTAATACGTAGAGTATTAGACCCAGTGTAAAGCCTTTTCAGGAAATATGGCATGCTACATTAGACACAGCATACAGCAATCAGAATGCAAAAATTTTAAATATCTTACAAAATACGAGCACTTTTACTAAATAATTATTAACTACGCATGTGTAAGCTTTATAAAAATTTCATTTGCATAACTGGAATAGCCAAAGATATTAAACAACTTATATGAACCCCCCCCCCAAAAAAAAAAAAAAAAAAATATCATGTAAATTCAAAACGTTAGGAGAGATAGAATGAACAATTTCAGTTCTCTCAAAATAAAAGCTGAATTATAAGGGGTTTCACTCACATTTTTATTTTGATTCAATCAATGCACAATGATGTTAATGTCTTCGCTGATTGTAAATCAATATTTATAAAACCCACTAAATTCTTTCGTTTTTTTTTTTTTTTTTTTTTTTTTTTTTTTGAGAGCTTAAATTTTTAATTAAAACATTGCAGAACATCATTGGTTTGGTACGAAAAGACATCTTGTAGACACGAATGCTGAAAACAGAGTATAAAACGTGCATTAATTTGTTAGCGATTTACTACGCTGTGACGAGATGAAACGATCTTACGAGTAAACCTTCTCTCCTTTGATACCGGTTTACCGGAAACCCACATATTTTCTGAACGCTTGTGTCACAAGTAGTAAAAGTGTGAAATCTTGAAGGCAGACGGACAAGCGTTTAGGAGCTGTAGGACTGACAAAGTATCAGTAAAGTGTGTATAGATGGACATATTCCCGTAATGATGTCTCTATTTCTTGTACGTCCCCGTATGTTGCTGTCAAGTACTAGCGTATTGTATGTCTTCTTGTTACATTGCAGCTGGTTCCTAAAGTTGTTGTGACTGCCTTGGTCTCCCGATTCGGAACAAGTAGTTGGTCCCCGAACATCTAAGATATGGAGATGTTAAAAACACACAACTACTCTCCTGGAAAATGATATGGAGATTGTGGAAGAGATCCGGACATTAGGATTTGCTGGAGGCGATGGAGAAGAATGGGACGAGGAAATGGACTTCGGAGATGATGGTGTTGATAAGAAATAGCAATGCTCGTCTCAACAGTCGACGTCCTCCACTTCTATCGTGACGTATTTTGGCCAAGTATGCCTGATGACAGGAAGAAAATTCTGCTTTTAGTGGTTTCATGGTGTTCTAACAAAGATCATGCATTGTCTGCCTTCGAAGTGTCTAATGGTAAAGTCTTACAAAAAGAACTGGTACTTTAAGGATGTATGGGAAAGATCCAGCATTTAGATATTAATTTTTTCAGCCACTACAAATCTTTTGTTTGTTACATAACGGACACAATCATTATCGAGACACAGGAGCGCATCTGACATCGCGATAGTTTTCTGGCCCTGCAGTTTTTTTCCCTATATCAGTTCAACGCTCCTCTTTTCGAGAACTTGAATAAGTATGCTTTTTATAAGGGAGGATACTTGGACGACGAACCTGGAATGTGGATTGTGCCCATGGATTACTACATCGATTCATTGACAAATGATGCGTGTGCGAAGTTTTCGGCTATCGCTTTTGTGAAATGTGCCCATTGTGAACTCTCTTTCTGCCCGTCTCATAGTTTATTTGATGAATTGCACATAGATTGTCTCTTGTAATGTATTTTGTTTGAAGTCAATAACAAGCCAAATTTTCACCATCCCAACGTATATTGTTTCTTTTCAAGCAGTTGTTACTTTCTTGATACTGAGATCTCCACCTTCTTACCATATATTGTTAGTTCATATAAATACGTGAAACGAGCATTTTAGCGACTTTCGGTGTCATTTTTTTCCAACACTTTACTGATACTTTGAGGGTCCTATAGCTCCTAAATGCTTATTCCTCTGCCTCTAAGATTTCAGTTTTTCTATTTGTGACATAAGCTTTCAGAAAATATATGGGTTTCCGGAAAACCGGTATCAAAGGAGTGAAGGTTTACTTGTTAGAAAGAAAGAAAGAAAATAAAAACATTTATCACAAAATATCTTGATGGTACTTATAATTTTAATGTTCAAACCTTCGAGGAGGAATGATAATTTAGACATCTCTTCGTCAGCTGCAATGCACATTTTGACACTTACTTGAATTTGCACACTTTTTAGCATTTTGGGAGATACGTTTTTGAAAAAGTGAGTTCAAATGCGTGTCTCTCAAACTTATATCAATTTTTGAAATAGTTATTGCAAATACAGGCTTACATCAACTTTTGAAACAGCTATTTCAAATAAATGCAGAAAAATTGTTATCCATTAGAAATTCAGCACTACTTTCTTCCAAATTTAGGAATAGTTTTCGAAATTATAATTTTAAAGATCTATTAAAACTTGCATATGTTGCAGCGTAGTAGGAAATACATTTTTGAAACGGTGATTTCAAATACGTTTCACATTAACTTACATCAACTTTTGAAAAAATTATTTCAAATGCGTGATTTGCAATTTTAAAGCAACTTTTTGAAACAGTTTTTTTTTTTTCAAAAATAGGTACCAGAAAAAGTGTTACTTATTTAAAATGTCGCTTTTTTTCCCCTCCAGTTTTAGGAACTGTTTTCTTAATTATAACTTTAAGCAATTATTAAAAACATCCATTATTAGAAAACAAATGTGAAAGATGAATGTCTCAATCAAACGTTTTAATATATATATAGAGAGAGAGGGTGATCAGTTTAAAAGAGTACCCGTGGGTTTTTCTTATAACCCTTAAATTTGACGGATGTGGCAACTATTCTAACACTGAAGTATCTTTGTTTGAACCTTGTTTAAGTTTGTGAGACAATTTCCAACACCGTTGGACTGTTACAACTTTATTTGTGAGGTAAAACGGAAATGGAGACGCACAATTTCTTTAATCCCGTAATAATTTTATTTTTGAAAAACTCAATTTTTAATTCAATTTTTTACATTATCATTCCTCACAGAAAATGTTGAAAATGTTCACCACCATTTTGAATGCAAACATGAACACGTCGAACCAGAACCAGACTTTTGACACACTTCGCAGCATTGTTGGTGTTATTGACGAGATTTCTTCAGTTATGATCTGTTTTAATTCATCGAAGTTTGTAGGACTTCTCTGGAAAATGCTATGAAATGATAATGTAAAAATTATAATGACTAGTATCGCCCAGTGGTCGAAACTCGACCATGTTTTTTGCAAAGCGAGGTAAAGCAAAGTTATTGCCTTGTCCTAAACGGAATGCAATTGCAACACAGCTGCGGCAATTGTTTGCCGATATTCACTCTAACTGAATCAGCAGAGTTTTACTTAATATAACTATTTCTCTCTGTAGATATTAGCCTTTCCTGAAATGAGAGAAAATCGCAACGTGAAAACGCCCCTTGTTGTGTGATACAGCCCAGAAGCTAATAGGTACCATGTCAAACCAAGTATCAAATTCTGGTAAATTAATTCGATTGGTTCATAAAGTACAGTGTTTGAACAAAAAAAAAATAAAAATTATACAGACACGACATTATTTCATTATTTAAAACATGAAAATCTGACATTGACAGATTTTAATTTAGTGCCAGAGGCCTACTGCTAAACTTGTTAATATCGACAAATTCTTCTTTAGTTAATTCGTGACGATCTAAATTCCATGATAAAGTTTTCATTAAATCAAACCAATGTGTTTCAGCTGCAGATATTGTAACAAATAACGTTGGAAGTCCAAACTGTCTTATAGCCGCAAAACAACGTTTTTTCTCTTTTTCCCAATGAGGGGGAGGTGTGCCTTGGGGGGGACTCATGTCAAAGGTGTGCCTTGGGGGGGGACTCATGTCAAAGTTGTACCCTGGGGGGGACTCATGTCAAAGTTGGGCCTTGGGCGGACTCATGTCAAAGTTGGGCCTGGTGGGAGGACTCATGTCAAAGTTGGGCCTTGGGGGGACTCATGTCAAAGTTGTACCTTGGGGGGGACTCATGTCAAAGTTGGGTCTTGGGGGGACTTCATTCAATAAATCCCCATTCAATAAACCGACTGAAATAGGCCCTTAGCACTATTAAGAGTGTATTATAAAAATTCGACAACGCTGTACCGACTGAAATAGGGGTACCTTGGGGGGGGACTCATGTCAAAGTTGTGCCTTGGGGGGACTTCATTCAATAAATCCCCATTCAATAAACCGACTGAAATAGGCCCTTAGCACTATTAAGAGTGTATTATAAAAATTCGACAACGCTGTACCGACTGAAATAGGGGTACCTTGGGGGGACTCATGTCAAAGTTGTGCCTGGGGGGGGACTCATGTCAAAGTTGTGCCTTGGGGGGACTTCATTCAATAAATCCCCATTCAATAAACCGACTGAAATAGGCCCTTAGCACTATTAAGAGTGTATTATAAAAATTCGACAACGCTGTACCGACTGAAATAGGGGTACCTTGGGGGGACTCATGTCAAAGTTGTGCCTGGGGGGGACTCATGTCAAAGTTGTGCCGGGGGGGGGGACTCATGTCAAAGTTGTGCCTTGGGGGGACTTCATTCAATAAATCCCCATTCAATAAACCGACTGAAATAGGCCCTTAGCACTATTAAGAGTGTATTATAAAAATTCGACAACTGTGCCGACTGAAATAGGCCTCTAGCAATAAAAAAAAAAAAAGATATTTTTCAAAAATGGTCGAATTGAGTTCGGGGAATTTCAAAACGTGTAACTTTATCGAAAACCGAAAATCTAAAACTTTTCTGAATCTTATATTTTCTACTTATATATGCAGAGGAAAGAATAATAAATCCACTTTTAAAAAAATAAAAATAAGTAGTCAATTTCACTTAATGCAAGGAAATCTCAAAACGTGTAAATTCATCGAAAACCGGAAATCAAAAGTTTTTATGTATCTTCTACTTGCTTCTTCTACCCACAAAAGCTGGCAATAAAGACACTTTTTAAAAATAAGTAGCCAATTTCAGTTAATTGAAACGTAAAAAAAGCCCAAAACATGTAAATTCAGCAAAAAACGGAAATCGGAATTTTTTCCGTATCGTCTACTTATACATGCAGTAGTTAGTAACAAATCCATTTTCCTTTTATTTAGTATATTAGTTGAATATTTATTGTTTAAATATCACCCTTTGAAATGAAATATTTATGCTTACATTCGAAACTGGAAGTTTGCCATTTTTTTTTTCTGGAGTTTTGTGATTTTAAATTAAAATTTTATCAATTTTACAGAAAAAATAACTCAATCAAACACATGTAGACAGTAACTTATATATAACTATCCGCGTTTGTAATGATCGATAGATGCCGCTTTCTCAACTGCAGTTGTTAGTAAATATTGCCACGTGTAATAATTGCCACGTGCATTTATTATTGTGCTTTCTTGTTGTTCTATCATTGTTTCAGCGTGAAAGTGGTATGATAATTTTACCTTAGCCCACCAGAGGGCGAGCATTTCATTACAATCGCGGATACCCAAATATCGGAATTAAAATTGGCAGATAATTTCCGTTATTTTTTAATATTTTTTTACAAAAAATGCAATGGAAGATTAACATAGAAAATCTTTTTCATGGCTCCATGAACAGACCGTGACGTCATCACTTCGCTTTCGTATAGTGATGCTGCTACATTATTACTGTGTCCATGGTTTTATTTGAGCTTTGTGAAATTGCCAGATTTAACAACTTTCTACTTTTAGGTATTTTTTAATGTAAAGGAATACGTGTATAAAAGGCAAAAATGGGGAAAATGCATAAAAAATAAATGTATTTTTAAATACCTTCTTGGCATCGTAAGAAAATAATATTTGTATTCGCACCTTCCGGCTAACCATACCTTTCGAATGATACCAATTTCAACCCTTTACTCCCATAATTAATATGTTAAAAAGGGACAACAAATTTTATGCTTGCCTATTAATATATAGATAATGTAAATGTAATGTAGGAATGATAATGTAAAAAATTTTAATTAAATTTTGTTTTTAATAAATAAAATTATTACAGGATTAAAAAAATTGTGAGTCTCCATTTCTGTTTTACCTCACAAATAAAGTTGTAACAGTCCAACAGTGTTGGAAATCGTCTCAAACACTTAAACAGGGTTCAAACAATTATAGTTCAGTGTTAGAATATTTTCCACATCCGTCATATTTAAGGGTAATAAGAAAAACCAACGGGCACTCTTTTAAATTGATCACCCTGTATAAATTGTATGCATTTGTTCGTGTGTATGTGTATAATATGTCTGTTTAAATGCAAAGATTAAATAGTAGACCGATTAAATACGGCTCAGAAACTCTCCTAACAATATTTTATATTATTTTACTTTTGTTTGTTACAAAAGTGTTTGGATAGTCAAGTTCTATTGCACCAAAGTTGTGTTCTTCGCTGTTAAATCAGTCAGACAAAAGAATCTGATACGTGATTGAGTGTTTGTCTGTTAAAATTGGTCATTCCTAATTTTCATCGGCAGGAAATAAAGCATGTAAATAATTTTAATTGGTACATACCTTTGATTGATGGTTCAGATTCTGTCACAAGACACTTCTAGGCTGGTTTAATACTGGAAAATAACTTTATTAAAGAGCATTATCATAAGAAAATTCTCTAATTTTAGAAATAACTACTCATAAAAAATATACTTTATTTTTGAAGCTTGTTGAACAGTTTAGAATTTTAATAGCAGAGTTCTGCCTCTTAATGACCTATATTTTATCACATTATGTAAAACGTAAATACTTATACAAAAGCAATATATAAGTTTTGCCAAAACATTAACTACGATTTTTTTCAAAAACTATGTTTAAAATACATTTTTAAATAATGTTCAGTAAAAAGGTACTTTAAGAATAATATACATGCATAGTAAATCTAAATTTGTTAGCATTTAAACATCATTACAGAAATCTAAACTTATCATCTATATCATACTAATTATGACAATCAATACTAATTAGGATTCTATTATTACACTGAAATGATGAGTGGCGAAACACGTATGTGCCACAAGTGTTCCACAAGAAACAGGGTTGAACAATTGTTTGTTCAATTAGATGTCTGATATCTTACGAGGTTAGAATTACGTTGTTTTGTCGAGTTAATCACGATTGGGGAGTAATATCACCGCTTAAAAGGAACACCCATCCTCATTAAAATTTCGTAAATTATAAAATAGGATGGCAGATTAAAGGATCTGGGCCAATTAAGTTAAAAGTAGTACATTGTTGATAATTAAAGTGATGTGTTTGTTTCATTGAGAACTTGTTAATGACAAAAAAAAAAGTCTCAAAATAGTATAAGTATACATATAAATTATACGCATACACACATGCAACGTTTATTAAACTCTAAAATAGTTTTTTAAAGAGACATTCTTGTTTTAATCTTAAAGTAATATACAATATTAAACAGTGAAAATGATGATTATATCACAGCAATCCTGTAAAATTATGACATAAAGAAAGTCTTATAGGAAAATAATTTTATTCAACTCAGTATTCAAAAAGAACTTATCTCAAAAGTTTCTGTATTTGAAAATAAAAGTCTAAATAAGTTGTTTTTAAGGAATTTAATGTGATATTAATTAGATTACGTGATTTTTATGAACTCCTGAAATAGACTCCTTTCTTATACAAATTTAGAAACAGTGTCGAAAAATTCCCACTTTTCCACTAAAGCACTACCAATTTCTCAAATTATTAGAAGATCTTTATATTAACAAGCACTAAATCTTCATATGAATACGTTTTTGAATCAGGTTAGACAAATCTGCATTCATGCATTTTATTCCCTATTTCAAAATTCATTCTTTTAAAATATAAACTCCGTGATATCGACCTTATAATTACTTAAAAGCATATTGTCTATGAATTTCAGTGTGAGGTAAACAAGTGAAAGAGGTTCGTTAATAATTTCTTTATATATTCTTCACAGATTGAAACGTTCAAAAATAAATGTCAAGTTCGGTCCACGACTTTATAGCTCCTAGTCCGTCATTTCGAAGTGGAGCTGAAACTGGATTGTGAGTTGATGAAATTCCTAGGACAGGTTCCTTTACTCCCGGACTAAATTTCTGAGTTTTGCAATTAAATTTTGAGTAGTTAGTATAAAGGTTTAGCTGCAGTATTATTGAATTGCGTAAAGTAGAATGCAGAAAAATCTGCTTAAAAAAGTTTAACATTAAACGGAAAAAGTTTAAAATAATAATTTATGTACAATTATTAATAAAAAAAGTGGGCATTTTTAAAGGAATTTAAGTTATTAAAAAGTTTAACCAAAATAGATGCAAAGTAAGAAAAAAAAAAAAAAAAATCACAAGTCCATGAGTTGGAGCTTCAAGAGAATACCAGAAAGTCGAGATGACAAAAAAAAAAAAAAAAAAGGGGGGGGGGGGAATCTGCCAAAAAAAAAAAAAAAAAAAAAAAAGAGGAACTTTTCAGTGGACATACATTTTTTTCTGGTATATTTTTTACTGAGTTTTGTTGTCAAGTAGGAGTCACACGCAACCTGTGCTTAGGCATTTCAGTCTGCCGAAACAGTTGGCCCTGAAACAGGCCCCTATTTTGAACGAGGCAGTACTGCATGCTGTTCCAACAAGAACAACAGAGGAGATTCAACAGTAAAAAAGACACTTTAATTGAACTTTTTTTTTTTTTTGAAGCCCCTCACAGCCCACACCGACACCCGCCGGCATTTGATCTGTCAAAAGACAGATAACCTTAAAAAAGTCACCTTTTTCACATAAGTGCAAAACTGCAAGCTATCCAAGAGTTTTCTTTTTCTTCTTTTTTTGTAAAATTTTTGATGCATGAAAAACAGTAGCAAGTTTAAAAATGAGAAGATCTCTGACGAAGGAAGTATGAATCAGTAAAATTCCTATTGAATCCAAACCAATCTTAGCTTAAAGATCATAGTCGAGAACATAGGGTAGAGGGCAAATTTGCAGCAAGAATCCCCCATAGAGCGAGAAAACGACCCTAAAAGTTTTAGAAGTTTCTATCAAAACCAACGAAACAGAACCCGTTAGCAAGACGGCAACATAAGTAGTTTGTTGTCTTGTAGGTGTTTGATAAGCCTACAGGACAACAATCTAGTGACTAATGACACGTTCGATAACTTTGCTGAAAGTTGGTAGTAGAGAGACTGGTCTGAAGTTAGCTGGATTAGTTAAGTTACAAAGTGGTGAATCCAATGGGTGAAATGACCGAACCGAGGACTTCCATAAGGTGAGAAAATACGAATGCATAAGAATATATTATAATTAAAATTAATGCCTTATAATGCTCTGTTGCTTGGTCGTAGCACTTTCTGCGCGTGACTCGTGCCCGTTGCAAGCTGATTGGTCACTAATTATTTCAATGGTTTCGCGGTAAAAAGCATAATCCGGGTTATTGTAATTAACGATTTTTCGTGTTTCGTTAAAATTTATATTGGTATTGTTTTCTTGTTAAACTCTAGTGAGGGCTGTTGCTAATTTTCCATATTTAATATCATTGTTACGTTCTTTAATTCTAGCAGATATTTTTCTTTTTGTGACCCCAATATAGCAACCTGTTTTTTTTTATTGGGATTATTAAAAGGGATTCGATATATTCCTGCAGTTTCGAGAGGGTAATTAAAAGAGATTCGATATATTCCTGCGGTTTCGAGAGGTTATAAGGTATTAATTTTAGTTATAAAATATTAATTTTATAAGGTATTAATTTTAATTATAATTAAATATGCTCTGATTTAAGAATTCAAATTTAAAAGTACATAAGAATATAGTTAGTGATATGGGTTAGGTAAATGAGGACATTTAAAGGCAGATTTTTTATAGTGTGGTTAGAAATTTTATCAATACCAGGAGCTTTACGATTTTTTAATTTGTTAATAATCTTAATTTCGCATGGTTGAACATTGGTGTTAAAGGAAGTAGCTGAGAAGGAGAAAAAAGAGTGGACAGTGTTTTGAACCTGGCTAAGATGACTGTTAAGAGTAAAATTGGGGTATGGGGAAAATTGTTTTCCTATGTAGAGGGTAGAGCATCAGCTTTACCCCCATCAGTATAGTGCGTAAAGTTATTATAATCCAGGGAAGGGATGGATAGTTATTATTAATCTTTTATCTGCCAATTGACTTTATATTAAAAGTTTAAAATTCGCTATTAATGGCGAGAGTTCTGCCCACCAAAATATCCTTTTGGCCAATAGTGACATCAACAACAGTTATTATTAGTTAGTTCAGTTAGGGGAAAAAAAAATCTAGATCATTGGTTGTCGGTTGGTGATCGGTGATCAGTGATCGGTGATCAGTGATCGGTTGTTGATGGGTGATTTTTAGAAATTAACGGTGGAATACGTCAGATTAAATTTTGTGCAATGCAATGCAATTCTTTATGACATTATTCTCACCGGCTATTACAAATTATTCAGTAATTATTATGCCGATCACGAAACGTTAATAGAGTGTTCGTAAACGTGAGCGCAGAAGAGAAGGAACGATAAGAATTTAATTAATTCCTAATGCCTTCTTGTTCAAAAAGAGAAAAACATATACGTATTATCGAAAAGTGTTTTTGATATTATTTATACATAAGACAATTTCTAGGAAACAATATTCTCTTAACCACAACTGTTCATAAGTTTATCAGGCTGGATTTAATCAAATCAAGCTTATTAATAATACATTCCTGAAGCTCAATGCTGATTTACAATATCAAAATACTTCCTATTAATGAAAGGCTTTAATTTGATTCAATTAAGTCTTTACTGTAGATTAATAGTCACGTTGAAATCAATTCAGAATTAAACTTTCGGAATTTAGATTTAAGTAGAAAAATTAAACAAATAAATATTTGGAAAAAAAAAGCTTAGATAAAGGTAATACAAGTTTGAATGAACAGGATTTAAAATATGGAATATTTAAACAAATTAATTTGTGCATCAAAACATATTAAAATTTTCTACATACAGGTATAGAAAACTATTATAAGATACTCTTTGATACCCCTTGATTACTTTATATATGTTTTCTGCAAAGTTATAAAATAAAAATTCTTCTTAAAATACATCGTTTATAGTACTCTTTACAAGGATATGAATAGCAACATACGTGCTGTTGAATAGATAAATATTTCTGGTTTGGATATTCTTGAATGACATGTTATAGCGACATACATCTTCATCATTAAACTAAGGGGGGAAAAAACCAATCTCAATGAACATTAGTGAATAGGGCTTTAGGAATGCAGAGGACTGTTATCAATAGCGTATTTTTCATGCAAGGTCAATAGCTATGCTTTTATTCTTGTCAATCCATTAAAAAGGTTTCTTTTATCAGTATTATTTTCATTTCTTTTTTCATTATTTTAGTTGTTGACATTGGGATGTTAGTTTTTATTATATGGGATGGTTCGTAAAATGTATATACAAAGTAACTTTTTTAAAAGTTATATTTGAAGATACCGTGTTTATGATAAAAAGATTGATCGTGTTAATTTCGTATTGATATTTTATTTCCTTCAATACTTTTGATATTATCATGAGCAAAAAGTACAGTGTACATAAAACACTTGGACTTTTTGCGTTGGAGGAATTTACAGATTTGGAAAGTTTTAACATGTATATATATATAAGGTCTATTATACAGAAAACCTGCAATTTCAAATTGTATAATTTTTTTAATTTCAACTTTCAAGACAAACTCATAAAAAAAAAAGAAAAAAGTAAAGGACAGATTATGGTGTAATTATACCCATGTTGTATGCCTCACTAATCAACTCTGATATTTTATTTTAAGTGCCGGTGGTGTAGTCATTTTCTATACATTCCTCATCATTTTAGAACCAATATGTTCAAAGAAGTGATAAAAATTTCTCATTCCCTTAATAATTATATTATGATTAATACTCGAGGTCCATTCCTTTTATAACATTTAGATATTCATATTTCATTGAATGCAGCGTGTTGAATAAAATACATAATTTTAAACTATTGTTGTATTAGAAAAAAGAAACAGAGGTAATTTCCCGATCTAAGTAAATAACCAAACAGCAGAAATTTATCAAACACACACACACAGACTTTTTTAAAAGCAATATACTCATATTTCCTAAATATTTGTTTCTTTTTCCATTTCTCACTAAGAAAAAGCAAGAACCACTATCTAGTGAACATTTTCCTTACTTTTTGTTTTGTTTCGTTTTTTGTGTTTTTGAGTTTTAAAGTGTACACAAAAATTATGAAAAATTTTGTGACAAACTTTTTTTTTTATAAGATATTTCTTCAGGTATTCAAACAGAGCAAACGCATTTTATCTTATGTTTAATTTATATATTATATAGGGAAAGTTCGGCATTATATGAATTTAAAGTAATTGTTCTGTAATCGGGTATATTGTAACCTTTCATAATCAAACTATGAATTCAGAATAAACTGTGAATTTTAAGGATCACTAAATTAAAATATAGCAAAATCAGAATGTTCAGTTTATTGTGTTTTTGTTTTTATTATTATTTGATATTTCAAACTTAAGATATTTGCAATATAAGTTTAAAAATTCACTTCATATACCACTTTTCTTTTTATTATTATTTTATATTTCAGGTACATGCACACAAAATGAAGAAAATAAAAGCAATGAAATGCATTCTAAAGAAAATTACATGCAACGTGAAATAAAACAGACAAAATTTAATTTTTTTATGTATAAAATATCACGTTTCTTAAAAATCCAATATGGAAAAGCTGATTAATTTTAAATGTTTGTAAAACTATTTTCTTGATTGAAATTGAAATTCGGGCATCGCAATGTATTCTGATGAAATGGAATTACGTATCATATTACGAAGGTGTTTTTGACAAAGGAATTAGTTACACAAAAATAAAGAAAAAAAGAGAAAGAAAATAAAAAAGATGTTGATACTTTTTTTTTTCTCAAATTAATTACAGCGAGTACTTACAAAAAGTTGAGGAATTCATTTATGTATACTGAATTGGCAAGAAGGTAATTTCAGTTTACACCAGTAGATAGTGTTATGCTTGTTTCGTTATTATTTTGTCAAAGTTAGATTTTTTTTCTTTTGAGATTTGGTAATCGATGAAAGCCATAATTGAATCGAATCGTCATAAAACTGTGCGAGAGATTGCAAAACTGCCAACAGCTTACGAAATTAGATGAAGCAATCAAAGAAACAATGCCAGTACTGGAAAATCGCAAAGGAATCGTGTTCCACCATGCAATGCGAGGCCTCACGGATCTTTAGCAACACGTACGAAACTACTGGAACTTGGTTGGGAAGCGACGTCGCATCTCCCATACAGCCCCGACGTTTCACCATCGGATTATCATTTATTTCGATGTTTACAAAACTTCTTAAATGGTAAAATATTTCGGTAATAACGAGGATCTGAAATGATACACTTGGTTGAGTTTTTTTGCTGATAAGGACCAGACGTTCTATTAGCGCGGAATCATGAAGTTAACCAGAAAGATGGCAAAAGGTCATCGAACAGAATGAAAGATATTTGACAGATTAAAGTTCATTTTTTGTATGGAAAAAATTGAATTTTATCTCACACTAAAAAACCGAAATTACTTTTTTGCCGAACCAATATATTTTTACTTCCACATTACCTTACTACTGTAGTTAATGGAAATATTGTATTCGGTCCAAAAATCGGTATCATGTTTTTACCTGAATTACACGTTTTAAATTCATCCTCAAAAAAAAAAAAAAAAAAAAAAAAAAATCCTCAAAACCTTTTTGGCAATTGGTTAGTGTGCGTGTATGTATGTGTGATTGTACATACAGGGTGATTAGAAAAAAACTACCCCGATATATGAAACCATAGCTACCATACCGTTCGGAGAAACTGAATAAAAACTTGGTGGAAGGTATTTTGAGGAATGCGCTCAAGAATTATATTAAAAACAACAGTTAAACTCTAACAGTTACGGTTACAGTGAGAAAATTTCAAATGGCAACACCTACTTTTTTTTATTGAAATGTAATCTCCATAGCAAAAAACCATAAATAGCGTTGGAACGGTACCTCTAGTACGAAAATCGGCAGCGCTAGCAGGCTAACAAAAAAAGAAAGAAAAACGTCTGTTACGTGCCTACCAGAGCACCACTTTCATTTTTTTAATGACGTCACATTTCACAATGAGTCTTTGGTTCAGACTAAAATCTACTGATTCTGCTTCGAAACGAGAAGAACAGACCACGGTATCTTTAATTTCGTGTAAGATTACTGAATAAAGGCTTTAATTTCGTCGTTAGTCGTAAGACGCTGTCATGATGACGTCATCACAGTACATGAAAAACAAGGCATTGTAAAGTGGCAATCAAAACCGGTTTTGATGATGATAATGATGTTCCCAGTAAGCGGCATATTGTTCACAGAGCAAGAAAGCAAGATACACATCACGCATTTCACAATGTCTTATTTTTCACTTGGTGTGATGACGTCACTCATGATGGTGTCTTACAACTAACAACGAAATTAAAACCCTCATTCAATAGACCTACATGAAATTAAGGATACTGTGGTCTATTTTTCTCGTTTCGAAGCAGAATCAGTAGACTTTAGTGAGAGCCGAAGACTCAGAGTGAAATGTGACGTTATTAAGAAAATGTAAGTCGTGCTCTGGTAGACACATCACAGCCGTTTTCTCTTTTTTTCTTACAAGGAAACTCTTTGAAGCGGTAATCACCGATTTTCTTGAAAAAAATTCTGGCATAAGATTTAATCATGAATAGCATCTTCCTAAAATATTAGCTGCTGAGTCGCAATAGATAAGCTATAAAAAATTATTAAAAATGGAAGCATGTTTGCAATATTTCCAAAAAAGCGCCTGTTTGGCGACTGCATTCTTCGAAATTTCATTGCAATGAAGATTTAATAGATGTAGATGTTCTTCTTTCTTTTTGATAGTCAAACGAACTCCCTACGCTGTCGAGCACATGAGAATTCAGAATAGATTAACAAAAACCAGATAATTTACCAGATTGAGACTTATTTAGTCTAAATTCTAAATAACATTTAATATTTCAGTTAAATAAGCTGTGTCAATAACAATTGCAAGAATATTTACATCAAGTTTTTAATAACGACATTAAAAAAATATATGATCAAAACTTTTTTATAAATTTAAATAAAACAAATATTAAAACACAAAGCTGTTTTTTTTTAAAACTAAAATGAAAGCATTTCGTATCCGGACACATTTTTCTTATAAGGGTTACATGCAAACGGAACGCTTGCAACTTCGATGACGTAAATTTTGCAAATTTTTTGCAAATTCAGTCGGCAGTAAAAGTATCCGAGCATTAGCAGAAATTCCTATGTAAAAAAAGTACACTTAATGCAGTTTTGTTAAATAATTCCTTCTCGAATCCTGTTCTTAGTCAGTCTAAGAACATGATTCGACAAGGATTTATTTAAGAAAACAGTGTAAAGTGTGCTTTTTTTTTTATATAGGAATTTTTGCTAGTGGTCGGATACTTTTGCTGCCGACTGTAGTCATTTGGAACACTTGCAAACGGCTTTGCAACCGGAAGTGTTTCATTTGTATGTACCCCTTAGTCTGATCATTTTATTGGGCAGTACGAACCTTCGACGAACTAGCAACTCCACAGAATATGAGTTGTGTGGATCCAATATCTCATTAGAGCTACGCAATGAGCAATTGGAGACGATCTATGATTCTACCCTAAATTTCGTCCTGTTTGTTGGTTGGGTTTAATGTCGCACTAGTACTGCACTATGGGCAACTGGCGACGGTTTTCGATGCACTCCTGAGGAGGGTCCGGTACATTGACAGGTGATAAATGGTTGAATTCTGCGTATGTTATTTATTTTTAATATATACATACGATTTTTATATTTGACTCGACATCCCCCTCCTGTAAATTTCGTCGAGATGAGGACAGATATAACATAGGGAGGTAAACTATTGTAACAATCGCAGCTATCTTAGATCACAAGTGGGATGGAACACTCGGCAGCAAAAGTGACCGAGCATTAGCAATAATTCCTGTCTAAAAAAAAAAGTACACTTAATACTGCTTTGTTAAATAAATCCTTGTCGAATCATGTTCTTAGGATTCAACAAGGATTTACTTAACAAAGCAGTATTACAGTCGGCTGCAAAATTATTCGAGCACTAGCAATAATCCTTGCCAAAAAAAAAAAGTACACTTAATACAGCTTTGTTAAATAAATCCTTGTCGAGACATGTTCTTAATCAGTCTAAGAACATGATTCGACAAGGATTTACTTATCAAAACAGTCTTAAGTGTACTTTTTAAATATAGCAATTATTGGCTAGTGCTCGAATAATTTTGCAGCCGACTGTAAGAGTGCTTTTTTCTGACGGGGATTATTGCTAGTGTTCGGATACTTTTGCTGCCGACTGTACGATCCGACTTGTGATCTACGATAGCTGAGATTGTTACAATAGTATGCCTCTCATAACCGGATTAAAATACAAAAAATTAAAAAACACCCTGGGTCGGTTGGGGAATCGAACCCATTCTTTTACACGTGAAGGCGATTAGCGAGGGTGACATACTCATTCGGCCACGGAGGGTCTACATTCAGCATAACAATTATTTTTAAAACAACAAGATTTCGCAGTTAATTATTCTAAGAAAATTACCTAGGAAAAAAATCACTGCGCAGCATTAGTGCGACGTAAAACCCAACCAACCTTATGAAATTCTAATGCATATTTTTACAAAATAAATTACCAGAAATTTAAGAAGCCATAAAGGTTATGCACGTGTTTTTCCAATTTTAAATAATCCCCTCCGTAAAGGATCAAAGTTGTAAACAAGTCTACGGACCATCTCTAGGAATGTACCCTAGACTGTCGCCATTGCATATCTGTAGTGCGAATTAAAACTTAAAACCTACTCAACCTCAAATATCTTAAATATTTTAATTTTGATTTATTTATTTGAGTATTAATTTCAATCAACTATTCTAACAATCAAATGTTTAATCAAATATTATAATTCATATTGGTCGCCAATTGCCCATTCCGCAGTGCTAGTGCGACGTAAAACCCAGCCAACCAATCTATAAATCAGATTAGTTTTTAAATCATCTGCAAATTTATATAAATGCACATGCCGAGTGCTTCAGACATTAAATTAATCCAGATTATATATAATCTGGAGTAATGTAAAAGTAACTCTGAAATTGCATTATTTTACATAAATACAATATTTAAACATTACATAAAATAATGGAAAATATTATATCTAACACAAAACATAATGGGGTACATACAAATGAAACACTTCCAGTTGCAAAGCTGTTTGCAGGCGTTCCAAATGTATGAATGCAGTCGGCAGCAAAAGTATCCGAGCACTAGCAAAAATTTCTATGTGAAAAAAGCACACTTAACACTGTTTTGTTAAATAAATCCTTGTCAAATTGTGTTCTTAGACTGACTACGAATAGGATTCGACAAGGATTTATTTAACAAATCTGCATTAAATTTACTTTTTTTTACATAGGAATTTTCGCTAGTGCTCTGTTACTTTTGCTGCCGACTGTATTTGCAAAAAACTTGCAAAATTTACGTCATCGAAATTGCAAGCGTTCCGTTTGTATGTAACCCAATGTCACTTTTTCTAAATAGAAACTTCTAGATTTCAGAAAATATATTGAGTGTTGAGTGGGTTTTAACGTCACACTATAGCTACGCAGTGGGAAATTGGAGATGGTCTTGTATTCACTCATAGGGATATTCTGGAGACATGCCATCATAATTTTGATCCTCCCCGGAGGGGATGGATTCCTTGCTTCAGTCACCCTAGAGCGATAGAAAACACAACCCTCCTATACTGAAGTCCCTTGGCATCACTGAAGGAAGGTTAATGTGATTTGGCGATGACTTTTTTCGTATTTGGCGTTCAAAACGTAAAGTTTAATATTTTTTTACAGCTTTCCTGTTGTGATTCAGCAGCTAATTTTTTCACAAGTGAATTAAGTATAGTGTAAACTACTTTCTGTAATTTTTTTTAAGAAAATCGGTGATTACCGCTTGGAAGAGTTCCCTTGTTAGTATGCCTAGCGTTGGTGATTTTCATGCTAGAGGTACCGTTCCAACGCTATTTATGTTTTTTTGCTATGGAGATTCCATTTCAATAAAAAAAAAGTAGGTGTTGCCATTTGAAATTTTCGAAATTTTGTCACTGTATCAGTAACTGTTAGAGTCTAACTGTTGTTTTTTATATAATTCTTGAGCTCATACCTCAAAATACCTCCTACCAAATTTTTATTCAGTTTCTCGGAACGGTATGGTAGCTATGGTCTCATATATATCGGGGTAGTTTTTTTCTAATCACCCTGTATATAGGTGGGGAATCTTCTGGCTATCATATCTCCGAAACTAATAAAGATACGAAACTTCAGAATTGTGACAGGTCTGGCGTACAGATGAAATTTACAAATTTTGGTGAAAATTGGAAAACTAGAAGTGGGACCATAAGCCCGTATCTTAAAAAAGGCTCTAACGATTTTCTTCAAAGTTGCTATACTAACACTCTATTAGATGTTCTTTTGAATAATGTAGTTGGTTAGTTCAGGAAAATTGATAGGCGTTCTGTATATAAATAGATCAATTTCAGGTCTCGCAGGTGCGTTCCTTTAAAAACGGCTGAACGGATATATTTTTTTTTTTCAAACTCGCCATATTAACTCCCTTTTAAATATCCTTTTGTATGTAATTATTGTTTTCCGGTCAATAATTGAATATGCCAAGTTTTTGTAAAAGTTGGTATCTCAAAAACGGCTCTAACGATTTTCTTGAAAATTGTTACATAAATCCATTTTAGATATCTTTTCTCATGTATTATACGCGGTTATTATAGGAAAATTAACACTCATCCTACTTAGGTAAGTCAGTTTTAGATTTCGGAATTTGGTATTTCAAAAAATAACTCTACCAACTTTTTTTCTTCTTATTTTTTAACTCTCTATCATGTAAACTTTGTTTTGTATGTCTTTATAAGTGTATCAAGTTTCTCTTACCGGAAAAATTGTAGGTTTCTACTTTGTTAGGTCAATTTTGCCTTCTGATCACATTATGTCAAAAAAAAAAAAAAAAAAAAAAAAAAAAACATATAATACGTGTAATAGTGGGTAATGGAAGTCGTGTGGTTGTTTCCCATCAGATTTTTTTCCCCTTACATTTTAGCAACAGGATTTTAAATAAAAAATAGTAAGTAGTTTTGCAAATAAGTCAATATGCAACAACTTCGTTATGTGAAAATTACTTAAAATGAGAAAAATTTAGATTAGCCAGAATTTGAATGATTAAAGGTCATTAAAATGATAATAATAATAATGAAATTAATAAATATAATTTTCGCTGCATATAAGAATAAATATTTGTATAACTGAAACATGAGTAAAAGCAAATGTAAAGAAAAGTATACATAGCTGGGGAAATAAGAATGCAGATATTCCAATATAAAAGTATTGAAATAAATTTATACAAAAATTATCACGCATTTTTCTAGTTTTCTAAAACCAGTTTCCAAACTTTTATTAGATTTATTATTACATAAAGATTTTAGTGCAGAGCCTTTATCATTAAAACGAATTTATTTCTGCTTGTCTAAGTTAAAAACATTGAGAAAAAAAATATATACTGCCTTCATCTAGAACGAATTTTCTGAATCCCTTAATTAGAAATATAAATTTCGGAGTTATGCTTATAAGGTGAATAAATAACCAGGATAGACGAAATGATTGCGAATTTCTTGTCTATTCTTTTCTAGATTGTGAAACAATATTATGAATATTATGAATCCTTTGCAACGAGAGAAATTCTCACTTGATTTCCTAGAATTGGGTCATATAAAAAAATTATATTTACCTCTTGTTCTCGTATTTATTTTCAGAGATTTTTAAAATGAGATTGATCACGATATTAATATAAGAAAACGCTCTAGAATTCTAATAGAGGTCTTTAAAACTCGCTAGAAAAAGAAACTGGAATTTATAAGGATAACATGGCTCTATCATATTTTTTACTAGAATCACAATTTAGTTTCTAAATGTTAGTCACAGAATTTTTTTCTGTGGATAAGGAAGGCTCGAACAGAGTCCATACGGATAAGACCGACTGAATTCTTAAAGCAAATGGGGGAACTAAGTCCTAAATATTGTTTCAATTATTCCCAAATTAAATGTAGGATAGACAGGAAGAAGACGTCGTAGTTTTTGTTCAATATTTCTGTAAAATCCCCTGTTGTGTGTATGTGTGATTATTATTTGTTGCTGATTGATCTCTTGTAAAAATTTATATTAGTTCCCCATCATACTATAGGTATGGGGAACTTAGGTAATCGTGAAAATTTTCGACCTCGGTTTTTTGACTTTTCTACACGTTTTCAGGTGTGAGGAATCCGAAAATGACAAAATTTCTATGGCGTCTGTCTGTAGGGTGTCTGTTAGTGTGTTAGTGTGTTAGTGGGTCAGTGGGTCAGTGGGTCAGTCCGTTAGTGTGTTAGTCCGTTAGTTTGTTAGTCTGTTAACACGATATCTCACGAACAAATGATCGGAGAGAGGTCAGATCAGTTTTAAAGTATTACTTTCGACACTGGCAAGAACCCTATTCATTTGCAACATTCGAATTTAAAAACTTCGTAAGTTATTAGAAATTTACGATTTTCTTAACATGGGAGAATAGGACAAAAATTCACTTAAACGTGCATTTAATGGAAACTTTTTACTGTAAAAATGTCAGACCAGTTTTAAAATATCAGTTTTGATGCCGGAATGAACATCAGTAACTATAAATATGCTAATTTGGAAATTTCGCAAGTTATTGGAAATTTACGAATTTTTTAACATGGCAGTATAGAGCAAAATTTCACATAAACGTCAATTTTGAGAGATATTTTCATCGTAAAGATGTCAGACTACTTTTGAAATATTATTTAGTACACTGGCATGATTATTAATGACTATGAATTTTCCAATATGAAGATTTCGTAAGTTATTGGAAATTTACGAATTTCTTAACATGGCTGAATAGAGCAAAATTTCACATAAACGTCAATCTTGAGGGATATTTTCATCGTAAAGCTGTCAAACCACTTTCGAAATATTATTTAGGATACTGGCTTGAATATCATAGACTACTATTTTTCCAATTTAAAAAATTCGTAAGTTATTTGGAATTTACGATTTACTTAACATGTCAGAATAAGGCAAAATTGGGCATACATTTCCATTTTGAGGATCGTAAATACATTAGACAACTTCAAAATTACATTTATGATATTTGTTTGAACATGATTGAATACAAATATTCTAATAGGAAAATTTCGTAAATCATTCGTAATTTACGATTTTATCAACATAGCGAAATTGTAAATTTTTCATATAAATATGAATTTTGAGGATTATTGCATTGGAAATAGTAGGATGAAAACTAAACAACGGAACTGACCCTGATAAAATAAATTAATAGATTAGAATAAGATATATATATCGAAGTGAACGGTGGATAGCCTATTAGGCGGGGATTTCATTCTGTCATAATATCAAGCTTTGGTCAAATTCATTTCTTTTAACATGATTATAATATGTCTCGCACTAGAAATTTATGAGAACATAAATAGGATGGGGAACTGAGCAGAGTCCACCTATGCCAACTAGTTTTTAAGTGCATGTTAAATTGTATATAACTTCAAAAATATTAGAAAAAAATTTAAATTAAAATTTCTCTTAACAGTTTCACTTCGGAATCTTACCCCAATCTTGGGGTAAGATGACTTATGGGATTTCAATGTAAAATACACATTTTTATGAAATATTACATATTTATTTTAAAATTCATTATCGACATTGGTAACACTAAAATAATATATTATCTATTATCATATTTATTATTTTGCTAAAATCAATGCACAGATGTAATAGAATAATCTGGTGTGTCACTCACACGACTTTCTCTTACCCTGAAAATTAATTCTATATGTATAGATTGGGGATTAAGGGGTAAAAAAGGAGTACTGTTACGTAAACCTATGTTAAAACAATTTAAATTAGACTTTGGAACAGCTTTATTTGAAATTTAATTTTATGTGAAGGGGACTACCGCCCCCTTAACCCCCCACTTCATTAATGTACATACAATTATATTTAGAATTCAAATCTGTTGTTAAAACCAAAAGTTCATTTAAAATTATTCAGACAAATTTCACACGCTACATTCCTTGAAACTTATCAATCATGAACAAACTTTTTTGTAACAAACGTATTAACTTCAAAATACATCATTTGGATCGCCTGGAATTATTTGTTTTAAATTATCTCTACCAGACGCAGTCAATGATCAAACTATACAACTTGACTTCGCTATTCAGGAAGCCTCAAAACGTGTAAATATACAAAAAACCAAGTGATGAATATTTATCTTAAAAAAAAAAAAAAAAAAAAAAAAAATATCATATGTCTATGAAGACTTAATTTCAATTCCTGAGCAGCTTTCCTGGTAAAATATTATATTAAAACACTTCCACTTACAAATAAAAAAAACATTATGGCTTAAATAATATTAATATTGGCAGCCCTGTATATCTTCTGAAAGTTATGTACACATCACATAGTGCACATAAATATAATCCAATATTAATATCACATTGCACAACCTAAAGTACACTTCCATCAATTTTCAAGTATTGTCGCATTATAATCTAGTTCTTTTATGTAGCCCTGTAAACGAAGAGTGAATGATTTCTATACCATATTCTACATGAAATATGTTTTCACGCATATAAAAAATACATATTCGTTTCATTTGATTTAGTATAGTCTATAAATGTTAAACTCTACTTACCTGCAATTTTCCCCATAGACGTAATGGATTTGAATTATCTTGGGCGTCCCTGTACACGAACCATTTCCTTGATTTCAACAAAAAGTTTAATGTAGCATCCCTATATGAAACACATTTAGAATACCAAGTTTGAAAAGTTTTTGCTATAATTTATTACTTTCTTCTATATGTAATATAGAGAAAGTATTGGATTCGCGAAAATTTTCGACCTCCGATTTTTGATGGATTTACATGTTTTGGGATGTCCAGAACACGAATTAATAGTTTTTAGAAAATGTCTGTCTGTCTGTCAGTCAGTCAGTCAGTCTGTCTGTCTGTCTGTCTGTCTGTATCATTTTTTTGTGGACGCTGTATCTCACGAACCAATGAATGAAATTTAACCAAACTTGGCATTTAGTTGCACCCTGACATGAACTGGTGCTGATTAGATTTGGGGATCAATAGCTCAAGAGGTGGCGTTGTGATCGCATTTTATGCAAATTTTTAACATGGCAGCATAGGACAAAATTTCGTATAAATGGGCATAATGAGAGTTATTTTAATCTTGTGATTGTAAAATTTATATGAATTATTGATAATAGTAGCAGGTAACTAGGAAAAAAAAAATTGTGCATGTGGGGGCATCTTTCGAAACGTCTTGTTGATAATAGCAATAGTTAACTGGGAAAAAAATTTTGTGCATGTAGGGGCATCGGTTCCCCCCACTGGGGGGGTGGGGGCAAAGTTTCAAGATGGGTGTCTTTCGAAAGGTCTCGTTAATACCTTTAAAACGAATAGTTGAACCATAAATCAGTGATAATTTAAAACAAAGTTATCGATTTTTTTTACTTTTAACAAAAAAAAAAAAAAAAAAACTTAAAAAAAAAATCGTATGTATATATATACATTTTTTTTAGCGAAATTTAACCAAACTTGGTATTTAGTTGGTCCCCGACATAAACTGGTGCTGATTACATTTGGGGATCAAAAGCTCAACAGGTGGCGCTGTGATCGCATTTTATGCAAATTTTTGCATGGAAAAAAAATTTTGTGCATGGGGGGCATCGCTTTCCCCCCGCCTGGGGGGGAAGCGATGCAAATTTTCACAATAGGTATCTTTCATAAGATCTCGTTGATAATAGTAGTAGTTAACTAGGAAAAAATTTTTGTGCATGTGGGGGCATCGGTTCCCCCCCCCCCCTACTGGGGGGAAAGTACCCTCACGGGGGGGGGGGGGGCAAAGTTTCAAGATGGGTGTCTTTCGAAAGGTCTCGTCAATACCTTTAAAACGAATGTTTGAACCATTATTCTGTGATAATTTAAAACAAAGTTATCGATTTTTTTTTTACTTTTAACGAAAAAAACTTAGAAAAAAAAAAAATCGTATTTTTTTTTTTTTTTTTTTTTTTTTTTTTTTTTTTTCCCACGAAATTTAACCGAACTTGTTATTTAGTTGGGCCCTGACATAAACTGGTGCTGATTACATTTGGGGATCAATCGCTCAACAGGTGGCGCTGTGATCTCATGTTTTCTAAATTTTTAACATGGCAGTATAGGACAAAATTGCGTATAAATGTGTATAATAAGAGTTATTTTAAACTTGTGATTGTAAAATTAATATGAGTTATTGATAATAGTAATAGTTAACTATTAAAAAATTTCTGTGCATGTGGGGTCATCGCTACCCCCCTAGCGGGGGGGGGGGGGATTTTGAAGATGGGTATCTTTCGAAAAATCTCGTCAATACCTTTAAAATGAATGGTTGAACTATAAATCTGTGATAATTGAAAACAAAGATATCGATTTTTTTTACTTTTAACAACAACAAAAAAAAGTATTTTTTTTTTCACGAAATTTAACCAAACTTGTTATTTAGTTGGCCCCTGACATAAACTGGTGCTGATTACATTTGGGGATCAATCGCTCAACAGGTGGCACTGTGATCTCATGTTTTCTAAATTTTTAACATGGCAGTATAGGACAAAATTGCGTATAAATGTGTATAATAAGAGTTATTTTAAATTTGTGATTGTAAAATTAATATGAATTATTGATAATAGTAATAGTTAACTATTAAAAAATTTCTGTGCATGTGGGGTCATCGCTACCCCCCTGGGGGGGGGGGGGTAAATTTTAAAGATGGGTATCTTTCGAAAGATCTCGTCAATACCTTTAAAATGAATGGTACTATAAATCTGTGATAATTTAAAACAAAGTTATCGATTTTTTTTACTTATAACAAAAAAAAAAAAAGAAAAGTTTTTTTTTAAATATTGTTACTGATTGAATATGTATTGCTTTTAACAAAAAAAAAAAAAAAAAAAAATCGTACTTTTTATTTTTTTTAATATTGTTACTGATTGAATATGTATAGGAAAATATAGAAGAAAGTCTTATGGTGGCCACAACATACTAGTTTTTGAGATATGGTGATAACAGACAGACACACAGACCAACCGATAAAAACATGATTTTTGGATTCAGGTTACCTCAAAACGTGTAAACATAACAAAATCTCAATTTTGAAAATTTGTTCCAAAAACAATACATTTTCTACCTTATAAGTAAGAGAAAGTAAAAAGACTACCAAGCATCTTTTGTCAATGTAAAACTACCGGCATCTTACCCGAAAACATTTTCGTCATCTTATTCAAAACGTTGAACAAGACGTAAGTCCGCTTATTAACTAACAAAAGAGGGAAATGTTCCCCTTTATAGGTTTGTCGGGAAGCAGACACTGTACTTTTAAAAATTATCAAAGTTACTTTTTTTCCTGTTTAAAATGCGCTCTACCTATCTAACAGAACAAGGAACAAGCCAAAATTTTCTACATTTACCAGATGGAGAGAGATGGATTCTCAATCCAAGCTAATCTAAGAAATTCCAAAAAATTCGCAAAAAAAGTAACATATGTCTCTTTTCTGATGTACCTTTCCTATGAGTGGCTGGTATCCCTCTACGTCACCTGCGTACAAAATAACTACGTGACATGGCATCATGCAACACATCCTACCACTTGTAGGATGTGTTGCATCGTGTCCCAACTTATCTTAACCGCTTGCCTAATTATCCCGAGTTTACTCGGGTTCGTATATCTTGCAGTTAATTATTATCCTAATTCTCGGGAAGAGCAGAATCTGTCAGTACGGTTTGTTTTATCGCGTTTTTAATCGGGCTGGAGGAAATGACTCGCCAGATTTGGCTGATGCATCAGTCAGAAGGAAGACTGATGTGTGTGGAACACTCCGGTTGAATAGAAAAGATTTACCTCGAGATCTAAAGACAAAGAAATAAAGAAAAGGAGAAATCATTGGGTATCAAACAAGGAAAGTAACTGTAATGAAATGGAAAGGTAAGAAGGTTGTTAGTCCAATTTCCACAATGTATACTATTGAAATGCAGGATGTGACAAATAAACGGGGAGAGACAAAGTCAAGGACTAAATGTTTAATCGACTACAATGACAAAATGGGGGGTGTAGATAAAGTCAACCAGCATTTAGCTGCTTATTCTACACCAAGAAAAAGAGGGGGGAAATATTACAAGATTTTATTCCATTTATTGGATTTGGCTTTGTGGAATTCCTACATTTTGTAGTGTAAATCAGGAGGTTCAGCATCACCTAAACAATTTAGAATGGGACTTGTTTCAAAACTAATTTCAGAAAATCATGGTGATGAGTTTTCCGCCACATCAGGAAGACCCCAGCATTAGTCCTTCATCACTGAGGTTAAACTCAAGACATTTACCAGATGCCTGCTACTGAAAATAAGTCAAATGCAACGAGACAGTGTGCTTTATTCTCCCGTAAATGAGATTCCAGAGGTAAGCCAGTGAGGAAAGAGACCAGATACCAGTTTATAAAATGTCAGGTTCTTTGTGTTGTCCCTTGCTTCAAAAACTATCATATAAAGACTAACATTTATCATTTTTTTCTATTTGCCAGAGATAACTCGGGATAGTAATGTAATATTAAAAGTAAATGCTTTTATACCTGCAAAATATTAAAAATTAAACTTAAAACCTACATATGTTGCTTTGTTTCATTTCCTAGTATTTAATAATGGAATAAAAAAATGTGATGATTTTTTGCCATCTTTTTCAAAAAAATTGGTAAGGGAAGCGATTAATAAAAATGAAAAATTTTCTAGTTTCGGTATAAATCTTGCAAATAAGTTTTTTTTAAACAATCTTTTATAAAAATTAATTAAAAAGCTGAATAATTATATATGGGTTATAAATCATGATCAATGAATGACTGCATGCTTTTAAACTGGATTGGGTCGGAACTGGGAACTATGACCGACCAATGATTTACTGATGAAGTTCTAGTGTTTCATATTCGCTTTTTCCATGGTATTGTCCGTGGTATATTTATTTTCACGACAATGACGCATCGTATCTTTGAAGACTATCCTTTGAAAATTATCTAAAAAATGGGGGTGTTCAACGCTTCTCATGGACAGCGCGTTGCATTATTCCGTACTGACAATTTTCCCATGGTTGCCTTCTGTCAATCACACGAATTTCATTTCTTCGTACTCAACAAAAAATTAATATATTTCTTCTTCTTTTTTTTTTAATGTTTCAAAATCTTCTTTGTTTTTCTAAAAATAAATTATTCTTTAACCACATTTCATGCGACCATGGAAGCCTCTGCGCAAGTGTGGATTGAACGAGTCCAGTGTTAATAATTATAAGATAAAAAAATTTTTATAAACCATGTTTTTTAATTTTCTGTTGAATCGTATAAACGCTACTGAAGGCAGCCGGAACCCCAGCAATTGGATAAAAGTATTAAAAAAATTCCTGGCTATCGTCTTTTGAGCTATTATAAAAGTTTCAAATGGCTATCTAGCCGGGAAGTTAGTTAAAAGTTGATTGCAAGCTTTGTACTGGAAACGCTGCCGAAGGCAGCAGGGTCCCGAAGCAATTGGATAAAAATATTTTTAAAAAGCATTTTCACCGTATTCTGAACTGGTCCGAAAGTTTCAAATGTCTAGCTAATCGGGAAGTTAGTTAAATGAATTTTTTGTTGAATCATACGAACGCTGCCGAAGGCAGTAGCGACCTGAAACAGTTGACTAAAAGTATTAAAAAAAATTTATTGCCACCGTGTTCTGAGCTATCCTGAAAGTTTCAAATATCTAGCTAGTCGGGAAGTTAGTGAAAAATCGATTGCAAGCTTTGTACTGGTAACGCTGCCGAAGGCAGCGGGAACCCGAAACAGTTGGCTAAAGGTATTAAAAAAAAGCATTTTCACCGTGTTCTGAACTATTCTGAAAATTTTAAATGTCTAGTTAGTCGGGAAGTTAGTTAAATAAATGTTCTGTCGAATTATATAAACGCTGCTGAAGGCAGCGGGACCTGAAATAGTTGACTAAATTTATTAGAAAAATGTATTGTCATCGTGTTGTGAGCTGTCCTAAAAGTTTCAAATGTCTAGCTAGTCGGAAAGTTAGTGAAAGATCGATTGCAAACTTTATACTGATAACGCTGCCGAAGGCAGCAGGAACTCGAAACAGTTGGCTATAGGTATTTAAAAAATGCATTTTCACCGTGTTCTGAACTATTCTGAAAATTTTAAATGTCTAGCTAGTCGGGAAGTTAGTTAAATAAATGTTCTGCCGAATTATATAAGCGCTGCCGAAGGCAGCGGGACCTGAAATAGTTGACTAAAATTATTAGAAAAATGTATTGTCACCGTGTTGTGAGCTGTCCTAAAAGTTTCAAATGTCTAGCTAGTCGGAAAGTTAGTGAAAAATCGATTGCAAGCTTCGTACTGATAACGCTGCCGAAGGCAGCAGGAACCCGAAACAGTTGGCTAAAGGTTTTAAGAAAATGCATTTTCACCGTGTTCTGAACTATTCTGAAAGTTTCAAATGTCTAGCTAGTCGGGAAGTTGGTTAAATAAATTTTCTGTCGAATCATATAAGCGCTGCCGAAGGCAGCGGGACTTGAAATAGTTGACTAAAATTATTAGAAAAATGTATTGTCACCGTGTTGTGAGCTGTCCTGAAAATTTCAAATGTCTAGCTAGTCGGAAAGTTAGTGAAAAATCGATTGCAAGCTTTGTACTGATAACGCTGCCGAAGGCAGCGGGAACCCGAAACAGTTGGCAAAAGGTTTTAAGAAAATGCATTTTCTCCCTGTTCTGAACTATTCTGAAAGTTTCAAATGTCTAGCTAGTCGGGAAGTTAGTTAAATAAATTTTCTGTCGAATCATATAAGCGCTGCCGAAGGCAGCGGGACTTGAAATAGTTGACTAAAATTATTAGAAAAATGTATTGTCACCGTGTTGTGAGCTGTCCGGAAAATTTCAAATATCTAGCTAGTCGGGAAGTTAGTTAAAAATCGATTGCAAGATTTGTCCCTGACAAACCCACAAACAAACCCACAAACCCACAAACCCACAAACAAACACACAAGAATCGAAGTTAATAAAAACATGGTAAAATAGGGGTGACTGAGAGAAAACAAGCGATAAGGGAACACCAAATAACTGGATGTTTGCCAAATAACTATCTCTCGGCCAATTTTGCATCCCTCCAAACTTTTGGACTCGGCCTCACTGCTAGTCGTAGGAAACGTGGTCGCATTATATGTTCATTCTAATGCCCAAACAATGTGTAACAATTAATAAGAAAGCACCACAGAACTGGCGTTTTAAATTATTGCTTGCAAAACTTTGAATAAACACCATAAAATGCAATAAACTCGCAACAATTGTTTCGGGTCGAAAGAGCACACGACCCTTCATCAAAAGAACAAAGTAGGCACGAGTGCTGCAGTCACTCGTGACTGCAATTAACACTTTACTGAATAATTAATAATTATTTTTTTTTCTTTAATTAAATTATGGTTTATTTTAATTAGGCATTATATGTGTAATTGCTATAAAAATATTAATTTAAAAGAATGAGTTGTATGATATTACGCTGTCATAAATGCATGAAATTGTTCATTCACAAATAAAAGATAAACAATATTAAAAAAAAATACAAAAAAGTAATGAAAGAAACTTAAAATATTTATTACAAAAATTATTAGTTGTCGTATGGAGGATATTGTTAATTTTTGACAATATCTGAAAAATGAAAACATTATTATAAGTTAATTTAAAAAGTAAATATTAAGGAGCAGACTCGAATTCAAATAATAGACACTAGCAAACCCTTGCAAAATTTTCGCAGTTTCTTTCTTTTTTTTTTTCTTAATTTACCATAGGTACCAAGTCTCCGTTATTTTCAGCGGAGACTGCATACTGGAAAGTTTTTAGAAATGTTTACATTTTATTTAATATTGTTTATTCGTCAAAAATATCTATGAAAGATTCCTTTTTTAAAAATATTGGTGGATAAATCTGATTTAAAATTATGTTTGATGATAATTTCCATACTTCCAATTTCCATACTTCCTCACGCGGGACAGCTATAGTATAAGACCCCTACAACGACTTTTAAATTTTCGCCGCCATGTTGGCGATGCCTTTAATTTTTTAATTTATTCATTTCGGCTTAATTTTTTATTAAGGAAAAACTTTGTACCTATTTTGGTTATACTTCTTATTGTTGCGTTTATTAGTCAATTTATGACACAAAAGCTCATATTTTATTTATATCTTTAAAGTATTTCTAGGTTTAAAACGATGCTTGCAAAGATTGTAAATAGGATGCAAATTTTAAAAATAAATTTTTCAATAAAATTATCTCATCAAGCAAATGTCTTCATTATTACTATTATTATTATTAGATCATTGAACTCAGTCCGCGTGCTTAAATATTGCTTATGTATTTTTTTTTAAATCTTGTCACTATCGTATCATTTCTACAAAATATAATCGTAACTGCTCCTCGTTAGAGGAATATTATATAGATTATTTCTGCTTCTTAGCACAGGCAAGTTTAATTACTACTGAAGGAATATTAGAGAAGATGCGTGACCATAGTCTTATTTAAACTTAATACATTTCAATAATACCGGTGAGGAGAGGGAGGGGGGGGGGGGTCAAAGTACAGGACACAAACCCATAGTCCTTATAGGACTACATGATGACGGCAAGTGATTTAGACGATTGAGTGAAAATGAATATCCTTGGGGTTCACATGTTACTTTCGCAAAATTTGAAGTATTCAGGAAGAGCACGGTTGCAGTTTTCATTACGAAAAAACTTGTGCAATTTTCTAAAAGGCCATCAGAAATTCCCTGGCAACTGGTTATTTGAAAATTGGCATAGTTTTGCGAAGTATTAATTCCTGAGAAATAGCATGCAAAGCCCATTTCTGACTTAGACTTTAATGCATATATAGCCACAAAAAGTCACCCAAGTTTGATTTAGATGCATGATGAAAGAAAGTTCATTACGTTAGAATTATACTATGTTAGAGAATAATGCGAAGTCATTAAAGATTTAGTTTCTGTTGTTCTGAAAAACAGATAAAAAGGAAGTTAGAAAAATTTAGAAACTGTAGATTGATTATATATGAATTTAAATTATTATTTATAAGTTACTAGTTGGCTTTGTCTACTTCAATAGTCACTATATTTAAAGGAATTTTCAGAAAACAGTAATCATTATATTTTAAATCACTTTATAAATAAAAACTAAAGCAAAATTTCATTGAAATCGCTGAAAATTTCGCTTCGGGGCCCCGTTGTCTAAAACAGCGTTTTCCCCACTTTCACTTTGTCGATTCCGGGTCCCCGCTGCTTATATTTGCGCCTTAACCGGACATTTCAATTTAGGTGCTAACTCAATGGTAGGTGCTCAGCTATTATTCAAGAACTACGTTTTTCGTACAAAGATTTCTTGGACAGATTATCATTTTCATTCTATGACAACAAGTGACAGACAGACAACATCCTATGACAACAAGAGACAATTTTCTAAGCTGAAAAGATTTAATTAATTAATTTAAAAAAACCTAATCAAAAAATTGAAAATCGGACTTCGACGTGCATCAGAAGAAGTCAGATAGGGCCACCATGCAAAATTTTGCAACTCTGCGATCAGCCGTTTGTCTAAGAAGCGACCATCACGCCTCTAAGTTTAACTTTGATTTTTGTCATTTTCTCCTCTTTTTCTTACGGCTTTGAATACTGTGAAGGTGCTGAAAAAATTTCTTTTATCAATTGGCATCTTTTCTATTAATTATCTCCAATAAATAACACATTGACACTTGGAGGATGGAATCTACAACCTTACAGGTAGTAAACACGACACTCAAACCAACTGTGGCACGGAAAGTCTTTTCATTTGTACGTTTTATTTCTAGAGCCGATCATTTTAGAAATTTAGAGAATTTAATTGATTAAAAAAAATAAAATTTCAGAAAACGGGCTTCGAGGTGCATCAGGAGCAGTGTTGCCGGTGTTTTTTTTTTTTTTTTTTTTTTAACTCTCACCATTAATTTTGAAAAGTGATGTTTGATATACACAATAGACGATTAATCTTCGAATTAATTAAGCAACCGTTACAATTAAAATTTAGTGGTGGCTATTGAGTAGACAAAGTCCCCAATCTGGCAACACTGATCAGGAGAGATCAATTCGAACTTCCATGCAAATTTCTGTAGCTCTGAGATTAGCTGTTTGCTCACAACAAAGCGTAAGGCATACACACACATCTCATTTTACTATATGTAGAGATATCGTTATATTTAAAATAATTTCAAAGATTAAATAATATAATTTATAAATTTATTTATTTTGAGTAATTATTTATCTTATATATAGAAAACAGATTTTATAATATACATGATAATTTACAACACAGAGTTTTTAAAGTATTATTCATAAAATATAATGCAACATTTTATATCCTTTATACAGGTTAGTTTTCAATATTTTTTAGACTATCAAGCTTTTAAAACTCTTCGATACTTTATTGTAATTGAGTATTATTTTACTTTTAAATTATCTTTAGAGAAGAATAAACATTTTTGAAACTTTGCAGAAAGAATTTGTCTCTGAAATAAACAAATAGTCTTTTTCTCGAATTTCCTAAAATAATATTTCATCCTCTTTCTTGAAAAATCCAATAGGGAATATATTTATTGAACTATGACCCCATGGCTATGAGATGACTGATTGTTGCTTATTGTCAGAATCTCTTTACGCGAATATTAATCTGACGAGTAAAAACCACGGGGACAAAAGATGCTGTTGTACGAGGAAACGGAATAAAAGGAACATAAAAGTTTTCTTTTACCGAATCTAGTTATTAATTTTACCAGAACATTTATTTGATTATTTAATTTTCAATCCTTAACTAAATAAGAGTAATTCTATAAACCTTTGTCTATCTGTATGTCTGCGCATGTATGTCTCTGGCACGGTGACTTCCATACGAACAGATTCAATGCGTTTTATTATTTCTTAGTTCGTGAATTTCAATAAGTTTATTTATGTATTAGTACGACAGGACAATTGCTTAAAATCTGACATTTTGCGTCTCATTATTCGTTGCGTTTCACCTTGAATATGTCAGGATATTTTTGACTTTGGCAAAAGGTTAATATATATATATATATAGGGGAGACCCGTGTACCTAGGGCCACCCCACTTTATTTGAATAATATTTAATTTAAATTTTTAATACTCAATTGGGCGAGTAACAACACCATTTTCTACTTTAACAACTACTTTGGAACATTTGAGGAGAAAGTTTTGACAAGTTACATGTAGAAAACGAATTTACATGGTTCGAAGTAAAATTTTGCAGTTCATCTCTTTTGCTATTTTACAAAGGCAAGTCAAATATTTCTCTTTCATTTCTAGTGTATAATGTTGCTTGTTATATGGAGTAATAAATGAGATATTTAGTCCTTTCTGCATGTGGATTTTTTAGTAGAAGTCATTTTGAATGAAGTTATCAAAACTTGTACCTAGGGCCACATAATTGCTTTGTACCTAGGGCCAGTGTGTTTGGACCTTTAAACACTTTCGCGACCGCCTGTTTTTGTCTTTTTGACAGTAAGGTCCGCCTTAGGGCGTTTTTCTCATAAGTTACAATTTTTCAAAACAAAATTTTCCGTATTCACATTTATAATACAAATGGATATGCATTATAATCATACTCTCTCTAATCAAATCATTGCATCCATAGTATACTGATTGTACAAATATGAATATTGTGTATATTTTTTAGAAACAAATTATATACAAATTGCAAAAGAAACGTCCACTGGTGGAGTTTCATATTTTCAAATGACGTGAAACTACGTCAGCGGTCTCAAAAGTGTTAAGAAACCACAATATAGCCTATAGTAATCGGATGCTGGAAAACTCTGGTAAACCACTCACTATATATGTCACTATAGTATATAAAGTTGCTGAAAATGTTGGCAAGTCCTATCCGCTTGTAAGCATTCTATCAGGCTTTCGTGTATCCGGCATATGGCCAATGAATCAAAGCACATTCACTGAGGATGAATATTTAAGTTCAAATGTGACTGAAAGACAAAATCCCTCCATAAATAAATAAATAAATAAATAAATAATAATAAAAAAGATTTTCCCGGAAGGAAGTGAACCAACAATGATAGAACTGGATGTCTCTGTTTAGTGTCCTGTTGAAATTTCGAAACCTTCAACATCTAACATCTTTTCGTGTGTCATGCTTTAACAGGTACGAACCTAAGTAAAACCTTTACCAAAAGGAAAAAATCCCACATCGAAGAAAAGATGTGACCGAAAACCAGAGAGATCTAGAAATCCAAGAGACACTCCAGAAAAAAAAAAAAAAGAAATTGAAGAAAAAAAAGAAACGTTATGTTAGAATATCCCAAAAAAAAAAAAAAAAAAAAAAAGAAAAAATTCATGTTTCAAATTAAGGCAACAACATGATATATTTATAATATGATAAATAAATATATTACTTGATATTGTTTTTTTTTAATAAATATGCATTTATATACTTATTTTCTATTCATTACAAAATGAAATATAAATTTGAGAGAATGGCCCTAGGTACAATGAGGTCTGGCCCTAGGTACAATGGGGGTGTTGTACCTAGGGCCACGAGTGAAGTTTTTTTAAAAACCTTCTATTTGTCGGAATTTCTTATTTTAGGTATTTATATTAATTGCAATTGGAAGTAATTAGTCCTAAAGATATGCACATGTCAGTTTGATAATTTTAAATAGGTCAAGAGCTCTGTTTTTGGGCATTGAAAAAAAAGCGGCCCTAGGTACACGGGTCTCCCCTACATATTAAATTAAAATTGAGATAAAACCATAGAATAATAATCAACGAGATATATAAATTAGAGTGCTGATTCAATGGATGAAGGATTAGCTTTCCGTGGTTCAAGATGAATCACGTGACATGCTCCAATAGGTTGCTATGTTTGGCTGTTGATCGCTTTTTTGGCGACTGTCCGCGAAAGACTCTAATTTATCTAACTACAGAATGATTTGAAATTGATATGATGACTTAAATAAATATGTAAAATAATTGCTACACACAATTAAAAAACAACATAAAATAAGGACACAAGTGAACGTGAAAATAAAACTAAAAGCAGGCGTATAAATCATAGAACGTAAACAAACAAAAGCTTTGGCGGCAATATTTGGCTGGGTTTGCCTAGCGGCGCCATTTACAATATTATTTCGAATTATGCGTAATATATTAATATGTATGCAAATAGTCAGAAAAATTGTTTCGAATGAATAATAAAAATATTATTTAAGCAATAAATAAATAATTAAAGTGTACGATCTTTCATAAAATGCATTATTTACAGCACATGATTTACTTCCATAGCCTTCGTCGAATAGTTGAAAGAAAAATAACAAATATTATGTATTAAAACATGCAAAATAAAACAATTATAATTTACCTGTGAAAAGTTACTGGTCAGCGCCTACACATTTATTTTTATAACACAATAAATTCTTTTCGAAAGAGTTTCACAACTTTAAAAACTGTGTTCTTCCATAGAATGTTTGCAAATAAGCTAGCTGTAACCAAGGAAACCACCGAATACTCAGGTGCAAGGGAAGCATGTCACCTGACTCATCTTGGACCTTCTCAGGGGTTACCTTTATCACTCTACTTTATATATCTCGTTGATAATAATAAAGGAAGAAGGAGCATAAGTGTTTCTACATAAGCTGTTGTGTTGCCACAACGAACAGCGATAATAGCGCTGAGGATGGGTGCCCTACTTCAAGGTTGAGAGGAGCAAAAGTAGCTTTCGCTGGCATTTCACTAGAAGGGGTTTGTAAGCATTAAGAGTATTGGCGTGCTCCTTCTTCCTTTATTATTATTCTATGGATAAAACCTGCAAAAGAAATTTCAATAAATTAATATAGTAATCGTTGGTAAGAAACGCAACATTATATTTTAAGATAAAAAGTTAGTTATTTTATTTATTTATTTATTGACTACGCTTTCTGTATATTTCGACCAACTAAAAAATGTTTTTCCTTTTTTGTCTGTTGCAACAAGTTGAAAAAATATTTAAAATAAAACTGAGAAAAATACGCAAGCGAAGTGATGACGTCACTGGCCGTCCGTGGATGCAAGAAAAAGATTTCCTATGTTAATCACCCATTGGAATTTTTGTAAAAAAATATTAAAAATCGAGGAAAATTATTTCCCGATTTTAATCCCCATATTTGGGTATAGATATGTATTCGTGCGTTAGATTAAGTTGTTTGTGTTGTAAAATTGATAAAATTTGAATTTTAAATTTCAAAACTCTAGAAAAAAAATGGCAAACTTCCATATTCGATTGAAAACATAAAAATTTCATTTTAAAGGATGCTATTTACACAATATAAAGGATGATATTTACACAACTAACATACTAATTAAAAGGAAAATGATAAATATTCTATCATAATTTGAAATCAAATTTGTTTTCAAATGTGTAAATAAAGTATCTGATATAAGATACTAATATATTGCAGCGGAAAAGATTTCATATCTGCCATCCTTGGCGGAAAAAAAAATCGCCAAATTATCTAGCGAACATATTTAATTCCCTTCAAAAATCATGGTTATTTTGACAACTTATATAAAGAGAGTAATGAATAATATGAAACAATATTTCGTACAATACATATTGCGAAAATATACATCTGACATGTATATTTTCGTATTACGTTTTTAATCGCTAAATACAAAAAACGCCAAGGACGACAGAGTTTTGAAATTTAAAATTAAAAATTTGTCAATTTGACGGAAAAATAACTCAATCTAACACATGCATACGATAACTAATACATACTTATACCCAAATATAGGGATTAAAATCGGGAAATAATTTTCCTCGATTTTTAATAATTTTTTACAAAAAATCCAATGGGCGATTAACATAGGAAATCTTTTTCTTGCACCCACGGACGGTCAGTAACGTCACACTTCGCTGGCGTATTGTGTGAAAGAAATTTTGAGAAATGAATGTAATAATCATTGTTTAGAAAAGCAACACAATTACACAATAAATGTTGATTAGTAAAAAATATGTATTACAGGGAAAAATCTGGAATAACTCCACTCGACTTTCCGAACATCAAGTAATTACTGATTGTATAAATAAATTAAAGTAAAAGAAATCGTTAAATAAACGAAAAAGAAAATAATAATAGTGTGTAGTATAACTTTTAACAAAATACGGATCAGCAATTAATATTTTTAAAATTAACGAAACGTCGAATTTTCCACTAAACATTTTATGACTCAAAAAGTTTTGAAAATAAATAACTTTTGTTTTCTTTAATATAGATCTTGATGGTAGAAATAAACCCTCCAAAGATTGAAATCCTATTGCAAAAAATTCGCGAGCTATTAATAACTTTGTTAGTCGTTACATGCAAACTATGCAAATCATTTAGATAACAAGCGTCGACTTTCATATTTAAATTTGCGAGAAAACTTGTTTGCATGTAGGTTTCTGAAGTGAGGAAGGAATCTGAGCGGAGCGAGCTTGTGTTTTAGAAAAAAGTCTACGAGAGTTAAAGGAAAGTAATGATGTTTTACATGTTTTTTAAAATCAAGGGTAAAAAATATATGCCATGTATTTAAAATGCATCGTTTCTTCAAATGTCCTATTTTCTGAAGTAAGTTTCTTTTTTAAAAATCCCTAAATCTTTCTTCGCCTTTAATTTTGTTATTTTCCTTTTCATTGAGTAAAAAAAAAAAAAAAAAAAAAAAAAAAAAAAAAATCATTGCATTCAGCTATCCTAGATTGGAATAAACTTCTTTTATTAGATTCATCAAAAAAAAAGGTAAACACCGCGAAAGCATTTTATCAAAGGTAAACTCCAATAAGCAGCCACACTTATGCTGCCAAGAGATAAGTACTCTAATGCCATTTGTGTTTATCAGTGAAAGTGTTTTATCGCTTTCAGATAAACTTTTTACCCATATGTTTAAACGGATACTCAAAATTTGAGTTTTCACTTTTATTTTCTATGTGGTTGTGTAGTTAGTTTTATTCGTATGGCAAGATTTTGTTTCCTTCTCTGGGACTTAAATATAAAGAAATATATATGCAAATACACTATATGAATATACTTTGAAAATTTGAAGAATAATTAACACATGAGTCAAGAGAAATATTACGCCGTTTTCATCTCTATATCAAAGTATAGTTAAATGTGCTGTGTAAAATATTAGAATTGTCTTTAAACTAAACAGAAATCTTTGCCAAAGGATTATACAAATTTTGACCAGAAGTGCACACACGCAGAAAAAAAAAAAAAAAAAAAGAATAAATTTTACTTTTGAAAATAGCAGTAGGGCGTTGTAGCTGTTATTATTACCAGGCACGAATTCTTTCACTTATAAATATAAAACTGAAAATGTGTGTATGTATATAAAAATGGACGTTTAAAAAGAGATTTAAATTAGAAAATGCTTATAGAAATGTACTTAAATTTGACTTTAGTTATATTCCTTCTATTTATAACAGGGATAAATTTTTTTTCCCTGAAAACACTACTGTCATCGCAGCACAAAATATCTAAATAGAACCTGAATATTACAAAGAATGTTTGCAAAATGTCAATTATTTTATCGAAGAAACTCTATTTGAGCGCATAACTAACAAAATTTTGTTTTATACAGGGTGTCCAAAATTAAACGACTATATTTTAAAGTTGTCTATTACAGACAAAACAATTGTTGGGATAGTTATAAAATTTTGTGTAGGACAAAATGAAGGTATGGGAATTTGTTTGAGCGAATAAAAAAAATTAGTTCAAATTTTCGCCACCAAGGGGCATTTTTTAATGAATTACAAGCTTACGACTGGTACTTTATCTAGATTTCACCACCTTTTCATTTATGGGTCACTCTAGCATATTAACTCATCCCCAGACCTCAGTCTATATACGTCTTTTGGATTTGGTGAGTTTGAAAGGTTTGGTAAGTCGTGATAATCCAAGAACTTTATCAGACTTTAAAGACAGCATTTCACAACATGTTCGTAGTATTTCCCCGAACACACAGAACATGTTATCTTACGATTCCAGATGGTAGCTGACAATGATGGCCATCACATTGAACAAGTCTTGTTGTAATAATATTAAACTATCATAAATGAATGTTAAATGGGTATGCATTAAAAAACTCCCCCTGGTGACGAAAATTTAAACTAATTTTTTCATTCGCTCAAACAAAATCCCAAACCTTCGATATGTCCTAAACAAAATTTTAAAACTTTCGCAAAAATAGTTTTGGTCCTTTCGAGCAATTCGGTTTCCATCTTTTCCTGTACTTCCACTTCTTCCTGTTATACTTTCAAATCATTCATCTGGGCAGCAAAACCTTGCAGAAGTTTCTTCATTTGTTCGTCCATACTTCTAGTTATGACCATTCATCAGACAAGCCTACTCCTGACACCAGCATTGATGCTTGCTTACCCGGGGTTCGTGTATTGTCCTTGAATGAATGACAGGTCTTGCGAGACTTAAAAGTTTATTTGCAGAATATTCCAGAAGATTACAATTCTATCAACCAAGTATCAGTTTCTGATACACCAGAAAATATAGCTTAACTAACAGCTCACAACATAAAAATCACAGCATAAACTGAATCATAGCATAATACATAGCATAAACTGTAATTAATAGCAGAGGCTCTGCCAGACGCGAGGTCTAAGCAGTACAAGCAATTCGCTTCAACTAAATGGGCGAAATGCGAACTTATATATATTTAAAGAATAGTATATTTAAAGAAATTTCCGTGTAATTCTTGAAATCCTCGATTTAGAGATTCGATAATTGATGTATCGATAATAAGGATTTTCTCACCAATGTCGGCGAAAATATCGCCACTACAGCGCCAAATTCGTCGCCAAGGCCAATTCTGTCCTGAGGAAGTTTTTAACGAGTTTTAAAAGGAAAACAAGCCAAATTAAAACAGAAAGACAGAAAAACAACATTTTAAAACCTTATTAAGCCTCTTTAGATCAAATTACATAAAATAAAACTACTATTTACTAATTCATAACATTGCATTTCTCCCAAGACTGCACGTTCCGGGCAGTAAAATCCTTAGTCAGGAGGAAAACTAAACAAACTACATAATTTAGAATACAAGAACTAGATTGAATGCAACAAGAAAATAACAATACAGATTGTGAAATTAAGTAATTAAACTATTCACATTATTTAGAAATAAGTATATTATATACAAATATTTACATTACATATATATACGAATTTATAATTACTAATGATCATAATAACCTATCATAAGAGATTACTTTCAGGGTTGATGAAGGTGCTTTAGTAATCCTAAGGACTTCATTCAGTCTCTTTAGCACTGTATAGGAACCATCCCAGTTAGACTGTAGCTTGGGAGGGGCTGTACCTTTACGCCGAACAGGCTTCCACATTCAAAATTTGTCTCCTTCTTTGAAATCATGCCTTGTAGATTTTATGTCATACATCGTCTGCATTCTCTCCGTCGCCATGTGAATCTGCACCCGAACAAAGTTGTGCAAGTTTTTAATTTGGGCTTGGAAGTCTTGGATGTACTTACTTCTCTATCGATAAAGGGGCATCTGGTAGACAACCAAACAGCAGATCACACGGAAGATGAAGTTTACTGCCGAAGAAACATGAAACATTGCAAAGTGGAACTCTAATTTTTGGCGACCTCTGTCTCACGAGATTGTCCTCTCTTAGTTTCCCTGTGATGCTTGTGAAATCTGGTTATTTTTATTAGTTAGTCGCATTGACATGTCCATATCTTCCACAGCCCCAGCACTTAATCTTTGGACTTTTAGCTTCTTCGCTACTTTGAATATCTCATGCCAGTTCTTGTAAACTTTCATCTGCTCTCTGATAACGGGACTTCAACTGAAATACATTCTTCTGACTACATTATTCTGAGCATTTTTCTTTAAACCGCAGTTCCATTGCTCTTGTCAGATCCTTGAAACCATACCGTTGTTCCGTCGGAAGATTTTTCAGGATGGGAGCTTCGTCGCCCCATAATTATGCTTCTAAACGAACTGTCTTTGCAGTAAGGTCCTATCCATTAGCTTCAGCTGCAATGGAAAGACTGTGTCTTATATATTCTTCAAGATGCTACCTCATGTTTGTGAAAATTGCAACACCATGAAAGAATGACGCGATTGAGCTGAAATTTTCAGGAAATGCAAATTATACTGTGTAAAGCAAATGATTAAAATTTCAAAGCCACCAGGCATGTGTGGGCTTAACAGCGCCCTCTGGACTGCTGTTGAAACCGTATAAATAAAGGGCTGTAGCGGCATGTTTAAGATAGTCTACGTCTATCTCTTTGTGGTAAACATAAGGTGAGACATAATTATGCCTCGTCGACGACAAAGGGTGAAATTTGAACAACTTATGAAGTTTGAACGAGGGAGAATCATCGGCCTTCGTGAAGGAGGATTTTCCTATCGCGTAAAAGAAGCTCGTGGGCAGTGTAACAGCAGTACACTGATGCGACGAGAACCGGACAACTCGAAAATCCGGGAGTGGAAGCCGAAAGATGACGTCAATGCGCGATGATAGACACTTGGTTCGCATGGCGCTGATGGAGCGGTGTCGTGCTATTTGCGAGCGTGCGATTTCCAAACTAGGGAAATATCGTGCGTTTTCCGAGTAGAACACCTGTTAGCTTCCCCTCCGCTTCTTTCCCCTCTCAGAGAGCCCAATTCCCCTCCGCTAATCTATGAAGGGATTAGCTATTTTTGTTAGAAGTTATCCGGAAGAAAAATGATTAATTCGGACTTTGAAAGTCAGCCATTCTCATTTTTATTTGGGTATGTCCCCTCTCTGGTCATAGATAAGTTGATAAGATCTTTTAAATTTCGTCTGTGATTCAAACATGATTATTGGTCGTTATATGCGCTGATAAATGTGTATGGATGCTTTTAATCTACATTCAAAATACTTCGTGCGTGTATATATGTATGTATATAGTCTAAGTATTTAAAACAATTATTAAAAACTACTTTATTTATCAAATGTGAAAATTTTTAATACTTAATTTGTTTAACAGAACTATTTGAGCTTTTAATTGAAAACCAATTTTTAAATATTTTTAATTAAAATGAAAAATTCTATGAATGATTAAAAATTAAATTAAATAAATAAAAATAGTTTTAGATAAACAATTTAACTAATAAAAAATATCTATATTTCTAATGAATTGATTGAGATTACTTAATGGTAATGTTTTCAATGGGGGAGAAAAAGAATCTATTTTAAAATAATTTTAATATTAAAAGTTTATATATATATATATATATATATATATATATATATATATATATATATATAGATAGATAGATAGATAGATAGATATAAGTATTATTATAAATAGAAAATTTAGTTAAAAAGGTATTTAATAAAATATTCTAATCTATCAGAGTTTAAACTGCCATTAGTTTTTTTAGCATTTTGCTAAAAGGTATCATATTTTGCTAAAACATGTTGGTCAGAATTTCGCTAAAAAGCTAAAACTGGATAACTGTATAAAATATCTCGATATAATAACTCGGATTTTTTTTTTTGTAATATTTGCAGGCAAAAACTACGAAAGGACTGAAATTTTTGGGAATGATTATTTATATAGTAATTTGGATTTATTTTTAATTTTCAATGATTGAATTTAAATGCAAAAATATTTAAAAGTATGTCAGAATTCAGAATTTGATTCATAGAAGCATTCTTAGCACTAGTATTTCACGATTATCTACCACTACACTTTACTTAATTTTTCAATTGCTTTTTCATTTTACACATGTGATATGAGTACCTCTTTTTCTATTGTTAAAATCAAAACATAGTTTCCCTGATTCATATTTTTAAAGTCACAAATATGGATGCTTCGTTAAAATCATCAATGAACAAAAGAATAGAAAATAAAACTGAGGATAACAAAGCTAAGTAAAAGAAATCAATGGTATCCAAAGAATTAACCTTCGAAAAAGCTAAAATAGTGCTTGCCTATTTTCGCTAAAATGCTAAAGTAATTTTTTTGCCAGGTTAAACCCTGTAATCTATACATATATATAATTCTTAACAATAAAATTAGGTACATTTGTTTAATACTGTTGTTTGGACTTACTACTGTTGTTTGCTTAATACTGTTGTTTGGAGTTTATTTAAGTATCCGAGTGGTGCTCGGACACACACACACACACACACACATACATATATATATTGTGTACACGAAAAATAATTTTTATATCGTATTTGCAAAATTGGATACTTCATTTATAAAGTTATTGCTAATAAATATATTTGTGAATTGACCCCCGCCCCCCTCCAGTGCTCATTTCTATGATTGACACGCACTGAGAGACGGTATGAGATGTTTCCTTCCCCCGTTACAGATGACTAAATAGAACATACAAACAAAAAACAAAAAACAAAACAAAGTAACTAGTTATTTTAAATTGATTTAATTTTTAAGATTAATAATATTGCTTGCTTTAATTTATTAGATTACAATAGTTTGTTGAAAATTAAAATAGGAATGTATAATTTGATGCTGAAGAAAAGAAGGATTACTCTAGGATAGTATTTTAAGGGGGGAAAAAAGAGAAATATTTGTAATGAAAAGAACCTATTTATTTTGAGATGAGCAAAATAATTTCGGACCAAAGCAGAACAAGACTGAATTTTAACTGAAAAACTCAAAATACTATAAAACGTTTTCAAGTGCTATCCCCATACCAATGTTTGGTGTTTTGAGAGAAAGGCTGATTGACTATTCTAGGGTCTTAGGCCTAAGGAGGAGTGACCTCTGTGGGGGACTTTCTAATGGGTCCTAGCCCGTATTTATGAAGGTTTCGGAGAAAACCATGAAAAACTCTTAATGGCTAGGCCAACGAACACGCTCTGTGACCGAACCCGGCATCTCACGTCAACCAGCTTTAAGTGTAGAACCACTTGGCCGCTGGGAGACCCTACAGCGTAGAATAATAAATTAAAAAAAATCTCTATGAGTAAATATTAAATTTATTACAATTTACGCATGTCCAGAGAGCGTTCTTATTTCTATTGTTTCAAGGTAATTATAAGAATTTCAGACACAATTCAAGCTTGTTTAACATTCAGAATTATTGCTTTTTCTTAAAAACTTGCTATATTAACAGTCATTAAAAAAAAAAAAAAAAAAAAAAAAAAGTTATATTTTTCTATAAAATATTTAAATGCAAAATATTAGGCTATGCTTTATTTTACTGGTTAAATATATAATACTAAAAAAATTTAAATACACAATGTTGTATTGCAAATAAAATGATTTATCAATCAAAATGATCTATCAATGAATTTTTAGAAGCCTAAAGTTTTATTTTTATATTAATCAAAATGTTATAATAATGTTTCTCCAAAAACATTAATATGTTTAACATATAAAATATTAAGCATAGTTACGAATAAATTTCGTAGTAATATATAAAAGTATCACCGCATATTTTGAATGAAAATAAACCTAATTCATAATAAAATTTTAAAAGCCTAAAGTTTTGTTTTTTACATTAATCAAAATGTTGTAACAATGTGTTTTTCAAAGAACATCAATGTATTTACTTTTCAAAAAATCTTTATAAACTATATTTTATTAAACTAAGTTTTTATATGACAATTAAATTATAAATATAGGTTTTTGACATTTTTGACAAGGAGGTTTTTGACATGATGGTTTTAACCATGGTTTAAACTGTCAAAAATTGTCATGCGTCAAAAACCTTCCAACCCTGATAAAAAATATGAAACAAATATAACAGCATTAATATATATAATGACCCTCATCCTCATCTGTCATTCACGATTCCGGTTTGCACCGCTTCAAAACAGAGACTTTTGGCAGCCATTTTTTTTTCCCCATTTGTTCAATTCAACTTACGAAAACATACATATCATTTTCATACATGTTTTGTATCGCACATATTGTTATTTATTCCGTCTAAAACCTTGAAAAACTATTCAATTGTAATGTTTAAATGTTTAATTAAATATAACGGATCACTGGCTATTATAAACATGAACCTATAAATAGAATTATGCAACTTCATGATTATAAACAACGCAATGCCAAATAAAAACAAACATAATTTGTTGCCATTCAGAAAATACAAATTCCAAATGGACAACTCTTTAATTGCAAATGAACGACTCTTTGACTGTTTCATTAAAAAAAAAAAAAAAAAAAAAAAACGCTTAAAATATTTCTAAAATATTTTAAAGCCTTAAAAATCTTAAAATATATTTGTAAAAACATATTAAAGTCTTTAAATATTTTTATCAAGCTTCATTATTTGTTTACATTGTATGGTATCGCACATATTGTTATTTATTCCGTCTAAAACCTTGAAAAACTATTCAATTGTAATGTTTAAATGTTTAATTAAATATAACGGATCACTGGCTATTATAAACATGAACCTATAAATAGAATTATGTAACTTCATGATTATAAACAACGCAGTGCCAAATAAAAACAAACATAATTTGTTGCCATTCAGAAAATACAAATTCCAAATGGACAACTCTTTAATTGCAAATGAACGACTCTTTGACTGTTTCATTAAAAAAAAAAAAAAAAAAACGCTTAAAATATTTCTAAAACATATTAAAGCCTTAAAAATCTTAAAATATATTTGTAAAAACATATTAAAGTCTTTAAATATTTTTATCAAGCTTCATTATTTGTTTACATTGTATGGTATGATTGGCGTCGAGTTCAGTACGTAAATGTCGCCAGTTGGTTTTAGTTTTGAAATTAATGTAAAGTTATAGTTGGGATAGAATGTTTGGTTGGGCAAGTAAAGGTCACCAGTTGAAATGAGTATTGAAAGTAGGGTAGTCTAAGGTGATAATATCGAGTCAAGATAAAATGTTCGGTTGAGAATGAGAAAGTCCCTAGCTGGATCCTGGATATTTTGGCGATGTTGTGGGTGAGATAGCTGGTTGGGAGTATAGAGTAGAGGTGAATTTGGGTTAGCATGGAGTGTCTGTAATTATTAGATAGTTAGTTAGAAAATACGCAAGCAAAGTGATGACGTCACTGGGCGTCAGTGGATGCAAGAAAAAGATTTCCTATGTTAATCGCCCATTGGATTTTTTGTAAAAAATTATTAAAAATTGAGGAAAATTATTTCCCGATTTTAATTCCCATATTTCGGTATAGATATGTATTAGTTATCGTGTGCATGCGTTAGATTAAGTTGTTTTTGCTGTAAAATTGATAAAATTTAAATTTTAAATTTCAAAACTTTAGAAAAATAAAATAGCAAACTTCCATATTTGATTGAAAACATGAACATTTCATTTCAAAGGATGATATTTACACAATAAATATCCAACTAATATACTAATTAAAAGGAAAATGATAAATATTCTATCATAATTTGAAGTCAAATTTCTTTTCAAATGTTTAAATAAAGTGTCTGATATAAGATACTCATATGTTGCAGCGGAATAGATTTAATATATCTGTCATCTTTGGCGGAAAAAATATATCGCCAAATTATTTGGCGAACATATTTCATTCCTTTCAAAAATCATGGTTATTTTAACTGAATTATATGAAACAATATATCGTATTACGAAAATAAACATCTGGCATGTATATTTTCGTAGTATGTTTTTAATCGCCAAATACAAAAAACGCCAAAGATGACACAGTTTTGAAATTTAAAATTTTGTCAATTTGACAGCAAAATAACTCAGTCTAACACATGGATACGATATCATACCTATACCCAAATACGGGTATTAAAATCGGAAAATAATTTTCTTTGATTTTTAATAATTTTTTACAAAATATACAATGGACGATTAAAATAGGGAATCATTTCTTGCATCCACGGACGGTCAGTGACGTCACATTTCGCTTACGTATTTGGAAACAGGATCTTCGATAGTCTTAAAAAAAGTATTTTGGTAAAATGAAGTGAATCGTTATTTACTTCCTCTTACCCATAGGGTCGAGAAAGTATTGTTTTAGGGTCAAATTTTCGAACGTGAGTTTTTGTTATACTTACATGTTCTGAGGTCCCCTGAATACGAAAATCACGTTTTTAGCGAATGGTCTCTGTGTCTATCTGTGTGTCTGTGTGTCTGTTATCAGCATATCTCAAGAACAAATAGTAGCAGAAATTCCAAACTCAGTATTCTAAATGTGTATCATATAGGGATGCTACAGTAAGCTTTTCGTTAAGATGAAGCAAATGGTTCGTGTACAGGGACATTCAAAAGTATTCAAATACATTACGGCGGTCTATGGGGGAAATTGCAGGTAAGTAGAATTTAACATCTATAGACTGCACTAAACCAAATGAAACGAATACATATTTTTTGTAATAGAGATAGTCAACTGGGAAAATTTTTTTTGTGTATGTAGGAGCCTCGCCCCCCCCCCCCCCCCCCTGGGGTAGATGTCCTCCCTCGAGAGTAGAGGAGAATGGCGGTTTCTAAAGCTGCGGCGTTGCGGCGTTCACGTGACCGGAAGTGGGCGTGGTCATGGGGCGTGGTTGTGACGTCATCGAGTTGAGTTGAGATGTTTCATGCTGAATGTTGAGTTATTGGGTGCTGCCGGATTTAGTTTCGGTTTCATTTTATGAAAGATGAGGAGGGTTTTACTTTAAAAAATGGCAACACCGAATTTCGTTTTATGGAATGGCAACGATTTTAGTTTCGGAATCGGGACTTTGAAAAATTTTGGCTTAAAAAAATGACGAGGGTTCTTATTCGTTACAGAAAATGGTCAAGTTACTTTTCTTCGAATGGCATCGATTCTTTTAGTTTCGGAATGTGGACTTTGAAAATTTTTTGACGCAAAAGATAATGAGGCTAGATTATCGAGGAAGACTATGCAATTAATACTTAATTAGGATATAATTAAAATTAAATATGTTTTTTAATCTCTTTTTTTTTCCGACATTAATGTCAGGTGTTTATGACTCATTCTTTCATGTTGGTACAAGACTTTTTCATGTTAGAATGCGAGTCATTAAGAGTTTATTAATATGCTATTTTATATATTTAAAATATTCATTTAGTTTTAAAATTTCTTTTACAATTAATAACACGTGCGCATGACTAATTCATTGGTGTTCGAACTCAGACTCACTCATTATGATTGAGCATGAATTAAATAATTATTCATTATGAATTCAATAATTATTAACTAATTAAGATGTTGAGATGCAAATAATATCCAGTACATTCAAAGAGATGTATAATTTTTATTACTTTATGACGTGGGTGAGGCCCATAACCGGAATTTTGAAAACTAATACGAATAATCAAATATTTCTCATTTTTTCAATAATCTTTAAAAAATTTATCAAATATTGTTTATTTTATTTTATTTTTTATCTCTTTTCTTTCTCCTTCTTCTTGCTTTCTCTCTCTCTCTCTCTTTTTTTTTTATTATCAAATCAATAAAACTGTGTAAAGAAAAATATAAAATGCATGAATTTAAAAACTGTTAATGTAAAACTCTTCCTAAATAATATCAGGTCTAATCAAGAAGTAACTTTGAAAAACGATATTTTAGATATGTTCATTATAAAGAGATAGGTTTTTAAAAGATTCAGTAATACCTATTGACATAGATTTCACTAAATGGGTTTTTCAGTGAACGTAAATCCCTTCAAACAATACAATGGAAATCTGAAGGGGTTAGTTATCAGTCTTCTTTATTCCCCATCCCCGTGTACACTACCTCTGGAAATTTCGCCTGCACGTGCCCACTGTAACTTATCCTTTCAACAATAACAAAAAGAAAAGAAAACAGGGGATATATTCCATGAAGATTTGCTTTTGTTTTGAAAATCCCCAATATTTCATAGGTATGGGGTAAGCGACTCCGATTTATAATCGTGTATACATTTTTAAGAAAAGAGATAAGAATTATGTTTGTTACTACTTGTACAAATTCATGCAGCCCACAAAAGATGTTCTAGATCTTTTAAACATATGTTTATTGTCAATTTTAATCTTCAAACTTTATATAAGGTAAACTCCCCATGCATTTTTTCCTTGAATTGATATGCTCATAGTAAAGAAAGAACAATAAAGAATAGTAAAGAATAATAGTAAAATAGTTTGAGTGAAAGTTAAAATTGCACATCTTTTAGAAATTTAGGCGGTTAAATCAGTTATGATTGCACACTTCGTGGAAATACCTATATGAAACTAATATGCTTCTATATAAGTAAGTAGACCTTTTAAAGAGGTTTACTTTCATTTCAGCATTTAGTTTACTCAGTTGATTGGAAGACATAGAAATTTTGTAATTATTTATATGAAAGTGTTATAGTTGCGAATTTGTTGAATTTTCTTAGGCATTCATTTAAACTTAAAGAGATGGACGATATGTCCAGTATGGATTTAAATTTTTTTGATAGTGTAACAAATACACAAACGCTTAATTATATTGATGAACAGTTGTGTGACGTATTACCTACATCTGTTTCTGTCACTGAAACTGCTATTCTGACACCAGTGCCCGAGGAGTTCAGCAAAGTATCTAATGAACTATTGCCTGATTCACCTGTTCCCAGCATTAATATGGACAATTTGTCTAGTCAAGATTTAAAATTTTTAGATGACATCCCGATGAAATCCCCGGAATTTCACAATTACACTGCTGAACAGTTGTTTGGTGCTTCAGCTATTCCTCTTCCTCCCGTTTCAGAGGATTCCATGAACTCATCTTTCAGCCATAGTGAACTGTTGCCTGATTCACCTGTTCCCAGCATTAATATGGACAATTTGTCTAGTCAAGATTTAAAATTTTTAGATGACGTCCCGATGAAATCCCCGGAATTTCACAATTACACTGCTGGACAGTTGTATGGTGCTTCAGCTATTCCTCTCCCTCCTGTTTCAGAGGATTCCATGAACGCATCTTTCAGCCATAGTGAACTGTTGCCTGATTCACCTGTTCCCAGCATTAATATGGACAATTTGTCTAGTCAAGATTTAAAATTTTTAGATGACGTCCCGATGAAATCCCCGGAATTTCACAATTACACTGCTGAACAGTTGTATGGTGCTTCAGCTATTCCTCTTCCTCCCGTTTCAGAGGATTCCACGAAAGCGTCTTTCAACCATGGTGAAGTATTGCCTGATCCTACACCTAATCCCCAAGTCTGTATGAGAGGTGCAAATTTAAATTTAGATGCATCTAAAAAAAATCCGTACATGTGTGGAATTTGTGCGAAAACGTTTTCACGTAGTTTTGATTTAAGAAGACATATTTTGTCATTACACGAAAACAAAACGTTTACTTGCCACATCTGCGAGAAACAATTCTCTAGAAAAGATGTTATGTTGCGTCATGTAAAATCACATGAAAGGTCTGCAACGAAACGTGCTTCCGAAAAAACAGGGGAACCTTCTTCCAAAAGACCAAAGTACGAGAAACCCATAGTGTCATTACCAGAAAGTGAAAATGCTCTTAATGTAATGAGAACTTTTCGTCTGGAAAACACTGATTGTTTCAAAGAAATTTCATCATTTTTAGATAACCTTAAAGAGAAAATAATTGATCAAATAAAATTTATAATTGCTAATCAGGACGTCAAAATAAATTTTAGATTATTTTGTTTATACGAAAAATTAGCCGACGGAAATTATATACAGGACATAAAGTTCTTCAAAACTAAGAATGAAGCTATTTTACCATCAACGGATTTATCCGAATTGTATGCTCGTACTTCAAAGAAATTACTAAAAGAAGCTGATGACTTCGAACAGAAAGAGTCGGGGTGGAAGTTGGTTGAAATATTGTACTTAGAGATGCGAACAAACCGATACAATCCATTAAGAGCTTCATCTTATATTCCTCTTCCTGAAAAAATTATGCAAAAGCATGCTGTCATCAATGTTCAGAACGATGATAACATGTGCTTTAAATGGGCAGTACTGTCAGCCCTTTATCCCGTAAGCACATGCAGTAACAGAACATCAAGTTACGCACAACACCAGAATTCTCTGAATTTCGCCGGGATTTCTTTTCCCATGAATATAGCGGATATTCCAAAATTTGAAAAGTTAAACAACATTGGAATTAATCTTTTTTATCTAAACAACAGACTGGAAACTTGCCCTTTAAAAATTTGTAAAACTGAAAATTATTCAAATTACGTGGACCTGTTGTACTTGAAAGATGAAGAAAAAACCCATTATGCATGGATAAAATCCTTATCGAGATTATTAAGTTCGCAACTTTCAAAGAAAAAAGCTAAGAAATTTATTTGTCGTAGATGCCTGAATTCATTCGGTTCGCAAGAATTACTGGAAAAACACAGTATATTATGCAACGAACATGACTCGGCAGCAGTTAAAATGCCTACTGAAAACGAGAAAATAGTGAGGTTCAAGAATGTTAAACACCAACATATGATACCATTCATAATAGTTGCTGACTTTGAGGCTTTGACGAAACAAATTGATACTTGTGAGCCCCATTCTAGCTCATCGTACACCATGCATTATCAAAAACATGAAGCTGTATCTTTTGCATATTACATTATTTACCAACATGGATTTTACAAGCCCCCCGTCGTATATCGTGGTGAAGATGCTCCAAAAGTGTTTATGGAAATGCTCATTAGAGAGGTGAAAGACATCCAAAAGATATACACTACAAACAAACCGGTTGAAATTCTCAGCGAAACACAAAAAGTAATGCATTTGGAAGCTACCGTTTGCTACCTTTGTAATGAAAAATTTGTCAAAACGAATTGGAAAGTTTTAGATCATGACCATGTAACAGGCGAGTACAGAGGACCAGCATGCAACAACTGTAATTTAAAGTGCAAACTTCCACACTTCGTACCTGTGTTTTTACACAACTTATCGGGTTATGATGCTCACTTTATTGTAAAAGAATTGGGTTTTGACGAAAAACGAATTTCAGTGATCGCTGAAAATGAAGAGAAATATATTTATTTTGGAAAACAAATTGGAAAATTAGAATTAAGATTTTTAGACAGTTTCCGATTCATGCCTATGAGCTTAGAATCATTGACCTCTAATCTCAGTAAAGACCAGTTCAAATACATGAAAGCATTTTTTCCATCATCAAAAGTAGATCTGTTACTCAGGAAAGGTATTTTTCCTTATGATTACATGAACGACTATTCAAAATTCAAGGAAACTGCTCTGCCTTCCAAAGAGGAATTTTATAGCATTTTACAAGAATCGGAAATTTCTGATGAAGATTACTTACATGCAAAACGAGTGTGGGACGAATTTGAAATATCAGATCTTGGAGATTATACAGAACTCTACGTCAAAACAGACGTTCTTCTTTTAGCTGATGTATTAGAGGCTTTTAGAAAAAAATGCAATGAGACATACGGTTTAGATATGGCGTGGTATTTTACGGCTCCAGGCCTTTCATGGGATGCCATGCTGAAGCATACGAAAATTGAAATCGAATTGTTAACGGATTACGAGATGCTGCTTTTCGTGGAGAAAGGAATTCGTGGTGGTATTTCGCAATGTAGCCATCGCTATGCTGTAGCGAACAACAAGTTTCTACCCAACTTTAATCCTGAGGAGAAAGAATCATATTTGCTTTACTTAGACGCCAATAATTTGTATGGGTGGGCCTTAAGCCAAGCACTCCCCCTTTCAAATTTTCGATGGTGTGATACTTCAATAGACGTGCAAAATATTCCCGATGATGCAGAGACTGGTTATATTCTGGAAGTTGATTTGGAATATCCGGATTGTCTCCACGATCGTCACAATCAATATCCTTTAGCCCCCGTGAGTGAAGTACCTCCCTTTTCAAAAGAAAAGAGACTTCTTCTCACTTTAGACAACAAAACTCGATACGTTGTACATTACCGAAATCTGAAGTTTTATTTAAAGCACGGACTAAAACTGAAGCAGGTTCATAGAGTTCTTCAATTCACCCAAAAGACTTTCCTTAAACAATACATAGACCATAACACCAACCTAAGGACAACAGCCAGTAATAATTTTGAACGCAACTTTTATAAACTAATGAATAATAGTGTTTTTGGAAAATGTATGGAAGATGTGAGAAGGAGAAGAGACATCCGCCTTTGCAGTAACACCCAAACAGCCGAAAAATTGATATCTAAACCTAACTTTTTGGATAGAACAATTTTTTCGCCAACACTCGCAGCGATACACTTGCAAAAAACGGAAATCAAATTCAAAAAACCAATCACCATAGGTATGGCGGTATTAGATATTTCGAAAACTTTGATGTACAGCTTTTTCTATGAATTCATGAAATCTACATACCAGGAAGAATTCAAACTGCTTTATACAGATACAGATTCCTTCATATTCGAAATCAATACACCTAACGTGTATGACGATATTAAACGTAATATTGAAAGATTTGATACCTCTGATTATTCAGAAAATAATATATACGACATGCCACGCTGCAACAAAAAGAAATTAGGACTCATGAAAGATGAATGCAATGGAGCTATAATGACAGAATTCGCAGCAACGCGCAGTAAAGTGTATAGTTTTAAAATTCTTGAAGGAGATACAGCCAAAAAATTGAAAGGCATAAAGAAGCATGCTCTTAGAAGAATAACCTTTGATGATTTTAAACAATGCGTCTTAAATCGCACCCAAAAATTAGCCAGCATGCAAACCATACGAAGCAATAAACATAATATTTTCAGTTCAAAACTGAACAAAATGGCTCTTTCACCACACGATGAAAAGAGATATATTTGTGCGGATGGCATAAATACTTTGGCTTGGGGCCATCATAAAATTCAATCACTTTAGGATGTGTTAAAATGATTTTTTCTCTTTTTTTAATTCATTTGAAAAGCTTGTAAGTAGATTTTTAAATTTAATAAATCCTTTGTTTAATCTTTAACCACTGTATTTTTTATGTGTAAGTGTAATTTCTTTAAACTATTTTAAATAGGATCAATCTCGAATTGTTTTATGAAACTAATAAAAAAAAAAAAGAAAGAAAGAAGAAAGAAATCGTTTATTACTTTTCAAATTTTTAATATTTTAGAAACTTTAAAAAACTTTTAAATTTTTAGTGTGATAAATAAATGAATTTTTTTCTTCTTTCTTTAATACATGATATTATGTTTCATTATATTAAAAAAAAAAAAAAAAAAAAACTTAGTAAGGATTTATTTTTTTTTTCTCTGGAAAAAGGAAATGAAAAAAAAAAAAAACTGTTTGAAAATATCTTATTTGTCTACTGTAAAAAAGTAAAAAAAGAAAAGAAAGACACTGCATAGAGTTTATTTAAATTAATGATTTATTTATTCACAAAGGCTCCCATTTTACATTTGATTTTCTTTTTCGTTTTTTAATAACAGTTGGAGATACAATTTCACGTTTGATTTCTGTACTCAGCATATGTTTATTTTTTATATAATGCTTTGGAATATTCAGATCTTGAAGAGCTTGTAAAAACTCATTTTTTGCATTGACAGTCTTAGATTTATGACTTGAGAAAATGAAGTTAAACAAATCAGCTAAATTCGAATTCGGGTATTTCTGATCCTTATAAAATATTTCGCTTCTGTCATTCCAACGAATTGTGTTTGGGTGAGACTTTAAAATTTGCAGTAAACTATTAGCCTGTCTCATCATTTGTTTCGGTACAGCATTTAAAATAGTCTGACTGTAATCTCCTTCGAATTGTTCACCAGATATTTCTTCATTTTTAAGAGATTCTTGTTTAGGTATATTTTTAGGATCTTGTTTTTCTTCTTCTGTAGATGACGCAGCCAGCCAAGGTAAGTTGAATTCCTTTAAATTAATTTTTCTTTTTAATAATTCGTAATATTGTTGAACTTTTTCATGATCAGGCAGAGTACTTTTTAAAATTTTCGACATGGCTATATCGAAATCCGTCATCTGCTTTTCATCAGGCACATGTTTAGAAAAAGTTTGTTCGGGAACTAATGCATACTTCTTAGCGTACTCCATTAACTAAACTTGTCAGAGCTGTAAGCGCAGCGGGAATTAGTATATTTAAAAAACCTCCGTGCTGTACGATGATTTTCTTCTTAGTAAATAAACTGCCTTTTCGAGTGCCTATCTTTCGTAAAGTGGATTTATATTTTCCCAAAATATTTTTTTGATGTTTCGTTAAAGGAACGTTGCCCTTTAAAACGTTTAAGGTACACTCGCAGATTGCTTTTACGCAACTGGTTGATAATTTTTTTAATAAATGTTTGCGTAATGGTTTTAGACAAGTCTTTATCAGCTCTAAATCTCGAAGTTGTTTCTTGGATAAAGTCATGTTATCAACTGATTCATGCATATGTGTGATTTCTTTATTTATAGCTTTTTAAATTTATACACGTATTGCGTTTGATTTGGTAATATCTGCGTTCTCAAACGCAAGTCTTCTGGGGTTTCATTTCGTAAATCAATTAATAAATATGAATGCGGTTTACGCGTGGCATCCTCGTAGACTTCTTGAAAAAACTTGTTTTTTCGTGGGTATAACTGTCTACCTAAATGCATAGCTTGACTTAGATCTCGACGGTTCTTGAATAATACTAAGTATTGAGCATTTAAAGAAACATCACGCATTTGATTACCCTTGTAAAATAAATTCTGTGTGATAAAAATAACGCTAAGATTTAAGTGATGACTACCTTTAGTAAACAGATTGGTTAACTGCTTGTCATTAGCACATTCAGCCATAAGATCATCTATTATAAACAATGTATTTTCTGTTATATGCTCTTGGTAATTTGAAGGAAAACCTTCTACAAATGTTACATGGGGTATTTCATTATACAAAGGTTGATGAATGCCGTAAAACCACACAACTTTATCAATTTTGGGATAAAACATTTGCTTTCTATAATACAGTAAATCACATAGAAAAAATGTCTTTCCCGATTTAGTTGGTCCAGCAATCACCATTGTAAATGGGTGTTGCAATCTAGGATACTCCATTATAAATGAACGCAGACACAGTATGTGCAGGATTAAAATTATTTATTGATAAAAGTTGGCATATACACGAAATCGCTTGGCTACAAAATTATAGACACGTTGGTCGTTACACACATTTTTTGTTACAAACGAAGATAAAATGCATTGAAGAGTTTTACCTCTACATTTGGAATACAAATAAAAAACACAATATTGTCCACACACAGCCGTTACATTACTTTGAAGGCTTAAAGGATTGTAGAATATTTCTGAATATCTGGAAGCGAAGTCTGAAATAGGCCCTTTAAAAAACGCTGGTTCGTTTCCATATGAATCAAAGAACTCCACTTTGTCAGGTGATGGCAGAAAAAATGCCACCCAATGGCTTCCCGGTTCTGTAGACGTATCCACATTGCATACGAAGCAGGCAGGATAACGTGCGACCCTCTCAGGTAAATGATCACACGGAAACACGTCCAGAAAATATTTTTTCGTAAATATGTCATGTGATAAAATATTTTTTATCTGATTCGTGTTCATTTTCAATTAGTTAGGAAAGTCACATAAAACATGCCTTGATTTGGTAATTTCTATGATGTTTTCAAATTCTGCATAGACGAATACGGAAAGAGTGCTTGTCAAAGGAGTAGAAAATTTAATTTCAATTCTTAAATTACCTTGGTGCTGTAAATTCAGATGAGGCCCGTCGCACAAATCAGGACTTAAGTCAAAAGCATATAATGTATGTCCATTCGCAAAATCTTCACGAGTTAAATAAATTCCGGTGTCTCTGTTAAATCCCGAAAACAATCGATGATAGGCTGTTATATAATTTTTTTCTGAGAAATTCAGCTCTAGAGGCTTGCTTGGTACAGGTTGTCCATCAACGTACAGGCTTAGAAAGTTTACATTATGATGATTAAATAAAAAAGGGTTTAAATTATACTGACCGTTCATAGCGGCATTTTCTAATAAGCCTACGACAACACGTTTCGGCATAGGACCTAAAAACACATTATCTTGCATAAATGACCAACTTCCTGATGAAATGGAATAAGTTTTGCACAGTACTCGATCTATAGGATATTTAGCAGTATTCTTTTCTAAGGCTTTAGCGTGACCCAAGGAAACACCGGCGCTGACTTTTACTTTGCGAATAAATAAAGAAGCATGTTTCAGTATGACTTTGTATTCTTTAATTGGTTGACCTGCTTGTGCTGGTAGACTAGCCATAAGACAAAAACTAGGTTTACTACGTATCATCTTTATTTTTAGATCTACCATATTCAGTAAAAGGCGATTTTGTTGAAAAATATCACAATGTAAGGGTCCAATCATATCTAAAATTTTGCTTTTAGAAGTTAAGTCGTAGCGTTTTTTAAGTCCAGGATTTCCATCTTTCACTTGTAAAGGGTCCGCAACAGCTAAGAATTCATCTTTATAAAAGCATTCACAAGTTAACAGACTCTTTTTTGCGTCTTCACCATAATTCAATAGCGTCTCAATGTAAGCACGGTAGGAATAGGTATTACTAGATGAGGATACGACTCTTTCGTTGAGGCTCACATCTACTTGTGAAAACAAGGCATGTAGAAATAGATTAACGGGGGCTATGGGTTCGTTGTCAGGTAAATCTGAGCCGTCCGACTTGGTAATTTTCACTTTCACATAGAGGTAAGAGGAGGATAAATCGATATAATCTTCACCGTTACCAGATATGTTATATTCCACAGGTCCGTTTTCAGTTATATTAGCTAGTGGATGGTATTCGACGAAATATCCTTTTTCAATAGCCGTTTGTGTAGGAGGAATCAAAAATAAATCTAATTCGGATTTGACACAAGCAACAGAATCTTTATGAATGAGACCTGACATTTTTAAGCAAAAATATCGTGTCCTTTTACTTTCTTGGTCTTAGTTCGAATGATACGCTTTTGAGGCCTTTTCCGCTTTTTATTTCGTTGGCCAGAACCAATCATAGATTTCACTTTTGTCGCAGCCTTGTCAGTTAAGTTTTGTCCGGCTTCCTTAAATCATCGCTTAGAGGCCGCTTTAATGTCATCACCACGTGACAGGTCGTTCAGTATATCTACACCGCTATGGAACAGTTGTTTTCCCACAGCTTTCGCTCCCGATTTGAAAAGAGGAACTGCGGCACGGAAAAGCGATCGGAAAAGTCCACCAAAACCATATCCTTTCTGAAAAGTGGTGCCTTGATAATAATTTAACCCACTTCCAGACTGATGGTTATAATAATCTTCAAATGACTGATTACAACATTGATAGGGAACAAACATTATGACAGATACTTTTGGCGAAAATGAAGTTTCACGTACGATCGTCCACGTTCAAATGGCGTTAATTCGCCGATGTGAGTTCTTATAACGATTTCTAAAGTGTCAATCAGTTTTCGACTGACAGGTAAATAATGTGGTCTGTCATATTTCATACAAATCACTTCACCGTCTTTTCCCGTAACATTCACAATACGTAAAAGCGGAGCTAATACATCTCCAATAATTTGCGGTTGAACTATATCAGAATAAACCATCAGTACTCTATAGTGAGCGCATGGATCTGCCACATACGGACTTTCGATTGTTAGTTCTCTGTTGGCATCGGGAGATTTAATTTCACATGGATCAAATCCTAGCATCTGAGCTAAACCGTCATGCAATATCACTTTAGCATTATTTTTCACGTTAATCTGCACCCTTTTTGTAACTGTGTTGTAGGTAAAATAAATTTTATTTAGATGATCTCCAATTTCAATTGCTTTCAAAATATCAGGTACTGACTCATAAAATCCGGAAGGAATTCGTCTTCCTAATTTTTTTCCATCATTTAAATCAAAACCAATTAAATTATTGGTGTGATTCACGTTATACCAGGTATGGGGATAAATAAATTCGACTAATCCCACTTCCCATTCTCCTCTCAGTTCGATGGGGGAAGGTAATCTTGTAACAAAATGAGAAATTTTATTTTCGGGAAAATAATTTGTTGAACTATCAGAGGGTAACGTCACGTAGAAAGACATGTTGATAAATGACATTAAAAACTCGTTTCGCTTTTACTTATAAGGAAAATAAATTGGACGATGGTATCCACTGATCAAATTTAGATGGATAACCTTTAAATTTGACTTTATATTCCACACGGTTCTGTTTTGTGCGCTTTCTTAATATTTTTTCAATGGCATAGTCCTGTTTAGGTCGCAACTTTTGAAGTTCTTGCTCGTAAAATGTGCCGTGAATAGGTTCGTCCAACAAGTCTTTGATTCGGTATACAGGTGGATTTCTAGGAATACACTCTGTTACTACGAACAGTTCTTCAGTCCAATTCGTTTCATATCCTTTTTCAAATGTTAATTTATGTTTGGATACGCGTACGGTATCCCCCACTTGAAAATTAAATGGTTTTCTTTTCTCGTTTTTAATATTTCCGTATAAGGTAAGCAATACGTCTCTTTCATTTTCCGGCGTCACTTCCGAAGGGGCTCTTTGTATACTCGAATGGTAAGTATTATTATAACTTTGCAATAGCTGGTCTAACACATTCAGGTAGTGATATGTATGATTCTGAGTAAAATATTTCCACATTTTTGTTTTCAATGTGCGATTAAAGCGTTCCACCACTGAAGCTTTAGTATTATTAAAAGTTGTGAAAAATCGAACACCTTGCTGCTTTAAAAAGTTTTGAAATTTATAATTTTTAAATTCTGATCCCTGGTCAGTCTGCAGAATCTTTGGCTTCCTCGTCGAAAAAATAGTTTTAAACGCATCCACTATATCGTCACCTCTTTTTGATTTTAAAGGAACCGCCCACGCATATTTAGATAGAATGTCTATGCAAGTTAGAATGTAACGGAAATTTTGATTGTACTTTTTCAGAGAACTTACATCGGCTAGGTCGGCTTGCCATTGTTGGTCGATCGAACCCACCACTACTCGATTCGTTGGAAATTTCTTCCTGGCAGGCTTGTGTAGAGTATATGAATCTATTCCCGACAACCATTTCTGAATTTATTTCTTCGAAACTTTGCCTTTTGTGACACGGTGTAAAGCATTTAAGCCTCCAAAACTTGCTGCATGACTCGGCGTTTGATAGGTCGACTTCATTACAACACTAAATTTTTTTATTCGTCAAATTAATTCGAAATGACATTTTTTTTCCCTCATAATGAGAATGTGAAATTTCCGGTTTCATTTAATTTTAAAATAAAATCAATTGGTAATTTGTTGCTGCCAGTAAAAATATAAATTATGCTAAACAAAACACATAGTCCGATATATAAGCTAATCACATTAACAACTTCCTCTCTCGAAGGCATCCTCTAGAATAAACATTTTTTATGAAGTGTTCGTTTATTTATACCCTAAAATCTGAGAAAAAGTCATAGCGTCATGGCTTAGTGGTTAAATTTCTATGAATCACTAAGCCATGATACTATTTTACTCAGGTTCGATCCCACTCACCGCACAAAATAATTAATAATAACTCATTTTAAATCTCGAAACTAAAGTTTCATCACTTTACAACAGATGGCAGCAATTAAATATGAAAACAATTTTAAACTTCTTAAAATTTGACTAAAATTTCTGAACTACCCTTAATACAAAAATAAATAAATTGTTTTGCCTAAGAAGAAATTTAATGATTATTTTTTGAAACTCCAGCAACCTTTTTGTTAATAAAGAAAAAGTAGAAATTAAAATAAATAAGTAAATAAAACTAAAATAATAAAAAACTAAAGAAACTGTAACAAAAGAAAACAGACAATTATATGAAAACTTAATTTTTAATATTAAACTAATCTCATGGGGTCAGAATCTGACGCCACATACAAATCAATAGCAGATTTATATATGTTACACATGTTCAAAGATTTCACAAAACTTTCATTAATATAATTACAAATTTGAATGTTCTTTTCAACATAGTCTTTTACAAAATTGCATAAATCCACTTTTAAAAGTGCTCTTTCACCATAAATTTGAGCTCTAATTTCATTGTTTTGAGTTACACACTCATGTCCAAGTTGATTTCCTAACTCCTGGTCGCAGCCATTACACACAAAAATACTTTCAATGTTTCTGTTGAGATAATCACTTAAGAGCTCAGACATCGAAGTTGTTAGAATAATATCAACATCGGCATTATTTTCACAGACGTAACCCGGCGGAATTCGATTTCTTACTTCTCTCAACAACATTCTTCGGAAAAGGTGATCAAACATGACTCTCACAGCAAAAGAAGTGATATCTTTGCGAATTTTTTTTAGTTCATTCCATTCTGATTCACTTATTATGCAGATAGAAGGCACAAATTTTCTCGAAAAGTCACTTTTCTGAAAGAAACGTTGTAGAGAGATACATCCAGCGTCATTAATATTTTCTGTAGATAACAATAAAGAGTTTCCAATTAGAATCACATGTCTTAAATCAGATGGAGAAATAGAATCCATTGCAGTAGAAAGTGCTAGCCATAGGGATGTAGTTAAACTAATTCCACGTTTCGTTGGTCTGAAACACCCAGATGGATCAGGTTTATACAATCTAATATGAATTCGAATCACATCACAGAAATCAGAAACACTAACATAGTTGTTTTCACCCAAATAAAATAAATTTTCTGGAATATAATCTAGATTAAAAGAAGAATCCTTCATAGTGTCCTCAGTAAAACATACCTTTTTGGTTGAATTAACAACGCTAGTATCGGCATTACGCTTCATCGACATTTTGAAAAAAGTTTAACGAGGTGTTACACGTACAAGAGAAAAGCAGCAACTGACGAAAATCTTTGCTTCCAACTGAAACTACTTTCGGTGTTGCCATTCTTTAAAACAGCAATTTAGTGTTGCCATTCCTTAAAATATAAGACGGTGTTGCCATTGTCTAAAATAAAACATTGTTAAACTTTTACGGAAAATTCAAAATTGAAACCTGCAGAGTACTACCACTCAACTTTCAGCTGAAAATTAAATTTTAATTATATCTTAATTAAGTATTATTTATAATCTTCCCTAATGAACATTTCATTTAGAAATGATACAAGTTCTAACATGAACGAGTCTTGTACCAACACGAAAGAATGAGTCATAAACACCTGACATTAATGTCGAAAAAAAAAAAGAGATTAAAAAACATATTTAATTTTAATTATATCCTAATTAAGTATTAATTGCATAGTCTTCCTCGATAATCTAGCCTCATTATCTTTTGCGTCAAAAAATTTTCAAAGTCCACATTCCGAAACTAAAAGAATCGATGCCATTCGAAGAAAAGTAACTTGACCATTTTCTGTAACGAATAAGAACCCTCGTCATTTTTTTAAGCCAAAATTTTTCAAAGTCCCGATTCCGAAACTAAAATCGTTGCCATTCCATAAAACGAAATTCGGTGTTGCCATTTTTTAAAGTAAAACCCTCCTCATCTTTCATAAAATGAAACCGAAACTAAATCCGGCAGCACCCAACAACTCAACATTCAGCATGAAACATCTCAACTCAACTCGATGACGTCACAACCACGCCCCCATGACCACGCCCACTTCCGGTCACGTGAACGCCGCAACGCCGCAGCTTTAGAAACCGCCATTCTCCTCTACTCTCGAGTGGAGTAAATTTTCATGATGGGTATCTTTTAAAAGATCTCGCCAATACCTTTAAAACGAATGGTTGAACCATCGATCTACGATAATTTAAAATAAAGTTATTGATTTCTTTCATTTTTAACATTTTTTTTTTTTTTTTTTACTTTAATATTGAGAATAAATTCAACTTTTTTTTAGATATTTAGTGTTATACTATTTCTCTAATATGGAAATCGTATGTATTATCATACAAGATAACTTTTTAAAATAATAATTTTAACAAATTATTTTTTTTAAACTGAATTATTTTTTAATAACCGAATTAAGTTCTATATAAATGTAGGTGCATTAATGAAACGGAGGGTTGAGGGGGCCCAGAACTAATTATCATATAAAACTCTTCCGAACCCTAATTTGAATTGTTTAACATAGGTTTACATAACAGTACACGTTATCTTACCTCTTAATCTCCAACCTGTACTTATAGCATTAAATTTCAGGGTAAGAGAAAGTCGTGTGAGTGACACACTAGATTATTCTTATTATGAGGACTTTAAATAGAGCACTTAACGGAACACTGGGATGTGTTATTGCTGTTGTGTTTTCGGGCCTATATTTTTTGTCAACCAGCAGTTTTTTTATTGTCATTCATATTTATTGATCGTGTAGAATTTTTTTTAATTTCAGAACGAAAATTAGAAAATATCGAAACACATTTGATTTATAAACAAAAACTGAAAATACATTTGAATGATCACGTGGTAATCTTCATGATCTAAACATTGTTTTCAAGATTTATCGTTCACATTCCGTCATTTTTGACGGGGCTATATACTAGTAAAATAATAATAACAATAATAATAAATTATTAACATTATTATGCAACATCTATGGATTTAAATAACTATTTTAATTTTAATATAAAGGTTAGAAATATAATTCATGTATAACATAAGTTTAAAATAACATCACAATAATTATATTGTTTAAAAAGTAAGGTTATTAATTAAGATGTTTAAGATAATAGTTAAATTATTGAATCAAATTGAAATTCATTTTAACGAATGTCTTTAAAAGTACAATATGACATGTTGCCTAACACAATTTTTAATATCCTTAATATTTCTGAACTTGCAGATGGTCTAAAATCTCATTTACATTATGATCATTTAATTAACATGTTAATTAATCAAATCTTTCAAAGATTTCCCATTAAATTTTATTTCTCGCTTGCTTAATTTTTTTATAAGCCTTTGTGGCCATTGCTCATTCTTCTTCTAGTGATTATTATTTTCTGTCATATTTTGTTTACGTTTATTGTATATAAACAGCAACAATATACAACTCATAATAAATTTTTCATTATATTTTGCTTTGTAAAAGGCTTTATTTCTAAATGCAAATATTTATTAATTCATGTCTTCCTTGATAATGTATGATTATTGTAATGATAAGTCAGTACTTGATGTAAATAAAAATTAACTTGATGTAAATAAATAAAAATTAACGTGCAAATACACACATGTATATATATATATATATATATATATATATATATATATATATATATATAAACACGTTATATATGAGGACCTGTTATACAATATGCATATGCAAGTAACACTATTTTCTTCCGAGAGATTAATTATAAAAGCAATAAATATGACACAATTTTTTTTTTCTTGTATGTATATAGTCAACTGTAAAGGGATTAAGAAAACATCTGCCTTCCCCCCTTATGAATCAGTGTACGTTAGTCATAGAAAAAAAAAACAATATATATATATATATATATATATATATATATATAAACAATAGTTTTATAATTGAAATGTCTAATTTCACTATTACGGTGTAAAAAATTTCACATACACACACAATTTATATATACACGCATACAATGTATTTTCATACAAATTAAAAGCATCCATACACTTTTATCCACACAACATAATCATGTATCTTAGCAGAAATTTAAAAGATCTTCAAAAATTAGAGATTGCCTAAAAGCTGTTCGTTCGATTTCGCTACCAATTTATCTTGAACGAAAGTGGGAGCATGCTCAAATAAAAATGAGAATGATGAACTTTCACAGTCCCACTTAATCGTTCTTTTTTTACTAGCAGCTTTTAACAAAAGTAGCTGATCCCCTTGATCAATTAGGGAATTTTGACTGTGCTCTCTGGCACGATACCCCCTTATCTTGAAATAGGGAAGGAATAAGCTGCCAGGTGTAAGATCTGTTCGTAAATAGCACGGTTCGGAAATCGCACGCTCAGTAGTAGCACGTAACCGATGGAGCGTACAACTTCATCTAGACAGTTGGCAGCACATTGCTACAGGTGTATCCACTGCCACTGGTGTATCACTGTCTTCTTCGTCAATTCGTCGACACCTGCTGCGCCGTTTACTGCGTGTACAAACTCCTTTATACACAATCCCCCTTTACACGAAATCATCTGCACTTGCGGCTGCAATGGGCTCATGCACATAGAGACTGGCGTGCAGATAGACAGCAATTGGTGTTTTCTGACGAATCCCGCTTTAATTTGATGCATCATGATGGCCGCATTCATGTTAGATGCTATGCCGGTGAACGCTACTCTCCGGATTATATTATCGAACGTCATAGTGGACGAATACCCGGAGTTACGGTCTGGGGTGCAATTGCGTATCACGTACGATCTCTGATGCTACGAATTGTGGGTAATCTTAACAGCAACAGGTACATCAGAGAAGTGCTGGATCCCGAAGTCGCTCTTTTCCTTCAAGGCATTCCTGAAGCTATCTTTCAGCAGCATAATGCCCGACCACATGGGACAAGGAATGTGCAAGACTTCTTTTCAGCAGCAAACATACAGCTTCTTTCGTGACCTGCGTATTCGCCGGATATGCCATTGATTGAACATGTGTAGAATATCATTGGTCGGCGTCTCGCTCATGATCCTCGTCCTACAGCTTCAAGAAATGAACTTTGGGTACGCCTATAAGAAATATGGAATGCTCTTCCCCAAAATCTGCTTGACTCTATGCCACTTCGTATACCAGCACTTATTGCAGTGCATGGTGGCCACACCAAATACTGATTTCGGACACTCAATTTTTTTTTTTTTTTCTTTGAAAATTTAATCATTTATTTGTACTCAAAACGTGTAAATATAACAAAATCTCAGTTTCGAAAATTCGATCCAAAAACAATACTTTCTCTACCATAAATATGGGTAAAGAAAAGTAAAAATTATTATGGCCACAACATATTATTATTTTACAGTGCTAAAAGAAGATTACAGAGAGATTTATCTCCGAGATTCTTCCGAAGACTTTGTATTTTCTACGTGTTTTTGGTGTTAGAAATGTCATTCCTTTTAATGTAATTCCGGGTGACGCCATTTCCTCTTTCAGTGAAAAATGGTTAAATCCTACACTGAATTTTAGCATTTTTTAACAAAATTGAAAAGTGTTTATGATCGGTTTGTCCGTCTGTCGTCTGCCTAGCTGTGTTGAAAATGATATAAATAATAAAACTGCTACACGGACTCACAACATATTTCCAATGCGTTATGGTGCATTGGAAGTATTTTTAGAAGCATATTTTGAAATCGTTGTACTACATGTAATCCTATTTTCTACTGAATGTATGATTAGAAAAATTTATTGATTTACAGGACTGCACACGATTGTTCATACGCGTAATGAGATGTAAATGCAATGTAATCTTAATGTATCTTTTGCGATATTCCATCCACCCTGCAGTTTTTCTGTTTCAAACAAAATACAAGTCGACACAAAAGTAATCTATTGATGGCTTTTCTTTAAAAGCGAAGCTAAAATAATTTTCGAAAAAATTCTTCCTCCATAATGTGAAACAAGATTGGTTTTAAATTTACATTAAAGAAGTGCATGACTTTAAAGGTTAAACAATGCAACATGTAAGCGTATTTGAAAAGTGCACTTATACGTTTATGATCTATGCGAACCGCATGATGCTTCATTCTTTTTAATTTTATTACTGATGCATCCATAGCTATATCTTCTATATATATAAATGGTTAAGGGATTTCCTTGGACTCTGTTGACCACCTAATTTTCATACTTTAGTCAATTTAAAAAAATCTAATTATTCTATCGATAAGCTGTTTAATCCGACGGAATCAGAAAAATCGCCCCTTTCATTCGGTATCTTATTTGCAACGAATTTTTGATTAGATTTGTTAAAATTTATTAAAATATGAAAATAACAACCAAGTAATAGCTTTAAAATTGGACATTTAAATTTTTAATTGTTGCCAAAAAAAATAAAATAAAATAAAATAAAATAAAAAATAAATAAATAAATAAATAAATAAAATAAATAAATAAATAAAATAAAATAAAAAAAAATAAAAAAAAAAAAATAAATAAATAAATAAAATAAATAAACAAATAAAATAAAAAATAAATAAAATAAATAAATACATAAATAATTGTAAGTTTTTCTTTTTTTTTTTTTTTCCAGCATAAAATGAAATATGCTTTCACGCGAAACATAAAAAATTATAAAATATTAAATTTGCTCATGCATATGAAAAAATAAAAATATGAAAATGGAGTAAAAAAGAAAAAAAATTAATATACCTCAATTTTAGATTTTTTTTTTCCTTTGTTTAAATAGTGTGTTTTATTTATTTATTTTTTTAGCATAAAATGCCATATGCCTTCACGCGAAAAATAAAAAACTATAAAATATCAAATTTGCTCATGCGTATAAAAAAATGAAAATATGAAAATAGAGTAAAAAAATGATAACCTTTTTTATTATATCTCAATTTTAGATTTTTTTTTCTTGTTTTGTTTTGTTTAAATTTTATGTTTTTGACACGGATGAATCGCACTTGGCATGAAAACTAATTCAGAATTATATCAAAGATCTTTACTTATTGATAATTCTGAGTAATTTTTAAAATTTTAATGCTGAAATAGAACGGAAATCTTTCGCAAAGGAAACTACATTAGCGAAAGCTACTTTAAGCCAAGTAGCGCATCAAAAATATAAATAAATTACAAAATATATAAAAACAGAAAAGAAAGAAAAAGAAAGGAAAAAGAAACAGGAAGTATAAATTATGTATTTTTGTCTAAAATGGCGATAAAAATTCAGAAGTCGTCAAGGAGAGCTATATTAAGATTGTACCATGATCAGGTTTACATATTTAATTAATTATATATTTATTTTTATGTATACCAACTACTATTAACTAACTCAACTACTATTATAACCACAAAAAAAAAAAAAAAAAAAAAAAAAAAAAATTGTCTCATGTGATAGACGTAGTTGATCATAGTATATTGTAATATTATATTTGGCGTAAAATTGTTGTCATTTTATGGTTGAACGAATACACTAAACACATATAGAAAATAACGTGAAAGAAAATACCACGTATAGTGTTGCTCACGTGTAACTGGGATTCAAGTATAAAATTTAGACTTCAATTTTTTCGACACTGTCATCCGATAATCAGCCAAATGAAAGCCTCTACTGGTAAGCTATTGACACAAGTAATAGGGACAAGTACCCGAGAGTCCGTGAATGGGTGGGTCGTGCCGAAGTTAGCGGGGACCCGAAGCAAGCTTTTAAGCAATTTTTTTTTTTTTTTTTTTTTTTTAATTTATTTATAAAGCAATATAGAAAAGAGTTTTCTTAAAATATACTAATCAGCGAAGCGGGCAAAATCTTCGTTAATTCACTACCTTCATTGATTTCATGATTTTAAAAATGGTTTCGTTAACAAACTTTGAGCTATTGGCCCGCAAACAGCATCAGACCGAGTTTTGTACATTTCGAGGTTGGTTTTGAAATATTTCCTGCATTCGGAATTGGTTCGTTCCCGAGTCGGGGCTTTTCTAGTCTATACATATAGTAAAATAAAATGTTTGTGTATGCGTCATTGTGTATATATATCCGGAGCTTTTTAAGAACACGGCTGATTGCAGAGCTATACCAATTTGCATGATGGTTCATTATGGCCTGTTCTGATGCACCTCGAAACCGGATTTTCGAATTTTGATTAGATTTTTTAAAATTAATTAAAATATGAAAATAATAAACTGGTAATTGCCTTAATTATACGAAATTTTGTTCTGTACTGCCATGTTAAAAATTTAGAAAAAAAAATAATGTGGTCACAGCGCTATCTGTCGTGCGATTGGTTCCTAAATGTAATCAGGATCAGTTTAGGTCAGGGTCCAACTAATTACCAAGTTTGATAACATTTCGTTGACTGGTTCATGAGATACAGTGTTCACAAAATTTGTGATACACGCACACAGAGATAGACAGACAGTTTCAAAAAACAGTCAAATCGATAGCAGGACATCTCAAATCGTGTGAGTCCATCGAAAACTGGAGTTCAAAAATTTTCACGAATCCAGTACTTTCTTCTCATACATAGAAAAAAGTATTTTTTTTTTGTAAAAAATGAATAAATCTGATAACTTTGTTTTAATTTATCGCGCATCGATGGTTCAACCATTCGTTTTAAAGCTAAAGACAAGCTCTTTTGAAAGATACCCATAATGAAAATTTGCCCCCTTCTGAAGCGATGCGCTTACATACACATTTTTTTTCCCTTTCTTTTTTAAATCCCGATTGATTATCACCATATTATAAAGAATCCTTTTTAATTTCATATTAATTCTTAAAAAATAATTCTCTTTATGCATATTTATACGAAATTTTGTTCTATACTTCCATGTTAAAAATTTAGAAAAAGCGTGATCGCAACGCTGCTACCTGTTGGCTAATTTTCACCGAAAGTTGTTGGGCAATAATCTATGTCAAAGTGCAACTACATACCTATTTGTATAAAATTCTATGGAGTACTTTCTGAGATACAGTTGTTACAAAATTTTGCACACACAAACATACATACAGACGGACAGACAGACATTTTCTAAAAATCGTCAAATCGTATTCTACTCCTCTCAAAATGTGTAAATGCATCGAAAACCAAAAGTCGAAAATTTTTAGAAATCCAATATTTTTTTCTATTGAACATAGAAGAAAGTAAAAATATTTACTGTTTTATGTCTCAGATAATACAGTCGTGCAACAAAATTAAAAAAATGAAAACCATTCCCTTTTGTTAATATTTAAAAGTTTTAATGACTTTATTATTCTGTTTCATCAATGACCTAAATATTATACGAATGAAAGCACTTTGGTTTAAGATAAAATTTTGCTATGGAAACCAGATAATCACAATAGAAAATATTAATACTTTGACGTCATTTTTCACATATCTTGAAAAATATTTTGTGCGTGTGTGTGTTTGCGTGACTATAATGAATAGTCGACATTACAGATTAAGATAACGAACATTATTTTGCAGTTGATGAAAAGTCCAGACCAGGTGTATCACAAAACATATATTCACGTAAAGAGTTTGAAAAGTAGAACAGATTTCCATGTTATAGTTTTTGACGTTTCGTGATTTCTTCAATTACTATACACGAAAAATGAATGGATGAAACATCAATACTAACAGTCAATAAAAAGTGTTCTCATCATTATTGAACACGATAAAATATTCACTCGTATAACTTATTGGTTTAAAATTTTTACAGAGATAAATTTCATTAATTTTGATAAAGTATTTTTTTTCCAGGGTACTTTCAATTTTAATGATCACTTAAGTAAAACCTATCACTACTGAACAAGAAGGGCAAGAAAACAAATTGTTCCATCTCACCCAAAACTTATAAAAATTCTAGCGTGTAACAACCATACGACATCCATCTATTGCATGTATTATATGCACTTTTTGGAGATAATGTGGTCAGAAGACATAAAAATTGATCTAACAAATAAGCTATCTAACAATTTTCCTGTAATACAAAACTTAAACATATAAAAATACTTATAAAACTAAATGGTAGAGCCGTCTATTGAAAAACCTATTTCTGAGATCTAAAACTGTCCTACTTAATCAAGACGCCTGTCAATTTTCCTGTAATAACCATGCAATACTTGTGAAAGGATATCTGAAATGGGGTTTATGTAACAATTTTCAAGAAAACGGTAGAGCCGTTTTTGAGATATCGATTTTCAGATTCACTTCCGATTTTTCGGTTTTTACCAAAACTTAGCAAACTCATCTGTTGACCAGAAAACACTAATTACATACTAAAGGATATCTAAAAAGGAGGCAATATGATGAATTTGAGAAAACTCTGTGCAACCGTTTTTAAAGAAGTTCACTTGCGAGACTTCGAAATGACCTACTTATACAGTACGCCTCTCAATTTTCCTAAACTAACCAACTAATACATACAAAAGGGCATTTGATAGGGCGTTTATATAGCAACTTTGAAGAAAATCGTTTGAGTCGTTTTTGAGATATGGACTTACTGTCCCACTGCTGGTTTTCAATATCCCTCTTCCGGATTTCCAGCTTTTCTCGAAAAGTTGGGAAAAATCATCTTCACATCAGACCTGGGTCAATTATGAAGTTTTGTCATTCTATTTTTTTTTATGTTTAGGAGTTATGATAGTTAGAAAATTCGTCACATACATACACACTTACACACTAATCAACAGTCAAAAACCGTTTTTTCGACTCACGAGACCTTAATACATGTAAATCAGGTGTAAACTTCATATTGAAATTTTCGACCGAATGCAATATTCCAATTACTTATGGTATTCGAGTAATGGAAATGATAAAAATTTAGTCAGTTTAATATCGACCAAAAAAGTCTAATATTAAATATAATATTAAGCAAGAGACCTCTAGAACCGTGCCAGGTAAGACCATTTAAAAAATAAAATAAAATAAATTAAAATAAAATAAATAAATAAATAAATAAAATAAAATAAAAAAAAATTTGGACCATGATTCTATTTTCGTAAAATGGATGTCATATTATATCATGTTTTAGTTGCAAGATTTGCACCAGATAACCATACAAACAAATAAACAAACAAACGAGAATAGAAGTTAATAAAAACATGGTAAAAATACATATAAAACTAAATGGTAGAGCCGTCTGTTGAAAAACCTATTTCCGAGATCTAAAACTGTCCTACCTAATCAGGACGTCTGTCAATTTTCCTGAAAAACCACGTAATACTTCCGAAAGGATATCTGAAATGGGGTTTATGTAGCGATTTTCAAGAAAAATGTGGTAGATCCGTTTTTGAGATACAAAGATAGACGTTTTTTATACAAAGTACCTCATTCCACCGATCGCAAAAAAAGTTGATAACATTTGTTAATCAGAACAAAATCTGTCTAAGGCCATAATTTTTAGTTCAGTGGGATAATCAGAGATTTGTGTTCTTTTGCTTTCGCTATTAAATCATTACAATATTTATTGTAGTTATTGAAGAATGCTTAAACAAGTTCGATGAAGCTACACATATCAGGGAGCAACGCGTATTTCTTATATTGTTTTGTTGCGAATAAAATCACAGCCCAACAATGACAAGACATAAAATCCAACAACGATTAATTTTCTTAAAATAACCTAATTAGAAAATAAATTATTAATGATATTAACATCTGTAATATCAGAAACAAATAGAATAAAATAAAATAAAATAAAAAGGAAGAAAAAACTGTTTAGTTTTTATCAGCGAAAAAAAATTACATTTATGGAAAGTAAATAAAGGAATTAATTAATAAATGTTTTCATTTTATCTGAAAAAATTGCCGTTCCTTGCTTTTTACCGTTTGTAACGTTAATGAAATTTATTCGTGAAAAATCTGCTTTTAATTTATTTTCCTCATACTTATATCCAGACTGTTTCTGTTATTGATCTACGTATTTTTTACAGAATATGTCTTGTTAGCAGAATCCTAAACAAGTAAAAATTTTAAGGCCGAACAATGATTTTTTGTTCCAAATAAACACTGCACCCGTCTGCAGGTAGATATAAAAAAAGACGAAAACAAAAGTAAACAAAATATCAGCTAAAATACTTCATTTCCAAAAGAATTTATGGTAACAACCACAATTCAAATAAATAACATGGGTCTATAAAATAATGTTAGCAATATTTGATTTCATAATTTTAGCTAATGCATATTCTTTTGGTGTGCTGAAACCGAAAATGAAGTTAGTTTTTACTATTACGAATGATTTTTGTCAATGTGACTACCGATACAGTTTCTTCATTTTCGGTAGTTTCTAGTACGTTTCCACGATTAATTATAATTAGTCATGGAAACATACTATAAAAGTTACCATATAATTACATTGGTTGAAGAGTTAAGGAAGAAATTGTGTCAGTAGACATCCTGCATTGACAAAAATGTATATGTGACAGAAAAACTGGATGCAGTTTCGGTTTCAGCTTTCAGAAAAAAAAAAAAAAAAGTTCAACCAAAATTGTCAAATAAAAACTTTTGGTGTAGATCTGTGTAATCTTTTTTAATTTCCGGTGAATAATAATTATTTTCAATGAGAATTGTAATGGATCCAGGCACATACAATGAATTACAATTCAAAGGACAGAAAAGAAAATGGAGGAACTGAAATAAAAATATTCATTGTGCCATACATTCATGAATTTTCTCTTTTAAAATTTAAGTATCAAATTAAAATTGAATTAATATTATTATTATTATTATTAAAATGGAGGACTATAGTTTAGAAGCACTTTTGATACCTAGCGTTTCCATATATGAACATTACATAATTAAAACAACTAGTTTAGTAATTGAATGTATGCGTTATAGAAAGCTAGCTGTCTAGCAAAATACATCAATATAATATAATACCCAGGTGTGTCTTCAACCTCGCTAATGAGTGTCCTTGACCATTCTTGCAAATGTTTCACTCAATAATATATGTTTGCGTGAGATGCATGCACGCCGAATGTGTTCTATGCTATTTCTAGACGGACTCACCAATCCATAATAACATGTTACCATGGCAACTTTAAAACATAGCTTCATATTATTGGAGTGATAGGGAAAATGCAAATTTCCAAAATACATGTCTCTATAAATATTTACGAACATATATACAATAGAATTCGCATTTAACAAAGATATCAGCCCTAAGGAAAATACTCTTTGAATCTAATTACTAACTGTTTCTAAATAAAAATAAAATAATTTAAATGTATAATAGAATGATTAATGTTTAATGGTATGCGTATTTAGTATACTTTCATATGGTAAATAATGTTAAAAAGATATATTTTTTAAATAATAGAAATATATTAAGGTTAAAAAAAAAAAAAAAAAAAAAAAAAAAAAAAACTTATGACAGAGATAAAAGTGACAGATAAATTCTGGTAATTCTGTCATTGACATATTTGTTTTGTATGCATCAGGGTAATGGTGATTATCATATGCTAATGATTATCATGTACTAGTTTAAAACTATGTAGCACGTCGCAAGATGTGGATCAAGAACAGCTACACTGATCTTCCAGAAAAATATTCCTCTGAAATGAGACATTAAGCATAAGTCCATAAAATAATATTATGGTAAAATGATTCGAAAGTTAGTTGTTAATAGCTTGTCCGCAAGTATGTTCCCATGGGGACATACTTGCGGGGAATCTTAAGAGTTTAAATGCCCGAAATCATGACTTAAAAAAAGTCAACAAAATTATTTTAAATTAGTCACTTATGGTGTCGTTGTAATGATCGAAATCAACCACTATTTTATATTTTATAAATGAATTGGATAATACTATCAATCCACAAATGAAATAGAAAATAATGATTCATTTCCTTTTCTTGATACCAATCTCTCGCCCTCAAAGAGGCTTCTGCACCACCGTCTAACGTAAAAAAAAAAAAAAATAAATAAATAAAGTCTGTTTACCTCCCTATGCGTATCCATCTACCTAAAAAATGGCAGCTTTTTATACTTTTGTTAACCGTGCCCTTAATTTTTGTTTTGATTCTGTTTTACCGAGGAGCTCTGAAATGAAATATTTTAAATTCATTGCAATCGAAAGAGGTCCCACCTTTCTATCATAGATAAAGCAATTCTAAAGTTACAACTTCCTCATATTTCGTTTCCTAAATCGGTCTCTTCTAATGTCAGTATTTTTTTTTTTTTTCCTAAATTAAATTATGCCATTTTTAAAGTTTTTAAACAATTTGATTTCAAAATAATATTCTCACCTTCTAATAAATTCACCCTTTCTCAGTTAAAAGATCCTATAGATATGCATAATTCTTGGAATATTTATAGTATTTTATGCTAGTGGGATTTTAACTTATATTAGTCAAAATAAATGTAGTGTAAATTCCGTGGAAGTGGGAAAATTCAGCCTTGACCATGGAGAATGATCGGCCGAATTCATTTTTCTTAATATAATTATGTAGTATGCTCTGTAGGAGACATTTATGAGAAAAATGTATGATAAAGGAATTACCAGAGTCCACATTTACTAACTAGTTACTTTCTTCTATATTCAACAGAAAGAAGGATTGGATTCGTAAAAAATTTAGATTTCTCGTTATCAAAGAATTTACACGCTTTCAGAGTTCCATAATGCAATTTAAACATTTTTAGAAAGCGTGTTTGTATGTCTGTGTGAGAAAAAAAAAGGGGGGCAGTTCTAGCTCAAGAAAAAAGCAGAAACTTCATATAAATTTATATATAATTGCGCTTTGACATAAATTAATGCCTATACTGTAAAAAAAAAATTTTGTAACTGCACACCAAAATTGGTGGCAACTACTTTACGCCAAAAATGGTGTAATAAAATTTCTGGTGTAAGGGAACACCTTTAGTTTTGGTGTAGGGAAACACAAAAAATTATTGGTGTTTCATTACACTAAGAAATTTTCATTGCACTAATTTTGGTCTAAAGTAGTTGCCACCAATTTTGGTGTATAATATAAGCGGGTGTTCAAATTATTAAAATTTTTTTCTTTATACATTATTTGGATTGTCTAAAAAAATAATTTTTGTGTTTCATTACACTAAGAAATTTTCATTGCACTATTTTTGGTGTAAAGTAGTTGCCACCAATTTTGGTGATAATATAAGCGGGTGTTCAAATTATTAGAATTTTTTTCTTTATACATTATTTGGATTGTCTAAAAAAATACTTGACAAAATGACCCGGGACTTCAGATTTTGAAAGAACATTTAAAAACTCACGTTTTCAACTATCGATTTAGTGCAATTAGGGGACCAACCACAGATTGAAGAAGAACGCACATACTTTGGATCACTCTGTATCATAAAAAGCTACATATGACTTGTAACTTTAACACATTATTGCAAATACTATGTACAATATTTGTATATTTTGGTGCGAAAATTGTGCAATTATTTAGGTAGATATAATTTTTTTCAAAAATTATTAATTTTTATGAAAACTTTTTTGTTTATAATTAGAACGGATTTCCATAAAACTTTACAAAATTTACAGAAAATTTGACAAAACATTAGAGAAACATTATTCTGAAACATAATTTTTCCATGTGTAATATTCGCTAAGATATGAGCATTTATATTTTATATTAGCAAATATTGTTTTACTGCTCATGCGCATAAGATATATAAATTTTTATTGCATAGGTTGAAAGCTAGCTATATTGAACAAATTCTGGCAAAAGCTCATTTGCATAGAGTAAAAATTAAGCAAACTATCGGCAAAATAACGAGACAAATTTTAGGTATTTTCCAGAGTTCAAATTTCTTAACGGGTTTTGCCCATGCTGCATATTTAATTTGAAGATCCATCTGTTTCAATCACGTTGCAAAAGTTATTTTTTGTGAAAAACCCCTCATGACCTCACAAATCTTAGTAAATAAATAAAAATAAGTTAAAGTTACAAGCCTATAAGGGATTTTTCAAAAAAAAATAAAGAACTTTTGCAACGTGGTTGAAATAATTGGATCTTAAAATTAAATACGCAGCATGGGTAAAAGCCCGTATGAAATTTCAACTCTGGAAAATACCTAAAATCTACCTCGTTCTTTAAGTAAAAGTTAAGTAAACTATCGTCAAGACAGTTTACTTCACTTTTACTCTATGCAAATGAGCTTTTGACAAAAGTTTCTCAATATATCTAGCTTCTAACCAATGCGATAATAATTTTTCTACCTTCCACGCATGCGCAGTAAAACAATATTTACTAATCTATATATATAAAAATGAATTGCTGTTCGTTAGTCTCACTAAAACTCGAGAACGGCTGAACGGATTTCGATCATTCTTTTTTTGTTTTTTTCCTTATAGGTCAGGGATGGTTTAGGAAAAAAAAAAAAATTCGAAAAAATTCGAATAGTTTTCTTATTATTAATTAAAATATGAAAATAATAACCTCCTAATACCTTATAAATAGCCATTAAAATATTAGCTATAATTTAATTGTTGCCAAAAAAAATTTACGAGTTCATTTTCTTTCGACATAAAAATAAATAAACGTGATTAAATAAATAATTTAATTAAACGTCAGCTTTAAAAAATTGTAAAAAATTAAATTATGTATCTCACAAAAATTGACGTCACTATCGGTTTAAAGATTTCATACGCATTGATAAAGTGCTAATGTAGTTAGTTCTATGATTCAACAGAAAATTTAAAAACACAGTTTATAAAACGTTTTATTTCTTATAATCTATATATATATATATATATATATATATATATATATAAATGAATGTTTGTCTGTATGTCCATTATAAAATTGTAAACGGCTTGACCGATTTCGATCATTCTTTTTTTGTTTTTTTCCTTATAGGTCAGGGATGGTTTAGGAAAGAAAAAAATTGAAAAAATTCGGCCCCCAAGGGAGGGGGGAGGGGGCAAAACGTCAATTCAAAATATCCTTCATAGCTCAAACAAAGAAACAGATATCCGTAAAATTTTTGCTTTAAAATATAGCTAATGTAAATGTCTAAAAACCAATTCCTGGAATTTTCGAAATTTGATCCCCAAGGGGGGGGGGGGCAAAAACAATTAGAAATACAGTTAGGCCTTTCAAAATTGGTACAGATAGGTTTCAATAGCCTGTAAGTCGAATGGGGATATTTTCGAAAGTGTAAAGTTATTAGGAGGGGAGAGAAGGGGGGAGGGGAGAGGGGGGGCAAAAAAATAAAAATAGAGTTAGATCGTTCAAATTTGGTATATAGAGGTTTTCGATACTTACAAATCGATTGTGGATATTTTCGAATTTGTAAAATTATTAGGATGGGCGGGAAGGGGGGGCTATGGGCAAAAACAAATAGTAATACAGTTAGGGCATTCAAAATTGGTACAGATAGGTTTTAAAGGCCTGCAAGTCGAATGGGGATATTTTCGAAAGTGTAAAGTTTTTAGGAGGGGTGAGAAGGGGGGGATGGGATGGGGGGGGCAAAAAAATAAAAATAGAGTTAGATCGTTCAAAATTGGTACAGAAATGGTTTTCGATACTTAAAATCGAATGCGGATATTTTTGAATTTGTAAAATTATTAGGAGGGGCGGTAAGGAGGGGCTATGGGCAAAAACAAATAGAAATGCAGTTAGGCCGTTCAAAATTGGTACAGATTGGTTTTAGATGCCTGCAAGTCGAATGGGGATATTTTCGAAAGTGTAACGTTATTAGGACGGACGGAAGGGGGGCGGAGGGGCAAACAAAATAAAATAGAGTTAGATCATTCAAAATTGGTACATAGAGGTTTTCGATACTTACAAATCGATTGCGGATATTTTCGAATTTTTAAAATTATTGGGAAGGGGGAGAGTGGTGGGGCAAACAAAATAAAAATAGAGATAGATCGTTCAAAACTGGTGCATAGAGGTTTTTGATATTTACAAATCGATTGTGGATATTTTTGAATTTGTAAAATTATTAGGATAGACGGGGGGGGGGGGGGTCGAAGGGGGAAATAAGAGTTAGAGCATTTTGGGAATTTTTTCGGAAGGCAGTGAGAACCCTGTGCGACATTTTTCCTAATCAGATTTTGTTTCGCTTTTTTTTTTTTTTTTTTTTTTTTCACGTGATAAAAATTAATGCAATTTTGAGAATTCAGTAATTATAGTGATTCATTTAAAAATAGTGACCAGCGAAGCGGGCAAAGCCTGCTAGTATAAAATATAAATGCTCATGTCTCAGCGAATATTATACGTGGAAAATTATTTTTCGAAATAACGTTTCTCTAATGTTCTGTCAAAATTTTTGTAAATTTTGTAAAGATTTATGGAAATCCATTTTAATTATACGCAGAAAAGTTTACAAATAATAATAATAATAATAATTTTTGTAAAAATATTATATCTGTCTATATAATAGCACAATTCCCGCACCAAAACATACAAATATTGTATATAGTATGTGCAACAATGTGTTAAACTTAAAAGTTATTTGTAGCTTTTTATGATACAGGGTGATCCAAAGTATGTGCGCTCTTCTTCAATTTGTGGTAGGTGCCCTAATTGCTCTCTGAACTAAATCGATAGTGGAAAAGGAGTATTCTTAAATGTGCTTTGCATGTCTGAAGTCCCGGGCCATTTTGTCCAGTATTTTTTAAGAAAATCCAAAAATGTAAATAATAATAATAATAATTTGGACAGCCATTGTACACAAAATATATTTTACAGTGATATTTACAAAATAACTTCCTCCATACGATTAAAACATAAATAAATTAGAAACAAAGGTACTTTAGTAAATGCTATTTGGTATATAATAACATTGTTTGCTTAATTTCTAAATGCAAAGAAAAACAATATCCTATTTACCTATTTAATAATAGAAGAAATTAGTTTTACGATGATGTCTTTTATCTATATTTTTTAAGATCCTAAAGTTAGTCTGACATTTTTTAGAAAAGATCCTATTTTTATAATTTACCGCTAAGGTTTCTGAAGTATAGTTTAGCATTTCATTATAAGTCCTAATATATTATAGATACAGAGTTCGCTAACCTTTTCGATTCCAATGGCTACTAAATTCACAAATTAAAAATTATAAAACACAAACGTGATTTCTAAAGTAACTGATATCTGTAGAATAATAACACACCCCGACAAGAAATATGACAGAACTCAAAATTTAGTATTTGAGAAAAACCAATTTAAAATAATGATAAATTACTGACTAAACTGCAACAAAACTGACACAACTGCCTCTATAGTTCAAACTTTATTCAAATTTGGAAATAGAGATGTGCCGCATTTCATGCACGTTGTGGTACTTCATACACATTTTTATTGATAGAAACTCAAATTTGTCATGTTTTTCACCTGCGGCATCTTTCTTAATGTTGCGCAAAATATTTTTTGAAAGATTAACTTAATCTGTTTAATAAAGAACATTATGAATTCTTACTTTTTTACAGGAAAATCACATTTGCTTTTTAATCATTAGGAAAGATGCATAAACGTGCTTAATTATAATAAAATAGTTATCTAGAGTGAAAACGTAAACAAATGTTTATTAAGTCTTATTAGAAATTCAGACGAACGACTTAACTGCAGTGATAAATTGCTACTGCCATACATAATACTATATTTACAAATCTATTAGTACGAACGCTGTAACATTATAAAACTCTTCAAATGGGTGCTTGGTGTTTGGGAATAAAGCCGATTGACTGCTCTAGGGTCCTAGGTCTTAGAGAAAGTGCCTTCCGTGGAGGTATTTTTAAGGGATCCTAGCCCGTATTTACACAAGTTCTGGCGAAATCTACGGAAAATACCGAACGGCTAGGCCGAAGAGCGCGACCTGGGATCGAACCCGGTACCTCACATCTACCATCTTTGAACGCAGAACCACTCGGCCGCTGGTGGGTCCTATTCAAATGGACAATTATTACTAATAATATTATTATTATTTTATGCACATTTACAACTTTTAAATAGTTAGAATAATATGATAAACTTTAGATTAATGTATAGATAGGTATAAACGCATATAAGAAGATTTAATGTTTGTTAATAGATGCTTCAAAAATATTTCGTTTATTAAGGGAAGGGACCCGAATATCGGATGGTTGCCGAATTTCGGACACAACAATGTCTGCTAAACCAAGTAACGTAATCGATCTAGAAAACCGGTTACTATTAGAACGCAACTAGATGGCAGCACTGCAGTGCATTTAGCGAGCTATCTGTCAAAATGGAAACGCAAGTGCTGTGCGTTTGATTTGTGTTTCGAAGAAAATTTAAATGGTGGTTATTAAAGGTAATATTTTCGAAAACAAAAAAGTGTTTAATGATGATATTTCTTTATTGTACTTTATGAATTGCTAAATAACTTATTTAAAAAATCGAATTTTGTACCAAAAGTACGACAAAACATTTAGATATTATAATTTGTTCATTTACATGTAAAAATTCTAATATCGGATACATGATGGTGCTCAATATCGGATATCCGATTTTAGAGGTCAAACAAGTTGCTTGAAATTAATATTTTTTCATATTTATTTGTTTTAGTGTAAAATGGCTCCTAATAAGAGACGAAAGACGTGGTGCCCGGAGGCTATGAAAAAGACCCTTTTTACTGTGAAAAATAGGGAAATGGGATACCTTAAAGCTTCAAAAGTATTTGGTGTTCCTAAGGTACTTTGGAAGATTAGGAAGGAATGTACCAAGTTCCAATTTACTAATATCTCCTGAAATGATAAAACCTATACCATCTATTGATACAAAGTCAGGAAAAGCAAATAGTAGACAAACACAACCTGTGGTCCTTACAGCATCTCCATATAAACATGAGCTGGAACTTGCGGTTGAAAAGAGAAACAAAAACAGAAAAAAGCGAAGGTGGTCACAAAGACCAAAGGGAAGGTGATGAAAAAATGAAGACAAAATAAGCTTAGAACTATTGAATCTGAATCTCATGAATCCTACATCGAAATGATTTTAGAGAGTGATGGAGATAGTGGCAATGATGAAGATGTTGAATGTTTATATTTTCATGGACCCTACTCCAATGATATATGTGGGGAAAATGGATACGATGCATAGCTTGTTACCAGTGGTGACATGAGCTCTGTGCTGGAATCGAAGATAGCAGAATAATTAATTTTATTTGTGACGTCTGCAAACAAGGATATAAGACTAATTAAAGACATGAGACAAAGCGAAGACTGGTTTAGGAGACGATAATTACCCGTTAGTGTATTTTTTTTTATACTAATCAATCAGAATAAGCCCAAAAGTTTTTGTTAAACAAGATTAAGAGTTATTTTTTTTTTAATAATTAAATGTTAAAAAATGTGGCATGTTAAATACCTGAATTGATTTGTATTTCATTTATTTTTATGTTTGTTAATAGTTCCTTAAATACATAAACTAAGTTTTGTGTTTTTCTGTTATAGGTACTTATAAGAGACTAATGAAAACGATTGTTAATTTTTTTAATTTACTGTGTAAAGTAGGCTGCCTAATATCGGACATCCGATATTTAGACATTATCGGATAGCCTACTTGGTCAAGACCTGAAATTCTCATTAAATTGAAATGACATAATTTTGTGTATTACACTGCAGCAGTCAAATTTGTTAAAGTACATATAGTATATGAATCCATGATTACGTACACCGACTTTTATTTACCTACGACTGTATTTAGTATTTTTTTTAACCTTATTTAAAAAAAAAAATATATCCGATATTCGGGTCCCTTCCCCTATCTTCTCGCTCATCTAGAAGTTCAAGTCTAATATTAACTTATTAACCACGTTTAATCGTGCATAAAAAAGTAAATGAATTATGCTATTAAAAATATAGAGAGAGAGAATCAAAATATCCTCCCTCCCTCTTCCCAAAACCTCCCGACTTCTCGTCTTCGAATTTTATCTCAGACACAAACAAAATAAATGTAAAATCGGAACATCGGCTATTGTGTAAATAATTACCGTATTCAGGGAAAAAAAAAAAAAAAAAAACAGTTTTGTTTACTATACAACTAGCAGGAAACACTCGCTTTGCTGGTCATTATTTAAATGAATTTTCAAAAGAATTGAATCACTCTATTTTTATATCACTTTATATATATATATATATATACCTACACTGAAATCGCTCTTCGGGTATCCGTTGCCTACGCAGCCTTTTTTTACATCTCCGCTGGATTGGGTTCAGGTCCCCGCGGCCTGCAGAAAGGATTTTCCCGGACATTTCAATTTGGGTATTTATTGATGACAGGTAGATCTGCTATCATTTAATAACTGCGATTTTAACATGATAGTATCTCAGCATCTATTAAAGATTTTAGTTTTTGAACCATGTATTTTATAGCCCCCACATTATATTATTCTTTAATTCCGACCTATACAATAAATAAAAAAGTAGATTTTCTTTTAAAAGGAATCAAATATATTATATATATATATATATATATATATATATATATATATATATATATATTAAATTTTAATGTTTTATTCTTTCTAATATATACTACCATTTTCCACCGATAAATACAATAAATTTATATATATATATATGAAAGGAAGTAGCTAAATAACTAAAAAGTAATATATATATATATATAATAAAGACGATCTATTAAGCATAGTAGAAGCCAAGCAACAGATACAAGATCACTGAAACACCATTGACCAATAAGATTAAAAAAAAAAAAAATCATCAGTGGATGAAATACACTAATGTAAAGAAACCAGATCTATTAATTAACAGCCTGCAAAACAAACGAATCAATAAAGTAAAACAACAAATCTTAACTTAAAACCATAAACTTATCAAAATTAATGAAAAAACAACCCAAGAAACACAAGATAGGAAGAAGGAGGCAGGCGGCAAGACTTGTGACTTGCCTGTGGGGTTACACTAGTTTTACGCCGGCAACACTCCCCCAGCCTGCCACAACCAGAACAGGAACCATATGGATTTAAAAATGCAAAATTTCAAAGCAGGTGAACAACAATGAAACCACGAAGCCACAATGAAATTCACCGATTGATCACATTGTGTTTAACAGTATAATTAGAACATTAAATATAGTTGACAAAAAGGAAAAATCTGAAATTTTATTGGAAAATGAAAGTTTGCATAGTAATACAAAGCAAATGCAACCAGCCTTCTACTTTTTTTTTTTTTTAAATTTAATTTCACAAACCCACCTTACAACAGCCTTACAACACCACCCCACCTCCGTAATCAAACATCTGCCCACCCAACCGCCACCTTTTTTATTGTCTTTTATTATTTTATAATTTTTTTGTTGATATACACAAGAGTGTACCAGCTTTTTTTTATATATATACTGTAAAAATTATACAATTACATAATTCTTATAAATGCTTTTTTAAATTTAAAATTTAACATACTTAATTGTGTCAGCTGCATTATCATTTGATTTTCAATCCGCGTTTGTAATGATCGATAGACGGCGCTTTGTGAACACTGCAGTTGTTAGTAAACATTAGCCACGTGTGTTCCATTAGTGTTCTTTTTGAATCCGTGGTTATTCTACTTAATATTCGTACTATAATTTCTCCGCCATTACATTATGGAAAATTGATTGCTTTTGGAAAAAATACTTCAGTTTATTCAAAGTTCGATCGGAAGTAGATTTTTAACTGAAGTTGAACAAATATTAATTTCAAATCATCTGATTAATTCTTTACTTCCATTAGCCGAAGCAACTGAAATTTTAAATTTGTCATTTGGAAATAAATGGAAGCTCAATTCTGGATTTCTTGATCCTTTGGAGTTAGATTGTAGCACACAACAGTATGTGTTATCTTTTTTACCGTATTTATTCATTTTTATTCGATAAATATATGTGAAACTAAATATCGGCAAGCAATGGCCGCTGTATGGAATTCAAATTAAACCATGTTTATTGTAATTTCACCTTAGCCCACCAGAGGGCGAGCATTTCATTACAATCGCGGATAAATATAAAAAAAAAAAAAAAAAAAAAAAGAAAACAAGATTTCGCCTTCAAATGAATGAAATAAATAGATAAAATATGAAAAGCGTAATAACCGTTGCTAAGATAAGCAGACGATTAAAATAGAAGAATAAACTGAAGAAAAATTAAACATAGAAGCAAATATTTACCAAGATATTATTTTCATATTTTAAATAATTTTAAAATATCTAATCAAAAAATTCGAAAATCGGGCTTCGAAGGGCATCAGAACAAGTCATAACAAACCATCGTGCACATTTGTGTCAAACAAATAAGTCATAAGAAACTATATCTTTTTGCGATTAGCGGTTTTTTTTTTTTTTTTAAGCTTCGGATACATATATATACATATTGACACACACACATATTATTTTATTATATAGACAGATGATTCGTCATTTGATTTATATCTATGTCAATGATTATTTTTTAAACAAATAAATTTTATCAATCTTTAATATGGTTTAACATATTGTTACGAAATTGTAAATAATTGTGTTTATTTTTGTATAAATTCTTTCAAAGAGGCTTAGTAAGTTGGTAAAGTGCTAATTTTGTGCATTTCTAGTCGTTTTAGCGTTGAAATAGCCTTATTTTCCCTTAAAAACGCATTAAAAAGCCCCAGTAATGCAGGTAATGGATTTGGCGCCAAATTTGGCGACTTTTCCCACCTTGGCGATTTTTTTGGCGACCTTGGCGAGAAAATCCTTATATGGGATATACCAAATATGGAAGCTATAAGTTGATTGGTTGACCACTTTCTAGAGTTTTCTCGAAAAATCTGGGTTCCATGGAACAGCATATAGGGAGCGCTTCCTCGCCAAGGCAGTCAGCTCAGTTCAGATTTCAGCCAGCTTCGCTAGTGCTTGCATTGCTCTTAAGCCTCTTTGAGAGAGACTTGCTTCAAGTGTTATTGTTATACAGTTTGTACTGTGGATTTGCTATTGACAGCTGTTGTTTAAGCTGTGTTTACTGTTTGAATTGAAGCTGATACTTGGTTTATAGACCTGCATTTTTCTGGAATTTTCTGTGAATAAATTACTGAATTTTTGTACGTTTGGCCTTTCATTCCCAGACAACTCACGAACCCCCAAGTACGCAACATTTCTGGTGTCAGAAGCGGGATTATCTGTGAATGGTGATAACGAGGGCTATGGAGCAAGAGATGAAAAAACTTCTAGAAACCTTAGCTACAGAGATGAATGAAATGAAAGCCGGACAGGAAAAGATGGAAACCGGATTGAAAGAGAAAATGGAACCTGCCTGAACAGGGGCGCAGCCCCAGCTCACCGCTCGAAGAGCGGTGTTGAGCTATACTTGGACCGAAGTCCAAGTAGGGCTGTCCCAAGATTTAAACCCCCTGCACGCAGGAGGGACATCAGGGCCGTTCCAGCCCTGCCAGACCTTTATTTAAAAAAACAAATTGAGATTTACAGAGATCATCGCCAGGCAATATGCCTGCTCGCGACAATGGGCGATGAGGGTGTACATTAATCTATGTACATTACAATTTGGTCGGCATGCCGGACCCAGCCGGCCCCTCGCGACAGATGGCATGCCGACATTTCTCTGATTTACTTAACGACTGTCAGGAGTTAGGTTAGAGGCTTTCCACCCAGTCATCCTGACCTTGGATGAATCCTCATTTGCCGCTATGCGGTTGTGTACACGCTTGATCAACTGGGCACATCAATAGCCGTTCTTTGCTGTGGTGCTTGCTTGAGAGATTTCGTCCTTGAGATCAGGAGCATGGGAGGGTACAGGGGAATAAGGAAGTTGAAGACTTTAGAAGGAATTTAATTGAAAGCTAGGGTTTAGAGCGCCTTAAATTAGTGAGGATGGATTTTTGAAATTGAAATGCCAAAATTAATGGGGAGGTTAGGATGAACCTGAAGAACAAGATTGAAAAGAACTTTATTGATAGGCTTAAGTGAGATTTCAATTTGTATTATCACAAATGTCTATAAGGAGGGAGTAGATTTTATTTAGCTTTTGTATGAGGGGTTTCTTTGTTAATATGTTTGTTAGCCAGTTGATTGGCCTAGGATTAGGGTTTCTTAAATGGTAGTTTAAGGTAAGGGGGCAGGAGTAATAATAGTGGTCAGGTGTTCCCTCCTCGCCGCAAGGACACGGGGGCGAGCGGCGGCAATGAAATCTATTGAGATAGGACGGGAAAGGTCCGTGGCCACTTAAGAAGGCTGTGATTGGGGGCGTCAGAGTCCATGTGTTACTGTTGACAGTTGGTATTAAGTTAAAGGTATGTCTTCCTTTTTCGGAATAGGACCATAGGTCTTGCCAATTTTGTTTTAAGAGATTTTTAATTTTACTTTTTACATACGAGGGGGGAGCTGGAAGGGGGTCGGTTACTGCTTCTGCTTCCGTGGCAGCCTTTGCCAGAGAATCAGCTATTTCATTGCGGGTCACTTCCCTGTGGGCTGAAACGTGAGCCAGGGAGCATTTACTATTAAGAGTACAGTCGGTAACAAAAGTCTCCGAACATTAGCAAAAATACCTATATAAAAAAAATACACTTAATACAGCTTTGTTAAATAAATCCTTGTCGAATCCTGTTCTTAGTCAGTCTAAAAACAGGATTCGACAAGAATTTATTTAACAAAACATTATTAAGAGTACTTTTTTTACATAGGAATTTTTGCTAGCGTTCTGAGACTTTTGTTACCGACTGTACTTAGGGTGTTCTTGATATTTATGACTTGTGGGTGTCTTCTCCTGTGGCTGGCTATGGCGAGCAAACCTGAAAGACTATCACTAAAGATGCTTGTTTCTTGGTGCGTGGCTGTGGCTACCCAATCAAGACCTTTTTGTATTGCTAGTAATTCAGCTTGAAAAACCGAATTATAATCTTCCAGTCTGCCCGCCCATTGGTGGATGACAACGCCTGAGTCCAAAACACAAAATGCAGCAGCCACACCAGCATCTGTTTTTGAACCATCTGTATAGACCGCCACAGGGGCAGAGGGGGAGAAGCTATTTTTTGTACAATTGGTTATAAGAGGTGCAACAACCTTACCTGGGTGGAGGGACCAGCTGCAAGTGAGATACTGTAGGGGGGTATTAGGAAAAACTAAGTTGCTAAGATCAGGGTCTTTAAGTTGGAGTATTTTAGATTTTAGATAGTTTTGGGAGACTTGCAGGTGTGCATGAGGAATCCCTGTGATAACGGTGATGGCATCAGTTGAAATTGTTTTGAAGCCCCTTGCTATTTGCAATAGGAAGGGGCGTTGGACTGAATTAATTTTTGTTATCGCGTCCGATCTCAGATGGCCGCCCCAGATAGACGCTCCGTAGGTAATGATTTTTCCTATAATGGTAAAATACCATGTCTTCAGCAGGCTGGTGGAAATTCCCCACCTCTTTCCGACCATTTTGATGGAGCTGTGGTAAATTTTTAGTGTTTTAGTTTTTAAGTCTTTTATGTGGGGCAGCCAGTTGAGGCGTCGATCGAACGTGACGCCGAGAATTTTAAGATGTTCTACATGGTGTACACTGATGCCATCAATCCGCATCTTGGGGTACCTCCTGCTGCTTAATGTTTTGGGGAAGGCCAAGGTCAATGCCTTGGTCTTTGAGGTGGACAGATTTAAATTTAGGTCCTTAAGAATTTTGCTAAATAGGGATAAGGCTGCCTGAGCCTGATCTTCCAAGTCTTTCCTTATGCGACCCGATAGAATCAGGGAGAAGTCATCCGCGTAGGCAAAAACCTCAAATCCCGCGGTGCTCATGCCCTGGAGGATTCTGTTTGCTATTATGTTCCAGAGGAGTGGGCCAAGGCATGAGCCCTGCGGGCAGCCTTTGGATTGGGGAAGTTCTGAGGTGCCCTCCCCCCAGTTCACAATGATCTTTCTCTTTGAGAGGTACGAGCGGATGACTCCTGCCAGATTCCCCGGGCAGCCAAGGTCCTGGAGTGCTTGTAGGATGTGGGGCCACTCTATGTTATCAAAAGCTCCCTGAATGTCAAGGGAGACTATGGTGGTGTACTTCTGGGCATTACAGCTGACGGCGCAGGAACTTTTAATGGCTTGCATTGCTTGTTCACATGATCTGCCCTCTCTGAACCCGAATTGGTTTGGATGAAGGAGGTTGTGGGATTCCAGGTAAAAATTTAAACGTGTTACTACTAATTTTTCCAGTAATTTCCCTAACGTGGGGAGGAGGCAGATCGGTCTGTATGAGGAGGGTTCAGAGGGAAGTTTCCCTTGCTTCAGAAAGTACACCGCTTCGCCTCTGTGGAGGATTTCTGGGAAATAGTGAAGTTTTAGGCAGAGGTTAGTCCATTTGTGTAGAATTTGTGGGGTTGTTTGGTAGACATTACGAAGAATTCTGAAGTCTATATTGTCAGGGCCGGGAGCTTTCTTAACATTAAAGCTGAATAGAGTGGCTTTAATCTCGGCCTCCGTGAAGGGGACATCCGAGGGAGCCGAGAAGGAGAGTTCTTGAGAGAGCCGGAGAAGTGATTCTGGGAAGAGTGTGCTTGTTAGATGTTCCAGGTTGTTTCGCTTGGAAGAGAGCGCCGGGGGACGCTCCAGTTTCAGTTCTGTTGGTGTGAAGAACTTGTTAGTGTAAAACTTTTGCGTGGTTCCGAAAATTTTTGTCTGTGAGGTGCAAAATTTCTTCCATGCGTTGTGCTTGGCTGTGTTGATGTGTTTTTTAAATAGGGCAGAGTGGAGTTTAATTTTTTGTTTGTGTTGCGGGATTAGAGAGGGCTCGATATATTCGAGTTGTCGCTTTAGAGCTGTTAGTCTGTTACGCATGGAACGTAGTTGAGGGTTCCAGAAGGAATAGGCGGACTGCCGTCCCGACTTCTTAAGCCTGAATGCCGATGTTGCTGCTGTATGGATTGTGGCTATGAGGTGTTGTGTAAATGATTCGAGCTGATTATTGTTAGTGACGGTATCTAATTCTTGCAGTAGTTTTGTCGAATCGTTGAGCATTAAGTTGTTGAATTTTTTGAAACTTTTGTTCTTTGTGGCGAAGCGTTTGGAATGAGAAGTTGTTGGTGTGGTGTTGGTTGTGAAGGTGATGTAATTGTGATCGGTGTTGTTGTGTGTGTCCAGGACTGACCAGTCATTGATTTTAGCAAAGGCCTTCGGGTTACAAAGGGTGAAGTCCGGCCAGCCCTTGGCACCGTCCTTGTTGAATGTTGGTGTGGAGTTATCTATGTTGGCCAGACATAGGTTATTAGTGGCTATGAATTCTATGAGTTCGCGACCTCTGCTATCCTCGTTTGGTGAGCACCATAACGGGGAATTAGCATTGAGGTCGCAGCAGCAGATGAATAGTGACCTGTGTGTTATGATGTGTTGCCACTCGAGCAGACAGGCCTCAAAGTCCGCAGACGGAGCTGCATACGCACTTCCGAGGAGCAGTTCGCCTTCCTTCGTGGTTAGTGTTATAAAAACACAATTGTCTCCTGTGAAAACGTGAGTGTAGTTTAGTGATTTGGTCGTTATGACTATATGGGCAGTGTTGTTTTTTGAACTGAAACTTGACCAGGCTGAAGGGAAGCCATAAAGATCACCCCCAACGGTGCAGTAGGCGTCCTGCAACAGCCCAAAATCAATGGAATTTTCTTCCATGAAAGCCCGGGCCGTTGAGTTTGCTGCCATGCATCTGTTGAGGTTGATCTGTAGGAATTTTAGGTTGTTAAAGTTTGTTATGACGGGGGGAGAGGATGTTGCTTCTTGGGAGGACGAGGAGAGAACTTTTCGTTTTTTCTTGCCTGACTTTGCCATTCCGAGAGGATGGCTGGGAGAGAGATAAAACTAAAGAGAAGGAGAGAAAAAGATTTGTGTTACCCCTGTACTCCTTGTGATTGTTGTGAGGAGAAGCCAAAGGGTCCTGATGGTGAGAGAAAGCGTTGGTTTCCTTCGTAGTAGAAATTCCTTGAATTGCTTACACTGTTTACCCCTTGGAAGCTTTGAGGCGGGCATTGTTGGTAAGCTATTGGATTTATTCTGTCTCCCCTTTGAAGGTTTAGAGGAGGACCTTGTTGGAAAGCTGATGGCATAGGCAATAGATGAGAGAACGGGTTGTATAGCCAAGGGAAGGGGCTTGCTGGTGTCTGTTGGTTCCTGTTCTGCCTTCGACTTTGTTGGTTTGAGCCTGAAGATGGGTTCAGTGGTCTGTCAGCACTGGAACTTCTAGGTTGTTGTTGCCAGCGGGGAGGTAGTTGCTGCTTCTTGGCATCCTTGTCCTCAAACTTTTTGTCCAAGGCCTCCCTACGCCTGTGATAATCTTCTAGGTGAACCGGGCAGGTTGGAGAGTAAGCAGGATGATTTGTGCTTTGGGGACGGATCCCCTTTGCTGCATTTTTGAGGTTTGCCCGAGCGCAGTTGATGCATCTTGGTTTTTCCGTGCATTTATCATTCTCATGGTTTTGCGCACAATGTGAGCAGTACTGTTCTTGGTCGCAGTGCGCTGGTGTGTGATCATAGCTCTGGCATTTTGAGCACCTGGAGGCTTTTGAGTGTGGCCTTATGAGGCACCGCATAAGGCCAAGCTGCAATGATTTAATCTTTATTATTGCTTCTGCAATGGGGAGCGGTGCTTCGAAGATGCAATTATTTAAGCCTTGTATCTTGAAGGAGAACTGCCTTAAGACCTTTATTGTGGATGTCATGGTATTTGTGATAAAGCCCTGTTCCAGCAGTTCTGAGATAATTGTTTCGCCTGGCATGTCTTCTGGGATTCCCATGACAATAAATCTGAGTAGAGGGCATGGTTTTAGTTTTATTATCAGTGAGTCTGTCAGAGTTTTTATGCTGGTATAGTCCTGCATAAGGGTTTGTGCTTCACCCTTTGTGCTACATATGATGTCCAGTGATCATCTGAAGGTGTTATATTTCTTTATTTTTACTGCTGTGATGATTTTGGTGTTTCTTAGAAGTTTTAAAATTTCATAGCCGCTAAGTGAAGAGTCTTTGGCGGCTATGTAGACTGTACTTTGTATTTTTGTGTAAGTGTTTGAGGCTGCTGTGGGGTTGACATTTGGTGTTGCTACTTGGAGAAGACTGGAAGGTGTGGTTGGGTGTGCTGAGTTACTTGCTTCCTTCAGTGATGGGAAGTTGGGGTCTGGGGTGATTAGCTGGCATTCGCTAGATGTTGACTGCGCCGTTGTAGCACTTGTAGTTGCTTGTTGCTGCTGGGGAGCTGAGGAGGAGGAGGAGTCATTGGTTTGTGTGTTTATTTTGGTTGTTATATGTTGAAGGATTTCCCTCTGCTGAGTAGCAATGTTATCCAGCTTCTCTTGGAACTCTTGTTGCTGGGTCTTGAGTTGGTCCTGAAGTTGTTTCATTTGGAAGGATTGAAGAATTTGACCATGTGTTTTTGTAGGGGTGCTTTTGTCCTCTTGGGGTGTGTTAACTGTTGAAATGGAACCTGCCGGATGAATCTGGACACGGGAGCCAACGTGACCATCATTAGAGCGGATTTGGCTCAAGAACTAAAAGAGAAGATCATCTGGACGCCGCCCTGTGTTAAACTCCAGACTGTGACCGGAGACGAAATCAAAATCTATGGAAAAATGAACTTGACTATCACTTTTGGGAATGCCAGTTACCATCATATGGCATATGTGGCTGATATAAGAGATACTTTAATCATTGGAATTGATTTCCTGAGAAAATTTAACTTTCAATTGGACTTCAAGAATAATGAAATGCATTCGAGTTCGGAAGACATCGCTGTGTTCAACACTGAAAATCAAGACATTCAGACAATTTGCCAGATAACAGCCAAGTCTGAAATTTCCATCCCTCCACACACAGAGACAATAGTTTCAGGAACACCACCTACAAAGCAATACTTCCGCTATGGACTGATTGAATACCCGAATACAGACAATAGCCCAAGAGGAGTTCTGGTAGCTTCATCTCTAGTTGATCTCTCAAAGAGTACTATTCCTGTGAGAGTCGCAAACATCAGCGATAATTTCCGAACAGTGAAGAAGGATGAGGTGTTAGCAGCCTGCACTCCTGTAACATGCATCAACCGCCCCACGCAATCAACTGAATCCAAGTCTTCTGAACAGTTAATAACGGAATTACTCAAGAATGCGGAGTTAGGAAAGGAAAAGAGATGTGCTGCGGAGAAGCTACTCCAAGAATTTAAAGACCTTTTTTCTCGAACACCTGAAGACGACGGGAGAACGAACATCACCCAGCTCAGAATTGATACAGGAAATCATCCTCCAATCAAACAACATCCAAGAAGACTTCCCTTTGCTAAACAGGAAGAGGTCACTGAACTTCTAAGTGAAATGCAGCACAATGACGTTATCGAGCCATCAACGAGTCCTTGGGCCTCTCCCATAGTACTGGTGCGGAAAAAGGATGGTTCAACAAGATTTTGTGTGGATTATCGTCGTTTGAATGACATCACGAAGAAAGACAGTTACCCTCTTCCCAGAATTGACGACACATTAGACACACTTGCTGGCAATAAATGGTTCTCGACTTTGGATCTGAAGAGCGGTTACTGGCAAGTAGAGTTACATCCTGATGATCGTGAGAAGACTGCATTCACCACGGGACAAGGACTGTGGCAATTTAAAGTTATGCCGTTCGGATTATGTAATGCTCCTGCCACCTTTGAACGCCTGATGGAGACAGTGCTAAAAGGACTTTCCTATGAAGCCTGTCTGGTGTATTTGGATGATATTATCATTGTGGGGCGCACCTTTGAAGACCATCTACGAAACATCCGAAAGTTGCTGGAGAAACTCAGAATGGCTAACCTCAAATTGAATCCAGGCAAGTGTAACTTGTTCCGTCGTGAAGTGAGCTACCTCGGCCATATCCTCTCTACCGAAGGTGTGAGAACTGATCCTGAGAAGATCTCTGCAGTCGAGAACTGGAGTCGCCCTGAAAATGTACACCAACTACGAAGTTTCCTGGGGTTATGCACTTACTACAGGAAGTTTGTCAAGGGTTTCTCAAATATTGCCAGACCACTGCACAAGCTGACGGAAGCCAAACAAAAGTTCCTGTGGACAGATGAATGTGAAAAAGCGTTCAAGCGACTTAAAGAGGCCTTAACATCATCGCCTATCTTGACATATCCACAGCCCGACAGACAGTTCATACTTGATACAGATGCCAGCCATGAGAGTGTCGGTGCTGTTCTGTCGCAGGAAATTGATGGTCAAGAACATGTCATTGCCTATTGGAGTAAATGCCTGTCTAAACCGGAACGAAATTACTGTACCACCAGGAAAGAGCTACTCGCCATCGTAAAAGCCATAGAACATTTCCATCATTACCTCTATGGCAGAATATTCCTGCTCCGGACTGACCATGCATCTTTAACGTGGTTGCTCCAGTTCAAGAACCCGGAAGGACAGATTGCCAGGTGGATACAACGCCTGCAGGAATATGACTTCGAGATACGTCATCGTAGAGGGACTCTACATGGTAATGCAGATGCCTTGTCACGGAAGCCCTGCTCGGAAAGCTGCAAGTATTGCTCTAGAGCCGAACAGAAATACCTGCCGATAAATCCGGTTGCCTGCCAAGTTACTGTCTCAACACCATCAGATCAAGATCCCGATCCATGGAGTGACGAAGAACTTAGAAAATCCCAGTTGGAAGATCCTGACATAAAGCCAATATTACAGCTGAAGGAGACGACCAGCAACAGACCTATCTGGCAGGACATTTCCAGACTTAGTCCCATTACGAAAAGTTATTGGGCACTTTGGGACTCTCTTCATATCAGAAACGGCGTATTATACAGAAAGTGGGAATCTGATGATGGGAAAAGCTTCAGATGGCAGATTTTATTACCAAGATCAAAAATTCCAGCTGTTTTAGAACAACTGCATAGTAGCTCTACCGGAGGCCATTTTGGGGTAATGAAGACTCTGCAGAAAGTTCGGGAACGCTTCTACTGGTGCAAGGCAAAGGAGGATGTGGAGAAATGGTGTAAATCCTGTGATGCTTGTGCGGCACGTAAAGGCCCGCAGAAACGAAGTCGAGGAAGACTGCAACGGTATAACGTGGGAGCACCATTTGAACGGATTGCAATCGACAACTTGGGTCCTTTGCCACGGACCTCCAGTGGAAATAAATACATCCTCGTCGTGATGGACTATTTCACCAAGTGGCCTGAGGCATATCCCATTCCCAATCAAGAGGCATGCACAGTCGCAGAGGTCCTAGTGCAGCAATGGGTGTCAAGGTACGGCACGCTCCTACAACTTCATACCGACCAAGGTAGGAACTTTACCTCTGATGTTTTCAAAGGACTGTGTGAACTACTCGGCATAGACAAAACCCGGGCAACACCCTTACATCCCCAGTCGGACGGCATGGTCGAGAGGTTCAATCGTACCATTCTGAATAACCTCTCCCTTCTAGTATCAAGGAACCAGCAAGATTGGGACTTGAAGTTGCCATTGTTCCTGCTGGTTTATCGAAGTGCTGTCCATGAAACCACCGGCTATACTCCAGCCCAGATGCTGTTTGGACGTGAACTTCGTCTCCCATGTGATTTCCTGTTTGGTTGTCCACCCGATGCGCCTTCATCGCCCGAGGAGTACATCCAAGATCTCCAGGCACGATTTGAGGACGTACACAACTTTGCTCGGGAGCGGATTAACATGGCAACGGAGAAAATGAAGACAAGGTACGATCTAAAGGCTACGCAACATGAGTTCCAGGAAGGAGAGAAGGTCTGGTTGTGGAATCCTGTTCGACGCAAAGGACTCTCTCCCAAGTTACAGTGCAACTGGGACGGACCATACACAGTCTTAAAAAGGCTGAATGATGTAGTGGTGCGGATCACTAAAACACCTTCATCAAAACCGAAGGTGGTGCACTATAACCGGCTAGCCAAGTACCACAAGTAACGGTAATATTAAAATTTAAAATGTAAATACTGGTAAAATTTGCGCATGCGCAATGTAAATATTTGTACATATTTGTGAATTTTGTAAATATTTGTATATAAGTATTTGAACATATTTGTGAATTTTGTAAATATTTCTCACTTGATTTGTATTTCTATTTTATCGTGATATGCAACTTAGTTTTTGTGTTTTAGATTGTGTAAATTTGCTTAGTTTCGCCTCTTGATCAAGGGTTGCACTGCCCGGGACGTGCAGTCCTTGGGAGGGGGGCAGTGTTACGAAATTGTAAATAATTGTGTTTATTTTTGTATAAATTCTTTCAAAGAGGCTTAGTAAGTTGATAAAGTGCTAATTTTGTGCATTTCTAGTCGTTTTAACTTTGAAATTGCCTTATTTTCCCTTAAAAACGCATTAAAAAGCCCCAGTAATGCAGGTAATGGATTTGGCGACTTTTTCCCACCTTGGCGAATTTTTTGGCGATTTTGGCGAGAAAATCCTTATATGGGATATACCAAATATGGAAGCTGTAAGTTGATTGGTTGACCACTTTCTAGAGTTTTCTCGAAAAATCTGGGTTCCATGGAGCAGCATATAAGGAGCGCTTCCTCGCCAAGGCAGTCAGTTCAGTTCAGATCTCAGCCAGCTTCGCTAGTGCTTGCATTGCTCTTAAGCCTCTTTGAGAGAGACTTGCTTCATGTGTTATTGTTATACTGTTTGTACTGTGGATTTGCTATTGACAGCTGTTGTTTAAGCTGTGTTTACTGTTTGAATTGAAGCTGATACTTGGTTTATAGACCTGCATTTTTCTGGAATTTTCTGTGAATAAATTACTGAATTTTTTTACGTTTGGCCTTTCATTCCCAGACAACTCACGAACCCCCAAGTACGCAACAATATGAAAGCTATAGTGAGAGTATGGATTGCATTTTTGATTGATTACATGTATTTCGATGCAAAAAATATTTATTACTACCATTAAAAACTATTTCAAAAAGAGTATTTAATACTACGATTGATGATCACAATACATCATTAATACATACTCTGATTAAAAAATATTATTAAACAACTGCTTTAGTAAATTAAACACGAACGCATGGATTATCATTAAGATATGATTACGAATAAAACAAAATTAAGCTTAGTAAATCTTAGTAACCTATAATAGATATAAATCTTACATTAAATACCATTTGCATAAAGAACAAAGGCATATTTAACTTTATTTAACATTTAAACTTTATTTTAATAAAATAATATATAAATATACATACCTGGGACATGCAAAGTTAAAAACGGTGCTTGTAAGTTTTTCATGTTGGCGAAAAAATGGTATTCCAAAAGAACGAGATATATAAAGTAGAGTGATAAATGGTAACCCTTGAGAAGGTCCAAGATGAGTCATGTGACATGCTCTCCTTGCACCTGCGTATTCGATGGTTCCCTTGGTAACAGCTTATTTTCAGTAAACTTCTATGGCAACGGTTTGGAGATTGTTCTTCGCATAAGTCATGAACGCCAATGTTTTTGTTTACTTACGAAGTTTAATATTCTTTTGTTCTAAATCATTTTGATTTTGATTTTACTCCTGTTTTATTTCGTGTAGTTGAACTTTAACCGACAAAATGCTTAAAAATAGTTGAAAAATTATTATTTGTTGTGAAATTTAGCTCTTTAAAAGTTTGCTATCGCAACCTCCAACCCCACTCCCTTTTAACTTTTTCTTGAGGAGTAATGTGAAGAACAAAGTGCTTCACCCTGTAAGTAACTCTAAAATATTGAAGACACAAATGGCGTATGTAATCCAGAGTTTTCCACGATTAATGCTAATGAACACTTGCACTGAACAGGATTACCGTTTGGATGTGGTTCGAGTGAACACATATTGAAATATTGTAATGAATTCCACAAATCAAGTACTCTTTAACTGCTTGCCAGTTGCTACTGCTCTTTAATTACTTGCTAATTCTTTTGATATTTTTCTTTATATTTAGATACAGTGATCTATAAGCAAAATTTTGAAATATTTTTTTTATTTCCATAAACAAACATTTTCATGGTAAGAAGCATTATGTTACTAATTGTACTCTCGTGCATAATTACTCGATTTTCCATTAAACTTCAAAATGTGTCATGTAATTTTTGACCACTCTGTATTATCTTTATAACTATTTGAATTTATTACTTTACATAAATTTATTATCTATTTATTTCCTTCTAAGATTTTTGAAAAATATTCATTTCAAACCACATTATTGAGAAATAGTAGATAATCAACTTTTTCTTTAAGGGGACTTGTAAAGGACAATGTTTACAGGAGGAGAGTGTCGAACATTGATGACCTAAAAGTCAGAATTACAACTGCAATAGCCTCTGTGGATGCCGACATGCTTGCCGCTACCTGGCGTGAAATTGACTAGGGGGCACACGTGGAAGTTTATTGACAAGGGTAATGAAACTTTTTGAGTCTATCTAACTATTTATGTTATTAATTTTAATCTATCTTTATTATTTTCTGAGTTATTAAACATCAAAATGGGTCCGGGACTTTATAAACACCCTGTACAATAATTTTAACAAATAACTTGAACTACGTGAATTTGTAGAGGGATATATATATATATATATATATATATATATATATATATATATATATATAATTGTGATTGCCACAACATACAAGTTATTCTTCACTTTTATGTGTATTGCTGTACAAGTGTAAGATTATTTTACTTTTTTTTAAAGGATTTGCTGTATTTGTCAAAAATATGTCAATAGATATTTTTATGTATTACTGGAACACATTTAATTTGTTTTAGAGATGATTTAATTTCAGATATTGATAAATATTCCTCCCCCCCCCCCCCCAAAAAAAAAAAAAAAAAAAAAAAAAAAACTAGGGCTAAAATTTATTTTAAACCTATGTTTCACCAATTGCATCATTAGATACGCTTAAAACGATTCATGTATTTTAGAACTGAATTAAACCATTAGAAACATCAATAAATATTTTTTTTTTCTCTGCAAATGACGACATTTAAGGGATATTTCTTCCTTTTAAAAAAATTTTCCGATTTAAGGGGATAAAAAATCTCATTTAGAAATGTTGAATAATGTTTTCCTCTTTCCTAAGAAATTATTCTTTTATTTGATTATTGATTTAAAAAAAAAAAAAAAAAAAAAAAAAAATCAAATTAAAAAAAATATTATGGTCCGACATAATTTTTAAATGAATATAGGAATTTATATTTGTGCAAATATGAGAATATAGGTCATCGTTTATGATAACTTGTCAGTTAAATATTATTACAAGAGTTTAGATTATATATTCAGTGGCTATATTAAACATTTCAAGGAAATGTGAATTATTATGGATTGTTGCATCTATATTGTGATATCGGAATGGCATTTCAGTTATCGGAATTATGATGCCGATTATCCCGAGCACAATATTTAATTACCTTTAAGTAACATCAATTAATTACCGTTATTCTGAAATATTAAATTAATAAGGCACATCTGGGAAGCATTGTAGTGTGTCGTATTTATAGTGACGTATTTTTTTATTCTTTTTTTGTATCCAGTAAAAATGGACTCTCTATGTTCTCTAAACCGCTGTGCTTTTAATTAATTTGATGAACCACTCTACATTTTTCTTTTATTTATTTCTTTTATTTTATTTTATTTTATTTCACGGTCTGTGATAAATTATAATCCGGATAATCTGATCTCGATTAAATGCAAATCAATTGAAATATTTTTCAGTGATGCTTCAGTATTTTATCATCAATAGATTATTTTCTCCATTCAATGAGTCTGGTGCTTTAGATAATTTTTAATGAGTCTGGTACAGTTTTAATTTTAACTGAGTAAATTTAATGATAAAATTGAATTAGTCAATTTAATTTAATTTTTATTTAATTTTAATTTTTTTTAAAACTTTATTTTATATTCAATAGAAATGTATTGGTTTCTTAAACATTTTCAACTTTCTGTTTTCGATGGTTACTCCTTGATATAAATCAGTGCCTACCAACTTTTGGTAACTAGTTGGCATAGGTGGACTCTGCTCAGTTCCCCATCATATTTATGTTCTCAGAAATTTCTAGTGCGAGATATATTATAATCATGTTAAAAGAAATGAATTTGGCCAAAGCTTGATACAGTGACAGAATGAAATCCCCGCCTAATAGGCTATCCACCGTTCACTTGGATATAATTATCTTATTCTAATTTATTAATTTATTTTATCAGGGTCAATTCTGTTGTTTAGTTTTCATGCTACTATTTCCAATGCAATAATCCTCAAAATTCATATTTATATGAAAAATTTACAATTTCGCTATGTTGATAAAATCGTAAATTACGAATAATTTACGAAAGTTTCCTAGTAGAATATTTGTATTCAATCATGTTCAAACAAATATCATAAACTTAATTTTGAAGTTGTCTAATGTATTTAGGATCCTCAAAATGGAAGTTTATGATCAATTTTGCCTTATTCTGACATGTTAAGTAAATCGTAAATTCCAAATAACTTACGAATTTTTTTTAATTGGAAAAATCATAGCCTATGATATTCCTGCCAGTATCCTAAATAATATTTCGAAAGTGGTTTGACATCTTTACGCTGAAAATATCCCCCAAGATTGACGTTTATGTGAAATTTTGCTCTATTCTGACATACTAAGAAATTCGTAAATTTCCAATAACTTACGAAATCTTTATATTGGAAAATTCATAGTCATTAATATTCATGCCAATGTCCTAAATAATATTTCAAAAGTAGTCTGACATCTTTACGATGAAAATATCTCTCAAAATTGACGTTTATGTGAAATTTTGCCCTATACTGCCATGTTAAGAAATTCGTAAATTTCCAGTAACTTGCGAAATTTTCAAAGTAGCATATTTATAGTTACTGATGTTCATTCCGGCATCAAAACTGATATTTTAAAACTGGTCTGACATTTTTACAGTAAAAAGTTTTCATTTAATGCACGTTTAAGTGAATTTTTGTCCTATTCTCCCATGTTAAGAAAATCGTAAATATCTAATAACTTACGAAGTTTTTAAATTCGAATGTTGCAAATGAATAGGGTTCTTGCCAGTGTCGAAAGTAATATTTTAAAACTGATCTGACCTCTCTGCGACAATTTGTTCTTGAGATATCGTGTACACAGACTAACAAACTAACGGACTGACCCACTAACAGACTAACACACTAACAGACTAACAGACACCCTACAGACAGACACCATAGAAATTTTGTCATTTTCGGATTCCTCACACCTGAAAACGTGTAGAAAAGTAAAAAAACCGAGGTCGAAAATTTTCACGATTACCTAAGTTCCCCATACCTATAGTATGATGGGGAGCTAAAAATCACGCGACTGGTGGCGTTGTAATATCGTTTTTTTTTTTTTTTCTTAATATTTAATACGGCAGTTTAGAACAAAATTTCATGTAGATGTTTACAAAGGGAATAATTTAACGGATCAATGACAAATAAAAAATAAATACTTATAGCAGTAATAGCCAACTAGGAAAAAAATATGGCGTGTGACTCTAACAAACACAGAACTTCCACTATCCACTATTACACGTATTATATACGACTTTTTGGAGACAATGTGGTTAGAAGATATTAAATTGACCTAGCAAATCAACTTCCCACCCATTTTCCTGTAAGAGAAAACGGATACATGTGTAAAGACATACGCCCGTGCTCAAAAGTTTAGCAAGATTTGCAAACGATAAGTTTTTTTCAGTTTTTAAAAACTTATTTCTCGATGACATGTTTTCAAATATTGGGTATTTAAAGAACTGAGTCATTCTCATGTTTTTCAGTGAGGATTGGCTTAAGACAACATTTAGGGGGCCGGTAACAAATTGAGCAAAATCAGTAATGTTTGGAATCAGATAAGCATTATTCTAAAACTCCCCAAAAACATCAGCATGTTTTTTATTTATAATATGAAGAGTTTTAAATGAAAATTATTCCCACTTTCAGATAAATTGCAAAAGCATTCTTGAAAATATATACTGCAATCGTAATAGAAATATCTTAAATATCTCATGAAGTATGAGCATTTTTATGAAAAATGCTTTCACTGCGCATGCGCGAAAGATAGAAAATATTTTATTACATAGGTTGAAAGTAAGGTATATTGGGAAACTTTTGTCAAAATTTCATTTGAATAGAGTAGAAATTAAGCAAATTGTCGGCAAAAGAACGAGCTAGATTTTAGGTTATTTTCCAGAGTTGAAATTTCATAAGGGGTTTTTCACATGCCGCGTAATTAATTTGAAGATACAATTATTTCAACCACTTTGCAAAAGTTCTTTTTTGTGATAAACGCCTTATGATCTCACAAATCTATGTAAATAAACAAAAATATGTTAGAGTTACAATCTTTAAAGGGTTTTCTTTCGCAAGAAGTGCTTTGTGACAAGGCATCTACATTTGTATGTAAAGCTGCTTTACGATGACGTATTTCAAAGTAATATACTTGGAGGCGTTGTATGCACTTGGTAATCTGACCTTCCGGTTTTTTGAAATTTAGCAGCCACGTTAAAGATGCGTGGTCAGTCCAGAACAGGAATATTCTGCCGTAGAGATAGTGGTGAAAATTATCTATGGCCTTTACAATGGCGAGTATTTCTTTCCTAGTGGTACAGTAGTTTCACGGTTTAGAGAAATATTTACTCCTGTAGGCAATAACATGTTCTTGACCACCAACTTCCTGCGACAGGACAGCACCTTAAGACCTTTTCATGACTTGCACCAGTGTCTAGTATGAATTATTGGTTGAGCTAGGGATATGTCAAAATTGGCGAGTATGTTAAAGCCCGTGGAAATATCTTGAATGCTTTTTCACATTCTTCTGTCCAGGAGAACTAGCTTTCTTAAGCTTGTGGAAAGGCCTGGTAATACTTAAGAAACCATTCACGTAGTTCCTAAAGTAATGTACATAATGCTAGGAAACTTCGCAATTGATGGATATTTTCAGGAAGACACAAGTTCTCGATTGCAGAGATTTTCTCGGGATCAGTGTTCACCTTCAGCAGGATTGTCGAGCCGCGATAGTTTACTTCACGACGGAACAAGTTTCACTTTTTAGGATTCAACATGAGGTTAGACTTCCTGAGTTTTTCCAGCATCCTTTGAACGTTTCTTAAACGTTCTTCAAAAGTACGCCCTGCAATGGTAATATCGTCAAAGTACATTAAACAGGCTTCATAGGAATTTTTTTAGGACTGGGTTCCATGAGGCGTTCGAAAGTCGCAGGTGCGTTACATACGAGGGGAGGCTGAGAAGTTCGTGGCTTTGCCCCCTTCGAGCTGAAATAGTAGAGTAAAGTTGGTGGCAAATGAAAATTAAATGTCTTGATTTTGTAACTGTCAAATATTCTGATTTCTACAACATTTTTACTTTACGAACATACATATTTAAAGAAAATATTATAATCATGACAAAAATTCGTCTTTGAGATGTTGGTGAATCGATAAGTCCCCGGAGTTCCCTTTTGCTATTTTTACGATGATGTATGTATGTACGTATGTGTGTGTATGTATTTGAGTGAACACGATAGCGTCTAAACTCTATGCTCAATTGAGCTGAAAATTGCTACGTAATGTTGTAAGTCACTGCAGCACAAACCCTATTGATTTTGGTCAATCTTTCACTCATGCATTTTTTACAGGGACACAGAGAAAAATTCTTTATCATTATGGTTTACACGCTCAAATAATTTAAAGTGCGATAGCGTCTCAATACTTCATTCGATTGGGCAGAAAATTTATATACGATTTATAGGTCACCTTCGCACGAGCTACATAGATTTTGGTGAATATAGCACTTTTAGATTTTTAGAAGAATAAAATGAAAACTTCGTTATCATTCGACCTATGGGCTCAAATTTACGTTTGATCAGCGGGAAAAAGCTGTAATATTGCCGTCACAAATAATTTAATGACGGCAAAAATTATTTGTACCATCCATCGATGTCATTAGTTAATTTAATTATTGTTATTTTTGTTTGCTTGTATAAAAAACAAAAATTTAATTTCACTGCATTATGATAAAGTATATCCGAATGATTATGATGATAGTATATCGGAAAATATCTCTAAATTGCTTAGAATAGTCAATATCTCTGCTAGCTTTAAATCTCAACTCCGTATTAGTAACTTTCTCTGAAACTTTAACTCCATATTCGATTGAGCTGAAAATTTATATACATGTTATAGATTACCGTCACAATAACTATATGAATTTTGAACTACGTAGCACTTGTAGGTTTTTTAGAGAAACACAAAGAATAATTCTTTATCATTACGCACTATGGGCCCAAAATTTTGGAATTAATATTGCGTTTAAATGCCGTACTTAAATGAGCTGAAAGTTGGTACGAATGTTAAAGGTACCATAGCACGAACCCTATTGATTTTGGTGAATCTTGTTCTTAAAGTTTTTTTTTTACGGTGAATCTAGTTCTTAAAGTTTTTTTACAGGGACACAAGGAAAAATTGTTTATCACTATGTCCTATGGACACAAATTATTCAAAGTGTGATTTCGTCTAAACTACTTATTTGAATGAACTGAAATTCATACAGATGTTACAGGTCACAGCCGCACAAACCCTAGAGGTTTTGGTAAATCTAACACTTATACACTTTTACACAGGGACAAAAAGAAAAATACTTTATCATTGTTGTTAATCGGCTGAAGTTATTTAAAATGAGATAGCGTCTAAATGCCTCATCCGATTGATCTGAAAATTTATATGAATGTTATAGGTAACCATCGCACGAACTTTATAGATTTTGTTGAGTCTAGCACTTATAGATTTTTACAGAGACACAAAGAAAATTTATCTTATGATCTGTGGGCTCAAATTATTTGAAGGGGAATAACATTAAATTAAACAGCATACCATATGAAGCAAAATACTCATACACCCTATTATAATTTTCTCTAACTTTAATTTATTTATACAAGCGTTAATTACTTAATGTTCAGAAAGACCAGTGAGGTCACTCCAGATTTATTTTCCTATATTCCCATTATGAAAGTTTTTGATTTAAAGAATTTTACAACTTCCGGTTTTTTGGCGAATTTACACATTTTTAGTTCTCTAGAACACGATTTCACTATTAAAAAAAAAAAAAAAAAAAAAAAAAAAATCTGTATGTTTGAGTATGCGAGTCAAAAATTTTGTAATGGCTTTAGACTCTATATTAAGAAATATATATATTTCAATGCTCTTTGGACAAACATTGTTATCTGTCGACTCTTGGTGCATATCGGCATAAATATGTCCTTGTTATGCTGTAATATTCACCATTTACGGAAAGTCTAGATTCCAGCTTGTGTAAATGCACCAGTCTTAATATGTATCATGGTTATTATATAAAACTGTGCTGACTCAATTTAGGTGCCTATAGACCGATTGGTAGTTCTGCTATGCTGAAATTTATCCCATTCACGAAAAAGCTATATAGAAGCTTCTTTCGTGTACAGATGCACCAAACTTGATATGTAAGATGGCTATTACGTAAAACTACACTGATTCAATTCATATCGGCCGATGCGTGACGCTATTATGCAGTCCTTCTCAGATTTTAATATATTTTTCCGATCAATATGTATTAGAATGATATAAAAGAATGCTTTTTAATGGCCATAGCATAGTAGTTCTTGTTATAGAAGTTGGAAGCGAATATTTGCTAACAAAAAAAAAAAAAAAAAATGATGGCTATTGTTAAAAGTGAACATCATGTATGTTCTTGAAATATCGTTCAAATGAATAACCTTTTTTATTAAATGTTGCAAAACTCTTTCTAAAAAGTAAATATAATAAAGTAACACATTTATAAATTAATTTTCTATTTTTTTATTAAATTATTAGTCAACCTTTTTTAAATTCATATATTAAATTTTTTTATTTTATTTTATTTTATTTTTTAACTACATTCATTATTGTCATTTTATTTCCCTACTGCTCTCTTAAACAATATAAAACTGAATTACATTTTATGACAGGGCATAACTTCATTCTTTTGAAATACGAAGGATTTTCAAGCAGTCTGTATTTCAGCCACGCGTCGGAAACAATTTCTGTCGCGATTCATATCTTTTGCAAGTAGTATCTATTTCTATAGAATGTCATTATAGCACATTCCTTAAGGTTCGTTTCCATGACAACATCAGTAACTGAATCTTCGATGGAAGTAAGGCGAAAAAATTCAATAAGGCGCAAATTGGAGCATTTTTTTGTGAAATGGTTGGTTATGTAGGCAGTCAGGAGGGCTCTATTGATTGCTATAAAGGGTGAGAAATCAACACCATCGACAGTAAATTATCCATAAGCGTTCGGGTTATAGTTAAGAATTATTATTTTTTTTTTATATTAATTAAGAGTATACTTTAAGATTTTTTTTTTTTTTTTTTTTCTAAAAAAAAAAGAAAAGTATTGTTATTTCTTAAATATATTAAATAAATAAATAAATACTCAATATTTTGAAAGTATCTTTTAAATTCCTTAGTGAATTTGTTTATGCATTAAAGAAAAAGTTGATTATCTACTATTTCTCAATAATGTGATTTGAAATGAATATTTTTCAAAAATCTTAGAAGGAAATAAATAGATAATAAATTTATGTAAAGTAATAAATTCAAATAGTTATAAAGATAATACAGAGTGGTCAAAAATTACATGACACATTTTGAAGTTTAATGGAAAATCGAGTAATTATGCACGAGAGTACAATTAGTAACATAATGCTTCTTACCATGAAAATGTTTGTTTATGGAAATAAAAAAAATATTTCAAAATTTTGCTTATAGATCACTGTATCTAAATATAAAGAAAAATATCAAAAGAATTAGCAAGTAATTAAAGAGCAGTAGCAACTGGCAAGCAGTTAAAGAGTACTTGATTTGTGGAATTCATTACAATATTTCAATATGTGTTCACTCGAACCACATCCAAATGGTAATCCTGTTCAGTGCAAGTGTTCATTAGCATTAATCGTGGAAAACTCTGGATTACATACGCCATTTGTGTCTTCACTATTTTAGAGTTACTTACAGGGTGAAGCACTTTGTTCTTCACATTACTCCTCAAGAAAAAGTTAAAAGGGAGTGGGGTTGGAGGTTGCGATAGCAAACTTGCGAAAGAAGCTAAGTAAACGAAACAAAAGGACAAATATGTCTGAGGAAAAATTTGTGAACATTTTTTTTCTTACTTTTTGCCATAAGAAGCCCTGCACAAACCATACTTCAGTACGCGATTTACTTTATTTTGTACAATTGAACATAAATAACGTATCGGTGACTAAAAATGACGTCACAGTTGATGATTTTATTATTATTCAATTTTCAGTGATTTTTTTTTTTTCACCTATTGATCTTTGTTCTAACTGTAATTTTTTTATAGAATGAAAAAAAAAAAAAAAAACGTGATTTTGGAGTTTTATTATTAAGATAAGCGTACGTTTGAGACAGTTTGATTGTGCTATATCACATAAATAACTAAATATAAAGTTATATACGGTAGAGCAAAATAATTGCGCTTCTCTTAATACGTAAATTGATTTGATATAGAGCGCTTCATTAATTTATTTATATTAAATAATGTCAATAATGAACAGGTAAGATTTCACTTACCTGAATAAAGCATACATCACTGGTGAATAGCATCCAGTCACTCCTGTGTTGACCGTCTTAATTCAATCTGTAAGTAAAACTTATAAAGTGCACATCGTTATTAAATTTGTGTGTATATTAATTAATTAAAGGGATATTTTCTTTTATCCATAAATTTACTGTATCTTGAGTAAATATACATGTTAAATTTTAGCATGTATTTTAATGGTAAGAGCGTTTTAAACGCTCTTACCGGTCTTGACCGGATTTAAGACCGGATTTACTTGAATTTTTGTGCACACGTAGACTATATAAGGGTCGTAATCAAGTTTATTAATCAATTTCATCCGCTATTTTTAACAAAATGGTGCCTACCTTGAATTACGCAAGACCATTTACTAAAATCAGGCTACCACTTGAAAATTTATTATCACGATAGCTTTTGAAATACTGAACCAATTCGAACCAAAGTTGGACAGCGAACTTATCATACAAATATTTTTGAAGAGTTCATTGGACAACTTGTTTCGCTATTTTGTTTTCATGTCGCACCCACTTGAAATACGGCTGCCAATTGAAAATATGCCACCCCGATAACTTTTGAAATACTAAACTGATTCAAACCAAAGTTGGATAGTAAACTTACGATTCGCATGTCTTATGAAAGTTCGCTGAGCGATTTGCTCTGCTATTTTGTTTCCAAGTGGTAGCCACTTGAAAATTCGCCATTATGATGTATTTTGTAATACTGAATCAATATGAATCAAATCCGCGCTTGAAATACTTTAGATAAGATTTCTAGACATCTCTCTCTGCTGTTTTGATTCCAAGTGGTAGCCATTTAGAATCACAGTGCCACTTGAAAATTTCTTATCAGAATATCTTTTGTAATACTGAATTTATTAAAACCAAAGTTGGACAATGAATATATCATACAAATATCTTGAATAATTTCGCTGGTCAAGTTGCTCCACCATTTATTTTCCAAGTTGCGGCCATTCAAAATCCTGCTGCCATTTGAAAATTTGTCATCACAATAACTTTTGAAATACTGGTCTAATTCGAACTAAAGTTGGACAGTGAACTTATCACAAAATACCTTGGATGATTTCGCTGGGCAGCTTGCTCCGTCGTTTTGTTTCCAAGTTTCAGCTACTTAAAATCAACAATAACTTTTGAAATATCGAACTAATTAGAACCACAGTTGAACAGTGAACTTATATTATAAATATCTTGGATTAGTTAAGTGAGCAACTTGCTCCGTCATTTTGTTTTCAAGTCGTGATTAGTTAAAATAAGGCTGCCACTTGAAAATTTGCCATCACATTAACTTTTGAAATACTGAACTAATTCAAACCAAAGTTGTACAGCGAACTTATCATACAAATAATTTGAATGAGTTCGTCGGGCAAATTGTTTCGTCATTTTATTTCTAAGTGGTGGCCAGTTGAAAATTTGTCATCAGGATAATTGCTGTAATACTATATCAATACGAACCAAATTTGGACAGTGGACTTGTCATTCAAATATCCTAAATGATTTCTCTGAGCAAATTGCTCCGCAATTTTGTTTACAAGTTTCGGCCGCTTGAACACGGCTACTTAAAAATTTATTTTCACTATAACTTTTGAAATACTGAATTTATTTGAACCAAAGTTGGATAGTAAATTTATCTTACAAATATCTTGGATTAGTTAAGTGAGCAACTTGCTCCGCTATTTTCTTTTCAAGTGGCGGACATTTGAAGATTTGTCAACACAATTTTGAAATACAGAATTAGTTCGAAGTAAATTTGTAGAAAAGACTCATCTTGAAAATGCATTTGATATGTTCGTTTGCCAACTTTATCTGCCCTCTTTTGTCCAAGAGCCAGCACTTGAAGATTTCAAATTCACATGAAAAAGGTATTTATGAACCAATTTGTTTAAAATTCTATATTTACACAGCCTTCACCAATATTTTCACCAATTTCATTAATAAATTGCAGTTGCCATTTTAAAATAAAATGGAGGCTATTTGATAAGAATAAAGAATTCCTTCCGAATGAGCTGGAAGGACTTGTTTGAGATTTCCTTATTATTATAAAAACCTAATTTTTGTATATTCCATTCTTTTCAGATAGCTGAAAAATACTCAACAGATTAGAAAAAACTTTTTTTTCACCGCTAAAAATACACAAATTCAAAAGCCTAATCATATGAAATTACAACAACTAGAGGGAGAACTAACTCTTCTGATAAGAATAGTCCAGATCCAGCACTTGTTAGAGGAAATCCAACTTCGAAGATTATAATTACTCAGTAAGTAGGTCCGCATTCGGTCGAGTTATTTTGTATAAATACAAATGCCGGCACTGAACTTTACGAAATATGCAATATTTTGATTCCTCTTGTAGGAGTTTAATCTTTTACTACAGTTGCAGAAATTCTAGGACGAATTCGAAAGTGGATGATGCATACATAGAATTATATTCCACCTTAAATCTTCCATAAATGAACTTTATAGACAATCTGAATCAGTCTAAACAGTTTCTGTGACAACAGGCATTGTGCCTGAGACAAATTTTGTGGATTGGCCTTATACACGCTTTTTGTTTTCTTTTTTAAAATCACAATCGTATAAAACAAGAAACATTTAACAAAACACATTTAAAACTAGGCCTACTGTTTGATGCTGAAATAGAAAAATTGAAGTGGAATAGCTGTGAAAATTGCCATAGAGTGTTTCCGGGTCTGAGGTAAAATTCACCAAGAAATTGTAATGTATTCTCATCTCCTAGGATATGTGGTAGGAAAAATGAAGTTAAGGAAAAACATTTTCATAAATTTACAAGCTATAACAATATAGATCTTGGGCCCGTTCCTAATATTTTGATTAATTTGACTTATGTTGAGCAGATGATACTTTTCGCTTGGGCTCATTCAGGTTTAAGTCTATAAAAATTCATTTTCTACAATTTTCTTATCATGTCAATGTGTTTTCATCGAGTAATTTCCCCAGTTATTCGTAAGTTGCCTGCATTTGTTGTTTCCATTAAAGCAAATATTCTCATCTCAATAAACCCAAAAAGATATTTCACACTTTAAAATTGATTAAATCCTCTTAGTTAAAGGGTAACGACAGATGAACACAATGTTGAACTTGATGAAAAACTGTTGACCTCTTGCCTAAAGGTGGAGACGTAACAGTAATTTTAGTATCTTTGCTTACATTCCTAAGCCAGAATGATGAGAATAGTACTAATTCTCAAAATCTGAGTGAAGTTGCAGAGAACTTCCCCCAGAAATCGATGTTCTGGCCTTACATGTGACAAGAAACAACTTGGACATATATGATACATTATAACTTTAATGCTAATGAAAATATTACGACGAAACTTCAATAAATATGAATGGATTATTTTGTCTATTATATTTACAGATTTTCAAAGTGGCTTCCTTTAGCCTTAATACAGAGCTTTAATTGTGTCACAAAATTTTCGGCTATGGGCCGCAACTCACTTACCGATATTTTATCCCATTCCTTGCATAAGAATTCCTTTAGGGATGCCAAAATTTTATGAGGTTTAGCACACACCCTTGTCTCCAAGATGGACCAAACAGAATAATCCATTGGGTTCAAATCTGGGGAATACGGTAGCCATTACTAAGCTCCAATGAACTCAGGAAAATTTGGCTTGCACCAATCTTGAGTGCCTTTAGCTCTGTGTGCAAGTGCGGAATCCTGTTGGGAGGTCCATCTTTTGTTTCCAAAGAACTTTTGCGACCAAAGTAAGACAACATCTTACAAAATGAGTTTGCGATAGTGGTAGTTAAAGGTATTTGGTTTGAAACTTCGTCCAAGTTATTTCTTGTCACCCTGTAAATGGCTAATACGATATTCGAATCCAATAAACCAATTCCGTGAGGAGTGATACACCATCAAACTTTCTCCGACTGTTTTACCTACGGCGACGCAGAGATCTTGCCGTTTAGAGTAATTAAAGTAACTTTATCAGAGTATTTAAAATTTCTTTTGCAACTTCAATATGGTCATTTTCAAAGCAACTAAGATTTCGTTTTCTTGATATGAACGCTGAAATATATTTACAAGCTGTGAACCAAAGTGAACCATTCGTTAAAAAATTGGCCCTTCAAAATATAGCAAGAGAGGAATTCCAAAAATGCATACAGACAGACAGTTCTCTTGTAAAGTTACTTATGGTTGCTTTAACAATCTCGGAGCTTTAAAATTTAGTGGTACCAAAAAATTGGCGAACTATTTAAAATGGTCAATCAACCATTCTACAATACGTTTCTTGCAAATGATGGACAAACATTAGCTGATGACAATCAAGCATCATTCCTACAAATTCTCGACTCCGTTACCACATGTCAGGAAAGAATTGACCAGTGGCATGGACTCCTTTCTCAAAACATCATCAAAAGTAATTTAAATGTTCCATAAGTACCATTAAAATCTTTTAACAAGTATTTAATCTGAGGATTATAATAAGTAGAGGGAGTGTTTTGACTTATCTGCGCACCCAATTGCTTTTATTCCCTACTCGACAAAACACTGGATTCGCCTGTGATTCACGCGATGATGTTACTGAATAACTTCTTGAAATTTTGTACCTATGTATAAAATTCTGTGTTATGCTCCGAAAAATATCTGAATTAAAATTGTAAATGACTCTCTCGGATCTGTACATATAATATCTATAGCAATTTTCTACCAATCAGCCTTCCTGTTTGTATATTGATTGAATATGATAACTACAAAGGCTCATGCTGTACAACTAACTTCTTAATAGCAACTGTTAATTCGAATTACTGCCACCCCCCTCCCCTCAAAAAAAAAAAAAAAAAAAAGAGAGAGAGAGAGAGAGAGAGAATTTGTCGATATTGAGTGTTGAAGAACTCAATTACCTTTTAGTTTTGTGCACATTAAAATTGTATATAAATTAAAGGTATTGAAATTCATATTTATTAATTTTATTAAGAATGGGGGGAACAAAAATAGCGAGTTATTTAACTTTTTAGTTCTCACCTTCATTTTGTTCAATCGTCATGTGGCGAAGGGCAATTACATACACATTGATACCTTTACCAATAGCACGTCTTTCATTAAAATCTATCACCGCCTTTGCAAGTTTTTTGTTAGAAAAAAAAAAAAATAAGATTATGGATTTATAATATAAACTGACCGTTATTTAAACTAATGATTGATGCATTTTCATGAGGGATTTGTTAAAATATCTTATGATTTCTGTTAATTGTACTTGCAGATACATTTATCTCTTTTCTATCTTTTTCTCTTCATTTTGTTAAGGGTATAATTTTTATTTTAAACACTTTCTAGTTCAAGTCATATTCACTATTTTCCGATTAAAAAATATAAAAGTACTTTTACTGATAAAAATTATTAATTCCTTTTCGTTTATTAAAGAGTTCGATTCTTTTCTTTTTCAGGAAATACTTGAACTAAGATCTCATTATAAAGAAGTAATAAAACTTCATTATTGAATTTGACATTAAGAAATTTTTTATGCAACAAGAGGTGAGATAATATAATTGAGTGCTATTATGGATTTTAAAAATATTCAATTAATTGTCTGATTAATCAAATATAAGTGATATTTACCATTTATTTTTACTAAAATGTCTCATATAGGCATCAATTTAAGTAAGCAAGGGGTATAAACTCACGCATCCTTGAGGTGAATATCATGATATTGGAATGATATAAAATTTCGTTCTGTTTCTGTAACCAAAATTAAACAAAATTTTTATTTGATAAAACCTATATAATATCAATATGGTAAGAGCCTTTCTGTTCGAGAACCTTTTTCCATCAAGTGACTTTAATATTTTTCTGAATTCCAAAGAAGAAAAATTTTTACTAACTAAGCTAATTTAAAACGAGCTAAATTTAAGCTATAAAAATGTTGAAGGGTGCAAAATCAAAAGAAAGTGGTGATGAAATAGATCAAAATATCTTATACAAATTGTATTTTTAATTTTTTATTTTTTTATGGCAAAAAATACGTGCGAGTGTAGTTTTATCGTAATGGAACGACACTTCTTTTTTATTGACTAATTCAAGCGATTTCTAGTAGACTGCTTACTTTTATTAATTTAATTGTGTAGAATACTTCTTTGAATAAACAGACTGATGTTTAGATAGACTCTCATAATAAACGATTCCTTTCTTATCCCCCCTTTTTAGAATGAAATATTGCTTCTGTGCTGGTTGAAAGCCACTTCTACCCTCACAGTGCAAGCACATACCATTATTTGCATCTGAAAAGCATTTGTACCCTTTCAGAATTAAAAGTAGCATATTATGTCAAAAGTACTTCTTGTTTGCTCATTTTTTTTTATGCCGAATAAGGTTTTAAAATGCAACCTAATAACACAAAATTTTGCAAGTATTTACTAACATGTCCCTTCTACCAAACAGAATTAAACTTCTACGAGAGTGAAAAAGATCCCACTTTGCACTGAGCGATGAAATGACATCTAAAGCAAAAAATGAGACGGAAATTTGCATAAACCCTGATACATGTATGTATTACTACACAGCTGAAATTTTTCAAAAGTTGTTTTCAGGAAATTTCTGGATTTATTATTTCTTTATACTGAAGACTTTTCTTATCACGTTTCATAATTAATTGATATTAAAAGTCCTTAATTTTAATAGGTTCGCCTACAGTGATAAATTTGCTATTTACAGCCATTCTTACCATATAAATACTAACTGACTTTCGCCCGCCTAGCAGTCGACATTTCCAAATTTTCAACTTCGCCATATTCACCAAATCATAAACAACGGCAAATATCTCTGATAAAAAGCCAATAATGAAAAAAGAAATTAAAATGTAACTGTGCTTTAAAAAAAAAAAAAATGGAATTCAAGTAATGAAAAATAATGTAAAATTAACTTCACGAAAATTAATTTCAGCGCAAATTCATCAAAATCGTCGTTAGTTTATTTTATCGCAGTAAAAACACTTAAATACCCCAAATTATATATATATATATATAGATAACTAATTGTACCTGAATTTGATCCCGATGACGGAAAAGTATCATAATTTTTATAAATTTGAGTTTATAATCATTTATATTATTGTTAATATTATTAATATTATTAATTTATTATTATCTATTATTTTCACTTTCACTGTCTGTTTATGGTTTCCCCTAATTTAGCTAAATATATTGACCATAATTTCGCGGCTTATAGCGGAAGCCGAAAAAGAAAACTGTCAAATCGTCAATTGTCGATCTTTAGATAGTATTGCATCTATTCTATTATTATTATTTTTTTAGAGTTTCAAATCACGATAAAATTAATTTTTTTTCAATACATTGTTGCAATTTTGGTGCATCTTTTTTCCCGGCTAAATCATTCTTCTATGTCGTCACTTTGAACGTTATTTCGTCTTTTATTAATAAGACATTATTAATCTCTTGTGACGTAGTTGAAATCATTTTAATTTATTATTATTATCACTGCTAACATATTAAAATTCAACAAAAAAAGTTTATTATAAAAATAGTTTTTTTTTTTTTTTTTTTTTTTTTTTTTTATCTCAATTTGTTGTTGAGGTTGTGATGTAAAATTTTCCATTACATTATCTCTTTTCATCATTTTATTCGTTTGAAATGCATGCATGAAAAAATTGGATATAATTTTACTTTCTTTAATCTGAAACATCGGTTTATGACATCATTTTCAGCGTTAGTTTCGAGAAACTTGGTCCTTTATTATTAAAAAGCTGAAAGGAATCTCAGAGTCATTTAAAATACAGTTTCCTGCAACAGGAAAAAAAAAAAATAGTCCAGATCGACAACAGAATTTATTATGAATTTCTTCATCTTACATTTTCCCTCCTTTTATATTCTTCTTTTGTAATATACCAATTTATTTGGATTTTTTTTTTTTTTTCCATTTTAATAGAAGCTTTCATAATTTGTGCTTTATTATTGCATTATTATGCACTGAAAAAACAGGTTCTAAAGGTTAACAAATAAAAAACTTTGTAACCTAACACCATAAATTGCACTTGAAACAATTACATGACCTTTTATCAGGCAAAAAAGTTGCCATGCTCACTGCATTGCCACTTTGATGTTGCATTCGTCCCTAGTTTTTTATGCCAGATCTGCCAGATTATACTCTCAATAATTCTTCGACTTAAAAAAATTGTGGTGAGATTTTGTAGTACGTAGTATTTGCTTACAATTTTTTTTTCTTTTTTCACAAAATGCTATGTATCACATAAGTTTCTTATTTAAATATTTTCTCTTTTTAAATCACACTAAGAAGAAAATTTGCTGACCTCTTGAGACCCCGCGTCCATCCTATCAGACATTTCTATTTTTCAAATAACAGTTTTAATTTCCGTCGGAACTCGAAAACGTTATATTTCAGTATGTTTGACATTCTAATGCAATGATCAATAAATCGAAATAATAACATAAACACCAAAAATGTATAATTTCATCAGTTTAAACAGACAGTGAAGAAATGAAAGACTGTTAAACATATTAACAAAGTTTTAACTGAATTTCCATCTATAATTTAAAGCTTTTTGGTGTTAATGCAGCATAACGTTGATTTTTAATGCTAAAATAAAAATATTAATTCATTAACTTACTAATTTCTTGCATAATTTCAAATAATAGATATATTTTTATGTGTGCCCATTGTATTGGACACTGGGTCTTCATTAATAATTTACACTAATATTAGTTTCTCCTACATACATTAAAGGAAAACACTTAATAAATATATATATACTAGCTGTTAACCGCGACTTCGTTCACGTGGAAATTTTGATGTGTATGTGTGGGAACTGAGGGTTTGATCATAATATGTAATGTAATGAAACCTTATCATTGTGGTGCTGTGCAGAACAGAGTCGGATAAAGTATACTAAAAAAAATTTGTAACTCATTGAAAGCCAAAATAAAATGCCAAAATAAATAAATAAAAAGTTATGGTCAACATGGCGATAAAAATTTAAAATTCGTTCATAGGGATCCTGTACTATAAGAGTACTGCGTTGCGGAAGTATAAAAACTGGGTCGTCAATTAGGAATTTTATTTCGAAACCTTTCTTTGTATGATTTTAGTTCACTATTGCACAATATTAATCTGGTTCTAATTATAATTTGGTGACTGGTGAATTAAAATTTTAATTATGTGGCGAAATTCATATAATATTTATTAGTTTATATAATATTTTTAGGTTTTTTTTTTTTTTTTTTTTTTTTAAAAAACAAAGAAATGATTTTTTTTTTTTTTTTTTCATCTCCCGGCGAATTGTTGAATAATATTTTAGTTCTTAAACAATTTTGGGCGGCTTTGCCCGCTTCGCTGGCAAACTCTTTTCTATATAGCTTTATGGAAAAAAAAAGAAAAGAAAAAAGAAACTGAAATCTGTCGAAAGCTCGTTTTGGGTTCCCGCTGCCTTCGGCACCGACTTGTTCGTCCTTACAATCTTCGATGCCTGTCCCTATTGCCTGCGATAATGGCTTACCCGTGGGCTTCCATTTGGGTGCTTATCATATATGACAGTTTGGATACGGACAGTATCGAAAAAATTGAAGTAACTTTTTTTATCTGAATCCCAGTTACATATGAACAACATTATACGTGATGTACATAATATTTGCTCTCAAGCTATTTCCTATATTTATTTGATTTAATCGATCAACCATAGAATGACAGCAATTTCAAGCCACATATAATATTACAATAGGCTATGATCGGCTACTTCTGTCGCTTGAGACTATTATTATTGTTATTATTTTGTGGTTATATATATTTCATGCTTAGTTAATAGTAGTTGGCATATAGAAAAATAAAATTAATTAATACGTAAACTTGATCACTTGATCCCTTAATGCCCTTGGCGGGATTTGAATTTCTGTTGCCGTTTTAGACCAAAATATAATTTATGCAATTATTTTTTCTATACGCAAGCGACGTGTGACGTCACTGACCGTCTGTGGATGCAAGAAAATGATTTCCTATTAAAACCCGAATAAACTACTACGTCAGAAACGCCAAAAGAAAAATATTTGCGATGCATACAGCTGTTTCGGTAGCCTTAAGCGTGCCGTCTTCAGTGCAAAAAGAATTCTGAATCTGAAATTCTTTTTGCACTGAAGATGGTACGCTTAAGGCTACCGAAACAGCTGTATGCATCGCAAATATTTTTCTTTTGGCGTTTCTGACGTAGTAGTTTATTCGGGTTTTAATATTCCAACGCCAAGTCTTCTGTTATTATTTATAATGATTTCCTATGTTAATCGCGCAGGTTTTTTGTAAAAAATTATTAAAAATCGAGGAAAATTTTCCGATTTTAATCCACATATTTGGATGTATATATGTATTAGTTATCATGTGCATGCGTTAGATTGAGTTATTTCGCTGTCAAATTAACAAAATTTTAATGTTAAATTTCAAAACTCTGTCGTTCTTGGCGCTTATTGCATTTGGTGATCAAAAACGAAATACGAAAATATACATGCCAGATGCATATTTTCGTAATATGCATTGTACGAAATATTGTTTCATATTATTCATTACTCTCTTAATATAAGTTGTTAAAATAACCATGATATATATATATATATATATATATATATATGTTTTAATGAAAAATTAAGATTAAGTGTGAAAATGATTAATATATTTTGCTATTTAACAGAACATTAATTCAAATATTTCACCAAAGATGTTTGAAAAATATATATATATATATAAATAAATAATAATAATAATAATTAAAATGTTGCACGAATTTCTAATCGATTGTCCTTTTATACATTTTACTTTTTATTTTGAAATACTTATAAATATATACAGATAAATGTTTTCTTCATCTGCACAACAAACACAAGCTCATTTCTTAGACCAATTAATTTTTCTTTTTTAAATGGGATGTCATTCCAGGGTTACGTTGTACAAACGAATTCTTAAAAAAAGAAAAATAGCTATTTTGTATCAAACGATAACTGTTCAAATTTTAGGGCTTATTAATAAATATATGTATTAAAAATTTCAGATTTATTACTATGAAAATAATTTATTTAAACACAGTGACCAGCAAAGCAGTCAAAGCCTACTAGTTAATCTGTATTAATAAAATCAGACTTTTGTCTGTAAATTTGTCAGAATAAAAAAAATTGCGATATCTTCATGTTTCGCCCACCATGAAAGCCAAAAATGACTTCAAAATTTTTTGTCTCTCTCTCTCTCTCTGTGTGTGTGTGTGTGTAATGGTGTCTGTATGTCTGTAAAGCTATTTTTGTCCGGGTATCACATGAGAACGGCTGGAGAGAATTCAACGGCGTTTGGCAGGAATTTAGATCTTTATGCAACTTAAAATTATATCTATCAACTTTTTCGAAATTCCTTTCCGTTCCTCCCTTGGGGGGGGAGGGGGGCAAATTCAAAAACACATTTATAAGCATAACTTGGATCTAAATTACTCCACAGTAAAGAAACTGCATATGGGGAGATTAGACATGGATATAAATAAAACAATCTTTGTGGTTTAGGAATTTTCGATTTTTAAGGGAAGGGTGGTGAAAAATCGATTTTTGGCGGGAAATTTCGCAAATTCCGGATTTTTGAGTAGAACTCTAGCAAAAATGAAAGAAAGATGCTGAAAAAGCGATGCAACTTCCTTGGGATATTTCCAAAAGCACATTTTTGTTGTTTTGTGATTTGCGATTTTTTTTTTCAGGGGGGGGGGGGATTAAGAGGAGGCAAAATCGAGACTCCGCTTTTAGCGTTAAATTTGTTCTGGAAAAATTTTTAAGAGCTGCAGTCAAAAAGTTTGTTGCTTGGATTGTTTATATGTATCCCACCACTAACGTAACGGGATTTATCAAAATACCCATCTTTCCTCTTGGGGGGGGGGGGGGGCAGGAAGTAAAAGTTCGTTTGTGAGCATAACTCAGCCCTAAATTACTTCATGGCGAAGAAATTGGACATGAGGAGACTAGACTTGAGTATAAATGAAACATTATGTACGATTTTTGAAATCTTGATTCTTACAGGGGGGAGAGGAAAAAATGTTTTTCGGGGGGAAATTTCAAAAAATTCCGGATTTTTAAGTAAAGCTCTATAAAAAATGGTACAAATGTGTTGAAAAAGTCATGTGTCTTCCTTAGGATATTTCTAAAAACACATTTTCGATTTTTTTAGTGCTAGAGGCCTATTTCAGTCGGTACAGCGTTGTCGAATTTTTATACGTCACTCTTAATAGTGCTAAGGGCCTATTTCAGTCGGTTTATTGAATGGGGATTTATTGAATGAAGTCCCCCAAAGGCCCAACTTTGACATGAGTCCCCCCCCCCCCCAAGGTACCCCTTGTTCAGTCGGTACAGCGTTGTCGAATTTTTATACGTCACTCTTAACAGTGCTAAGGGCCTATTTCAGTCGGTTTATTGAATGGGGATTTATTGAATGAAGTCCCCCCAAGGCACAACTTTGACATGAATCCCCCCCCCAGGCACAACTTTGACATGAGTCCCCCCCAAGGTACCCCTATTTCAGTCGGTACAGCGTTGTCGAATTTTTATACGTCACTCTTAATAGTGCTAAGGGCCTATTTCAGTCGGTTTATAGAATGGGGATTTATTGAATGAAGTCCCCCTCAAGGCACAATTTTGACATGAGTCCCCCCCCCCATGCCCAACTTTGACATGAGTCCCCCCAAGGCCCAACTTTGACATGAGTCCCCCCCAAGGTACAACTTTGACAGGAGTCCCCCCCCAAGGCACACCTCCCCCTCATTGGGAAAAAAAGAGAAAAGGTTGTTTTGCAGCTATAAGACAGTTTGGACTTCCAACGTTATTTGTTACAGTATCTGCAGCTGAAACACATTGGTTTGATTTAATGAAAACTTTATCATGTAATTTAGATCGTCACGAATTAACTAAAGAAGAATTTGTCGATATTAACAAGTTTAGCAGTAGGCCTCTGGCACTAAATTAAAATCTGTCAATGTCAGATTTTCATGTTTTAAATAATGAAATAGTGTCGTTTCTGTATAATTTTCATTGATTTTCTTTTTTTTTATTTTTCCTTTTTATTTATTTATTATTTATTTTTTGTTGTTGTTGTTTGGGGGGGGGGGGGGTTCGAAGGAGCAAATTCGAGACACCCCTTTTAGCGATACATTTGTCTTGGGAAATCTATGGGATCTGTGGTCATGAAATTTGGTGCGTAAATTATTTATATGTATCCGACACTTATTGTAACGGGAATTTACGAAATTTCACCCCTCCCCCTCTACACCCACCGGGGTCAGGAAGCAATAAACACGTATAAAAACACGTTTTCCCTTTTGAATTCGCTTTAAATCATCTTAGAATGGCGATTTTGGTGTGTAGATGTTGATTAAGTGTACGCACTATGTATATGTTGAGATTTCGTAAACCTTCGAACTTACTTGCTGGGGAAGGTGAAAAAGGAGCGGGTAAGATGCTGCCGAATTCAATGGGGACGTTGCGAGCGGGAAAGAACTCTGCTGAACACAGAGGGAACTTTAACTTTGGTTATTAATAATGATATGAGATTTTGACAACTCATTTAAGTACAATGCCCAGAGATGCGGGCAAAGCCTGCTAGTAATAAATATCCAGCTAAATAATAAAATCAGTTAGTTCAACAAATGTTTTCTAAATAATCCATAATAAGAGCTATCTGTAAATGATATTTTTTAGAGAAAAAAATCTGGTGTGAAACAACCACATCACTTCCATTACCCACTATTACACATATTGTACGCACTTTTGGGTGGTAATGTAATCAAAACACATAAAATCGACCTAACAAATTAGGCATCTAAAATTTTCCTACAACAGAAAACTGGTACAGATTTAAAAACATACAAAACAGAGATTATATAGTTAGTTAAAAAATAAGGGGGAAAAAAGAAAGAAGGGCCATTTTTTTAAAACTCCAATTTCTCAGATCTAAAACTGACCTACCTAATAAGGATGATTGTTAATTTTCCTGCAATGACCACTTATTGCATGAGAAAGGATATCTAAAATAAGTTTATATAACAATTTTCAAGAAAATCATTAGAGTCGTTTTTGAGATACCGACTTTCACCAACACTTGGCTAGTCAATGTTGACCGGAAACCAACAATTACACGAGAAAGGACATTTAACAGGGGGTTAATATGGCGAGGACGCCTTTTAATTTTCCTGAACTAACCAATTAATTCATACGAAAGGGCGTCTTTGTATAGCAAATTTGAAGAAAATCGTTAGAGCTATTTTTGAGATACGGATTTATGATCCCTCTTTCGGTTTCCGATGTCCCACTTCCGGTTTTTCAATTTTCACTAAAAGTTGGAAAAATCATCAGTACACCAGACCTGTCTCACTTCTGAAGTTTCCTAGTTCTCTCTTCTTTAGTTTCGGAGATATGATTTTCAGATTATTCCACACATATACATACACACATACTGATCAATTTCTAAGAACTAATTTTTTGGACTGAGGAGACCTTAAAACATGCAAATCAGGTGAAATTTCGATATCAAGTTTTTGGACCGAATACATTACTTCCATTACCTTCGGTAGTCAGATAATGGAAGTAAAAATATACAGGGTTGTTGTAATTAAAGTTTACCTATTCAAAAGGCTCTAGAACCGGTTCTATGGCTCCAAACGAAACAAAATTTCACTAGCATGTAGTACTAGTGGTGCGATCTGCGAAAATCGAAAAAGAAAAAAAAGATTCAAATTTTTGTCAATCGGAGGCGCTGCTTCAATTATTTAAGGCGATTTTTGACGATACATTCTACCAATTTTGGTCAATTCAGACGAAACATACAAAAATTATAATGTTTATTTACAAAAAATCCGCAAAAATTCCCATATATATTAGAGCAGCACCACCTATTGATGAACATTGACACTTAATTTTGTATTATCGATTTTCGCAGAGCACAGCTGCATCGAATTATTTTCGTCAATAGGTGGTGCTGTGCACTTAAAAATCGAAAAAAAAAAAAAAAAAAAAAATGAATTACAACTTTTGTTAATAGCACTGTGTCAATATCTACAGTAATTTTTGCAGATTTTTTGTAAAAAACAAAACAAATTTTGTGTGTTTCGTCTGGGTTGACTGAAATTGATAGAATGAATCTGCAAAAATCGCCTTAGATATTGGAGCAACGACACCTATTGGCAAAAATTCCATATATATATATATATATATATATATATATATATTCGATTTTCCCTGAGCGCATCATTTGTACTACGTACTGTAGTGAAATTTTGTTTCGTTTGGAGCCATAGAGTGTTCTAACTTTAGTTATAACAACACTGTATATAGACAGAAAGGTTAATGGAAAAGAATAAAAATAATAATTGAAAGAAACATAACTAATTTTTGAATAGCGATGTTTGAAATTTTCATTTGAAAAAATATGGATTTGAATTAACTTTTAGTTTTCTCAGTACAAATGAATTAAATTTTACAGCAACTTTAAACGCGATTCCTTCTTTAATTGAAGAAATTAGATTTTAATGATTAAGAAATATAATTTTGATAAATTTCATTAAATGAGATTCTTATGATACTTAACGTATTAAAAAAAGAAAGTAAACAGTTTCAACTTTAGCACATATATTTATCTTTTACTTTTTGAATACATATAATCAGCCATGAAGTTTCTTTTTCTTTTCTGTTCTCTTTCTTTCTTTCTTTTTCCTTTTTTTTTTTTTTTATATATGTATATACCCGTTAGTGTAGTAATGAATAAACTGAAAACTCTTTGTGTTCGTTTGATTAAATTTTTCTTTATTTTTTCGGCAAAATATTTGTATTTAAATTTTATTTAACTAACATAAGAAAATTTTTTCTACTTTCTAAAAATCTATGAAATTGAATTGGGGAACGTGTTGGTGTTAGTTTATAGGTTAAGGAAAATCGGCTGCTTTGGACATAGGCTAGAGTGGGACAGTCTTCTTAGGGGGTTATTTAAACCCACTAAGGAGAGGCTTCTAATTGTATTTAAGCTACTTTAAGAGAAAACGACGGACAACACAGAACTGCTACGGCAACCAGCGTAACCTAAATTTGAACTTGACACCTCCTGTTTATCAGATAAAGCTAAACTGAAGAAAAAATTAAATGCAGGGATTACAGGTATGTTCGCGATGCCATTAACAAAAAAGTAAGATAAAATATGTTACAAGTGAAAGTAAGATGTAATAAAATTTACACGCAAATTCAACAGTAATTCCCATTTGACAAAGAAAATTTTATTAAAGCATAAAGTATCAATCATATTAAAAATTAAAATGGTGTTTCAATTCGAAAATCCGCAACGAACAGTAATTCGATAAAAAATGAACTTGTTTTGTTTTCATTTATTCAGTAAATAAAGCAATAACATTTCATTTGAAACTCAAAAAAAATTAAATTTTTTAATAACGACTGAAACTATTTTATCCTATTTATAACTAAGAGTCTGGTAATTGCAACTTTGTAGTTTCCGAAGAGACCTCCTCTCTATTGCTCTTGCAAAGTAGTCTAATATGAAACTGTTCGATTTGCAATTAAATTTTACACATGTAGAAATTCACACGTACGTGTGGATTCAAAAGGACATTTCTTCTGAAACACTCGCAGACTCATTCAAAATTTAATTAAATTTAGGATGTCTTCTCCCATACTAATGAAATTTTAATTTCCTCGGGAATGAGGATTTATGATGCAAATTAAAGGAGTTAAAGTTCATTTCATTTTCGCTTAGTGCTTTAGTAGCGGGAAATGGCCTATAATAAAAGAAATATATTTTACATATCGTATATTATCTATCTTCTACTACAGTGGTTCTTTAAATTTTTGATGTCGGGGAGCATTTATAAGCCACACGGTTTACAGATTTATAAGAAATATGTTATAACATTTAGGTTAAATATTTGAAATGGGAATCTTTATTTCCGTTGCCATAATAAAGAATTTTATTGGTGATGGTAGAAAATCCCAATTCACGCAAATATGGTGTCCAAAATACTTTCATTATTTCTCGAGTAGGCTGCAATTTTGCTTTTTATTTTTTTCCCCTGACATTTAACTTTTATTTAATTCTAGAATTCAATTCTAGGATTGTTTAATATAACGCTTTATTTTTATAAACTTATGCATTTTATTTGATTGTATTTATGTAAAAATAAGTATTGTACACATACCATCCATTTGACATGTAAAAATAATATGAATTACAAATAGTATATAATTATTTCACAATGTATTTTTAGGCGGAATATTAGTACTTTTCAACCAGTATTTATTTTATGAATATCTCAATGATTACAGGAATTCTCATGAACTAGAAAATACTTTTATGAGCTAAAAGGTACTTTTGTTACAATATATTACAACAGATCTTTCGTGAATGGATTTCTAAATACAAGCTAAAATAAACCACTGATGATTAATACGTTACGATGAATTACTCTCAACAAAATTAAGAACTTTTTTAACGCCTATAAGTTTTTCTTTATATAAAGAGCTTGATAATGTAGCTTTAGAAAGACGATACGACATTCTAAATATTTCCAGCCTAACTCCTTAAGTATTTGTAGTAGTTGTGATATAGAAAATCACATATTCCTTTTAAAATTTAATTGCATTTAATTTCTTAAATTATTCATTTACCCTATTTAAAAAATCTGTTTAAACGAAAAAGAGTTAGAATCATTTCTCCGGTTTCCTATTCATCTAAATTAATGAATTAAGGTCATGTCTAAATCTAAATCTTTTAGAGAAAGGCGATCGTTTTTTCATCCAAAGTCTATAGCCTTGAATATTTTCTTATTTCCAACAAAATAACATAAAAAAAAAAAAAAAAAAAAAAAAAAAAGATAAACACACAAATTAAAACGTTTGAAGTGTGTTGGATGGTGGGTTAAGGTAAACATAAGTAATATTTAAAAATTCATAACAATATATTTTATTTTTAAAAGTGCGAGATTAAAAGAAAAATACATTAATCTGAATGTACAATTTTGACTTCGTATGTTATATATTCTAAAGAAGTCTGTAAAATAATTAAAATATTAAAACCGCGTGTTAGCACGGTGCTTCATTTGGCTCTGATATGGGTTAATCAAACATTCTTCTAAAATTTATTTTATAAATAGCATTAGTAATGTATGTAATGTCGCTTTTTTTGACCAGGCATCACTTGAGAACGGCTGGACGAAATTCAATGGCGCTTGGAAGAAACTTTACCTAACTTAAAATTATATCTATCAATTTTTCAGGAATTCCTCCATGTTCCCCCCCTGGGAGGCAAATGACAAAAACACGTTTGTCCGGGTATCACTTGAGAACGGCTGGACAGAATTCAACGGCGCTTCGCAGGAATTTAGGTCTTTAAAAAACTTAAAATTATATCTATCAACTTTTCAGAAATTCCTCTACGTTTCCCCGTGGGGGGCAAAAGATAAAAACATGTTTGTCCGGGTATTACTTGAGAACGGCTGGACAGAAATCAATGGCGTTTCGCAGGAATTTAGGTCTTTACCCAACTTAAAACTATATCTATCAACTTTTCAGAAATTCCCCCACGTTCCCGCCTGGGGAACAAAATACAAAAACATTTTTGTCCGGGTATCACTTGAGAACGGCTGGCCGGGATTTAACGTCGCTTCAATTTTGGTTAAAATTATAAGTATCAACCTTTCTGAAATTACTCCCCTTTCCCCCCTGGGGGAGGTGCAAGACAACAACACGTTTCTAAGCATAACTCGGCTCCTAATTACTTCACAGTAAAGAAATTTCACATGGGGAGACTAGACATGAGTACTAATAATACATTATCTGCATTTAGGAATATTCGATTCATAAGGGAAGGGAAAGGGAAAATATTGAAAATTCCTGATTTTCCAATAGACCTCTACCAAAAATGGAACAAATATATTGAAAAAAAAACGCTATGCAACTTCCTTAAGATATTTCCAAACACATTTTTTTTTTTTTGGGGGGGGGGGGGGGCTTACGAGGGGGAAAACTCGTGACACACTTTTTAGCGCTAAATTTGTCCTGAGAAATCTATGGGATCTGCGGTCACGAAATTTGGTGCGTAAATTGTTTATATGTATCCGACCGTTATTATAACGGGATTTTACGAAATCCCCCTCCTTACTCCCTTGGTGTCGAGAGGGCTATAAACACATGTAAAAACACGTTTTCTCGTTTGAATTCGCCTTAAATTATCTTAGATTGGCGAACTTTGATGGGTGGATGTTGATTAGGTGTACGCATTATGTACTTTGTCGAGATTTCTCAAAACTTCGAACTTAGCCACTGGGGAAGGGGGAGTAAGAATCGGGTAAGTTGCTGCCGAAGTCAGTGAGAATACGGACTCCTTCTGTTGCGCGCGAAAAAAATCTCTACCGAGCACAGCGGGAACTTTAACTCAGGTTAATTAATAATGATATGGGATTTTGACAACTCATGTGTCCAGCGAAGCGGGCAAAGCCTGCTAGTAAATAAATAATATTTTTTATTTTTAGACTAAATTATTTTCGTTGCTATGCGGAAATTTAAAACATCAAGGAAAAGTAATAATAATAAAATAGATATGTAGACGTCACGAGAAATTAATAATATAAATAAATAAATAATCACATGGTTATAAAATTTGAATTAAAATATTACGATGTTGCTTTTAATTTTTTGGAGAGCTTGGATTTCAAAACATGTAAACGTCATCATGTAAAATATGAAGCCATTTGTTTTAAATAAATATGATACAAACCAATGTGTAGTAACTTGAACCGTTAAGGAGAAATAAATTTGGAAATATATGTGTGAAAACAGAGTGCTAGGCAGGTGTAAACCCATTAGTAATTAAATAAAGCATAAAAATCTTCTCCTCGAAAAATAGTTCAAAAGTATAAACGGGAAAACTTTCTGTAAAAACATATTTTTCGAATTCAAACATTTTCAGGAAACATACAGTCGACAGCATAAGTACCCGAGCACTAGCCAATAATTCCGATATCAAAAAGTACACTTAATAATGTTTTGTTACATAAATCCTTGTCGAATCATCATGTTCTTAGACTGACTAAGCAAGGATTTATTTAACAATATAGTATTAAGTGTACTGTTTTTAGACAGGGATTATTGCTAGTGCTCAGATACTTTTGCTGCCGACTGTAGATATTTTATGTTGAATGAAAAGCGTTAAAATAATTCATGTAGAAACACTGATATATATATACAATATTTTTAACATTTCTCAGACTTAATAAACATTCAAACAAAATTTAAGAATAAAAAACTCGAGTTTTATTTTGTAAAACCATAGAGAATTAAAAATCAAATAAAAATTTTGTACCATCTATAAAAAACATCTGCATTTAACTATATGAATTCGAACCATTTATTTGTTAAATTACATAAATCAATAATTACGTTTTCACAAACTTTTGCACACCTATAATAAAAACGGGCTACATACATTATTTTTACATTATCGGAAAAATACATGTTCATTTTATTTCTACGTCATTTATTCCGCTTTTTATTTTTGTCTGAACACTTTCAGAAATGTCTTGTATAAAAAATGTATTGTCTCAGCAGAATTATTTGAAGGCCGTAACGCTTCTGTAGGGCTTCTGCAATCATAAAGGACTTTTTTTTGCCTCATTCTCACCTACTAGGCATCTAGCCAAAAACTTCACACAGTCATTAAAATAAATGCAGCCACTTTTTTTTAATGGATATATATGTTGAAAATGTAACTAAAAGAATCCTTATATGTTATTTTTGGACAAATAATTTGAAATGCTTTTACATTGCAATTTTTTCCCGATATAATAAAAACATATTCATTTACATAACTGTCAGGACTTCGATTTAAAAAGGGAAATTTTGTATCAGAAATTCGTTAATTTTCTTTTATTTTATTGCCAATTATAATGACAGATCTCTATTAAAATATAGTGGTGATGAACCTGTTTTAAAAGGTTAAAATTTTGGCAAGTGTGCATTTGCATAGAAATGCGTGTAGAATACCTGAAAAATTTGACTTTCATATTTATGTGGCACGCAAGAAGTATTATTTGCAAATCGGCTTAAACCAGAACAAAAACAAAATACACATCAATGGCCTGAGTCGAAAAAGCTATTAGCTTTCAGTAAATAATGTTTTTTTTTTTTTTTTTTTTTTTTAAACAAAACTAGTCATTTATTCACTAGGGAAGTGTACCTAAAATATCTCCAGTGCAAGAGATAATCTCCTATCACATCAATTATTAGGCATTCATTAAAATAAACTTAAATAATTATAAGTTCAACTCTTTTTCAAAGCAGTTAATTTAAATGTTTGACTATTATTTGACAAACAAATTATATTTCAGTTCATAAAAGTTAAAAAATCTGGAGCAACTCCACTCGACTTTCCGAATATCAAGTAACTAAGTGCTGTATAAATAAAGAAAGAAGTAAAAAAAAAAATCATTAAATAAACAAAAGAGAAAATTATAACAGGGCGTTTGAGTGTTTTTCTCCAGATAGTATGTAGTTTAATTTTATGCTATTGCACTTCAAATAATTTTCAATAAGCCATAATGATAAAGAATTTTTTCTTGTATCCTGGAAAGGAAACTATTAGTGCTAGGTTCTCCAAAGGCTATACAGTTCGTGTGACGATGATCTATAACAGGTGTATAAAGTTTCAGCTCAGTCAAATAAGGCGTTTAAACACCATTGCACTTAAAAAAAATCGGGTCCATAGGCCATAATGACAAAGACTTTTTCATTGTGTTTCTGTAAAAAACCACATGTTCTAGATTCACTAAAATGAATAAGGTTCTTGTTCTGATGACCAATAAAATATGTACCAACTTTCAGCTTATTCGAACAAAACGCTTAGACGCCATCGTGTTCAATCACGTACATACACGCATACATACAAACACATACACATACATCATCGTAAAAATAGCAAAATCGAATTCCTGAGGACCTCAAAACGTGTAGATACACCAAAATCTCAAAGTCGGATTTTTGTCATAATTACATTACTTGCATATGTATGTTTGGAAAGTAAAAAAGAAAAAATCTGATGTGGGCACCACATGACTTCCTTATACACTTTTAGAATTGTACATAATGCTAAAAAAACATTGTCACTGGAGCCGAAACATTTGGATAAAAATATTTTAAAAAAATGCATGCATAAGTAAAAAAAAAATAAAAAATAAAATTGTGCCTTGAGGGGACTCATGTCAAAGTTGTGCCTTGGTGGAACTCATGTCAAAGTTGTGCCTTGGGGGGGGACTCATGTCAAAGTTGTGCCTTGGGGGGACTCATGTCAAAGTTGTACCTTGGGGGGGACTCATGTCAAAGTTTTACCTTGGGGGGGACTCATGTCAAAGTTGTGCCTTGGGGGGGACTCATGTGCCTTGGGGGGACTGATGTCAAAGTTGTACCTTGGGGGGACTCATGTCAAAGTTGTGCCTTGGGGGGGACTCATGTGCCTTGGGGGGACTGATGTCAAAGTTGTACCTTGGGGAGGGGACTCATGTCAAAGTCGTGCCTTGGGGGGGACTCATGTCAAAGTCGTGCCTTGGGGAGGGGACTCATGTCAAAGTTGTGCCTTGGGGGGGACTCATGCCAAAGTTGTGCATTGGGGGGACTCATGTCAAAGTTGTGCCTTGGGGGGGACTCATGTCAAAGTTGTGCTTTGGGGGACTCATATCAAAGTTGTGCCTTGGGGGGACTCATGTCAAAGTTGTACCTTGGGGGGACTCATATCAAAGCTGTACCTTGGGAAAGGGGACTCATGTCAAAGTTGTACCTTGGGGGGGACTCATGTCAAAGTCGTGCCTTGGGGAGGGGACTCATGTCAAAGTTGTGCCTTGGGGGGCACTCATGTCAAAGTTGTGCCTTGGGGGGACTCATGTCAAAGTTGTGCCTTGGGGGGGGGACTCATGTCAACGTGTTCTGAACTTTTCTGAAAGTTTCAAATGTCTAGCTAGTCGAGAAGTCAGTTAAGTTGCAAGATTTGTCCAAACCGTTTTTGAGCTATTACCGTTTTTTGATACATTTTGCCCATTATGAACCTAATTTTCCTAAATATCTCCAAAACGGAAAATCATACAAAGTCCAAAAAGGGAGGTGCAACCCTAGATGTTATAACAAACCTATGTACCAATTCGCAAATTTCTACGTCCAACCGTTTTTGAGTTATGCGACATACACCCCCACACCCCCACACACACAGACACACATACATACAGACGTCACGAAAAATCGTGTAAAGTCGCTTATATCTCTAAAACGAGAGCTCGTGTTAAGACGAAACTTGCAGGTGTGCAACTAGACATCATGACTCCACACGTATAAATTGGCAACATTCAGCGATCATTCGTTTTTGAGCAATGTGAAATACAAAATCCATTTCGCAAATCGGGATTACTATACTTCCTTATACTTTGTATGAGGAAGTAAAAACATCTAAGACATCAGGAAATCCACCTCTGATATTTTACGTATATGAAATAAAAAAATCAACTATCAGGAGATTAATTGAACTACAAATAAGTCCTACAGGAAAGACGAACGAAAAATTTTGTGGCTTATTAATGCCTTTTTAAATAGGAAACATTCCATATAGTGAACTTGAATAACAAATATCATTTTTTTTTTAAATTCTGAAAATATTTACGGACACTCTGGAGGCGGGCAGACAGATAGTTAGACAATGGGACTGTCGGACAGACGGATACACAAATTTAAATAATATTCACATTTAAAAAATGTTAGAAAGTATTAAAACACTTAGTATAAAAAAAAAAAAAAAAAAAAAAAAAATGTAATCCCAGCAAATTTAAAATAATATACCTCAACGTAACAGAATATTACTTTCTTCTATATGTAATATAGAGAAAGTATTGGATTCGTAAAAATTTTCGACCTCGGTTTTTTGATGAATTTACACGTTTTGAGAGCTGTAGAACACGATTTGACCATTTTTAGAAAATGTCTGTCTGTCTGTCTGTGTGTGTGTGTGTGTGTGTGTGTGACAAAATTTTGTGGCAACTGTATCTCAAGAACTACTGCACAGAATGTCATACAAATTAGTATGTAGTTGCACCTTGACATAAATTAGTGCCTATCAACTTTTGGTAAAAATTGTCTGACAGGTTGCGTTGCCATCCCGCTTTTTCTAAATTTTTAACATGGTGATATAGGACAAAATTTTGTATAAATGTGCATAAAGAGAATTATTTTTTAGTAATCATTATGAAATTTACAAAAATTATTTATAATAGAGATAGTCAACTGGGAAAAAAAATTTGTATGCGTAGGAACCTCGGCACCCCTCCTGGGGGGGGGAAGACCCCCCTCGAGGGGAGTAAATTTTCAAGATGGGTATCTTTCGAAAGGTCTCGTCAATACCTTTAAAACGAATGGTTGAACTATAAATCCGTGATAATTTAAAACAAAGTTATCGATTTTTTTACTTTTAACAAAAAAAAAAAAAAAAAAACTTAGAAAAAAATCGTATTTTTTTTTTTTTTTTTTTTTTTTTTTTTTTAACGAAATTTAACCAGACTTGGTATTTAGTTGGCCCCTGACATAAACTGAGGCTGATTAGATTTGGGGATCAATCGCTCAACAGGTGGCGCTGTGATCGTATTTTTTCTAAACTTTTAACATGGCAGTGGGAGGGGGGGGATGTAAATTTTCAAGATCGGTATCTTTCGAAAGGTCTCGTCAATACCTTTAAAACGAATGGTTGAACTATAAATATGTGGTAATTTAAAACAAAGTTATCGATTTTTTTTACTTTTAACGAAAAAAAAAATTTTGAAAAAAATCGTATTTCTTTTTTTTTTAATATTCTTACTGCGTGAATTTGTATAGGAAAATATAGAAGAAAGTCTTGTGGTGGCCACAACATACTAGTTTTTGTATGGTCCTGGAAATTTTAATGCTAATCATACTGTATTCTATAGAAAGCATTCTTTTGCACATATGAGTAACATATTTTAAATTTATTAAGATTTATGCAAGTTAAAGTTATTAGAATTTGGTTTATTGAATTATTTCGCATATAGAACACAATGCTTTGGAATACTTTCCGGTGTCCCTGTATACAAATTGGTAGCGATATTCAGTTTATTTACCATAGAGAACATCTTATAGTGAAGTTGAATAACATATTTCAGTTTCAAGAAATTCCGTGAATATCTGCGGGATTTAGAGCGCAGACAGACAGACAAACCGAAGTCATAAACACTTTTCAACCTTGTTGTAAAGTGTTAAAAAGAAAAAATGTGATGCTTTTAAACAATCACCGATTATGTAAGATAAATTTAACAAATATATTAATAAATAAGTTACAGGACAGTGCTTTCTTAATGTGGTGCTAATGGATTTTTATTTATTTATTTGTTTTTTATTCGCATTAAGAATACTGATTAAAACATGGAATGTGAACAGCTCTCTTAAAAATGTAAAAATGCAAAAGAGGCCAGATTTTATGTGATACAGTTTAGTACTCTTTATTTATTTATTTAATTATTTATTTTACTGCAACTATTTGATTATAAAAAAAAAAAAAATATATATATATATATATATATATATCCATTAAAGGTTTAAATGAAAGATCAATTGTCATATTCCTCCGTTTCTTTTTAATATAAAAACTCCAATTGTTTCAATTCGCAATCTAAATATAATAATGCTAATAATGAAGTCCGCTTATTGGTTATATTATCTGATACTTGAAAAAAAAAATTGTTGTTGTTGTTGTTATCTAATGATAATAGACCATTTTAATATATTTTAGAGTAAACATCACTATTTGCTTTTTTAAGACCTTAAACATTTAGAAAATCAGAGCAGGTAAATATCATTATACTTAACAGTTGAGAGTATTCAAAAGTTAACCAAAACATATATAATAAACATAATTGATACACACACACACACACACACAAAAAAAAAAAAAAAAACGAAGTTACATTCTTTGTTGTTCAATTTACTTTGAAGTAAGGTCTTGTGATGAAAAGATATTTTTTGATTCTACCTATTTGTTCATTTAGCAGTTTTTACTTAAATCATATTTAATATTTGAAACAAACATGTGCATATGGAAACGCATATCAAAATACAGATAAAGTTAATAACTCCAAATGATAGCTTTTGTTTGAATTGTTCTTTTTAATACTTTCAAACAAGGTTGAAAAGTGTTTATGAACTCTGTTCGTCTGCGATCTACCTGTCCGTGCTCTCACCATTGTAATTAATTAAACAAAAAAAAAAAAAGTTGAAACTGATGCATGTTATACAGGATTATTAAAACATGTTTCTTAATAATTTTGTATGTATTATATAAACAATAATTGTAAATAGTTAATAGTAACAAGGACTAAAAGAAAAAAAAAAAAAAAAAAAAAAAAAAAGATATATATATATATATATATATATATATATATATACATATATACATATATATGGTTGCATGACGGTCTATGGGAATTATTTAAAAGATATACTTTTAGTTCATTTCGTTATGATTTTTGTGTACATACATTATCTAAATGAATAAAGTATATTTATTGTAGAATATGCTAGGGTTAGCACTAATGATTGATTAACAGGGAATAAATATTTAACGCACGATATGTTACGTATGAAATTTCTATACAATATACAGTGATATTCACAAGCAAGCTATTTTATGATTTCTTTTAAAAAGTAAAGCTTTAAAAGGTAATTGTTTAAAAAGTCTTGATCCATAGTTAAAAACAAATAATATATTCTAATATGCCTTCATAAAAATACATATAAGGTTAAACAATATAATGGGTAAATATGATAACATCTCGACCACATTTGACGTGCAAGAACGTCGTGCAATCTGTTGACCAAAGTCGCACATGACGTATTGATACGTCATTGAAATTGAGACCCTATTTAACATCTTCATTTCTATTTATTTGAAAGTAATTTGTATTAGTTGTAATGAAAAAATAATTTAAGTATTTTATCATAGTGTCAAATGTAAGCAAGAAATTTTTTGATAGTATGATAGCGAAAGTTTTATTGAAAAAAGTGACTGTGGTCTACCTGATGAAGAATTTTTTAGTGATTCTTTAAATAATTACAGTGAATTGCAAAGTGAAGACGGCGAAGACAATGCCGAACTAAATAATGATAAGAATAATGATAGTTAGCTAATACCAAGAAGTAAAAGACGTACAAAATACTTCTCAAGCAGTTTGTTTGAATTTTTTCTTTCTTCATTTTCTGTAATACTAATTACTCAAAATTATATCCATATCTTACATATATCATAGAAATCATAAAATAAATGTATTCTTGCATAAAATCATATGCTTTTAAAAACTACTCCATGCCCCCCAAAAATTAAATTTGTTCCAAATGCAAAAATTCATTTAAATAAACGTGCACTCGAAGAGCTAAGAAGTGTCTATAATCTATGCGCACTGAAGAATCTTTTTCTTATTTATTTTTTGCAGTTTAAAAAAAGTCTTTATATTCATTCAAATTATGAAAGTTTAAAACTTATATAACATAAAATACAATCTGAAGTGACTCCATTTGACTTTCCGAGCATTAAGTAATGAACTGTTGTATAAATAAATTAAAGATGAAAAGTCGTTAAATAAACAAATCAGAAAAGTTATAATAGGGTGTTTGAGTACTTTTTTTCTTTATAGCACGTTGGTTATGCACTTCAAATAATTTGAGTTCATAGATCACAATGATAAAGAATTTTTCTTGTGTCTCTGTAAAACTGTATTAGTGCTAGATTCACCAAAATCTGTATAGCTCGTGCAACGTTGTCATATGACATGTATATAAATTTTCCACTCAATCGGAAAAGGCATTTAGACGCTATTGCATTTTAAATAAGTTGACCCATAACCCATAATGATAAAGAATTTTTCATTGTGTCCTTCTAAATAACTGTAATAGATTCCCCAAATTTTACACAGTTCGTATTATTTTATACAGTTCCTATTGCAGTTGACATGTAATATGTAGATGAGAGGAGGGTATTATGGAATACCATTTACATTTCTTAAAATAACTTTACTTGTTTTTAATAAAAATCCCCAAAATCATGATGAGTACATGGCGTAATTATTTGTAATGAATTGTCATTTAAGGGGAAATATATATATATATGTTACCGTTAAAGCATGAAATTCGATATTTCATAGAATAACAATGTATTTCATAAAACAACTGGACAAGTCAGTTAAAGTATATAATATTGAATTCTACGATTTAACTAGGTATTCTATAGAATAACGATTACTTCATCGTTAAAGTATGAAATGAATATGCATAATCCCCGCTAAATTTTGGGGAAATGTGATTAATTATTCAATATTTACCACATTTACCGGTTATTTTAGCAGTGCTGCAGCACAAAATTTTGCATATTTTTCAGACACATGCATTTTGAGATAGGAGTACACACAGTGATTTTTTTTTTCATGTACGCAAAGCGTGCAGACGTTCGAAATACTGGCTGTTGCAGTACAAAATTGTGCATACTTTTCAGATTCATACATTTTGAGATAGGGGTATCCAATGATTTTTTTTTCTTGTTTTCATGTACGCAAAGCATACAGACGTTCGAGATACTGGCTGCTGCTTTACAAAATTGTGCAGATGTTTTAAATTCATGCATCTTGAGATAGGAGTATCCAGTAATTTTTTTTTTTTTTTCATGTACGCAAAGCGTACAGACGTTCGAAATACTGGCTGCTGCAGTATAAAATTGTGCATATATTTCAGATTCATGCATTTTGAGAAGGGGTATCCAGTGATGGTTTTTTTTCATGTACGCAAAGCGTACAGACGTTCAAAATACTGGCTGCTGAAGTACAAATTTGTGCATATGTTTCAGATTCATGCATCTTGAGATAGGGGTATCCAGTGATGATTTTTTTTCATGTACGCAAAGCGTACAGACGTTCGAAATACTGGCTGCTGCAGTGCAAAATTGAGCATATGTTTCAGATTCATGCATCTTGAGATAGGGGTATTCAGTGATTTTTTTTTCATGTACACAAAGCGTACAGACGCTCGAAATAATGGCTGCTGCAGTGCAAAATTGTGCATACGTTTCAGATTCTTGCATCTTGAGATAGGGGTATCCAGTGATTTTTTTTTTTTTTTTGGTTTTCATGTACGCAAAGCGTACAGACGTTCGAAATACTGGCTGCTGCAGTACAAAATTGAGCATATGTTTCAGTTTCATGCATTTTGAGATAGGGGTATTCAGTGATTCTTTTTTTTTCATGTACGCAAAGCGTACAGACGTTCGAGATACTGGCTGCTGCAATACAAAATTGTGCATATGTTTCCGATTCATGCATTTTGAGATACAAAAGTTTACTTAAAATGCATAAAATAAAAAAAAAAAATATGCAAAATTTTGTACTGCAGCAGCCAGTATTTCGAACGTCTGTACGCTTTGCGTACATGAAAACCAAAAAAAACTTCACTGGATACCCCTATTTCAAAATGCATGAATCTGAAATATATGCACAATTTTGTACTGCAGCAGCCAGTATTTCGAACGTCTGCACGCTTTAAGTACATGAAAAAAAAAAAAAAAACATCACTGGATACCCTTATCTCAGAATGCATGAATCTGAAATATATGCACAATTTTGCACTGCAGCAGCCAGTATTTCGAACGTCTGCACGCTTTAAGTACATGAAAAAAAAAAAAAAAAAAAAAAAAAACATCACTGGATATCCTTATCTCAGAATGCATGAATCTGAAATATATGCACAATTTTGCACTGCAGCAGCCAGTATTTCGAACGTCTGTACACTTTGCGTACATGAAAAAAAAAAAATCACTGGATACCCCTATCTCAAAATGCATGAATCTGAAACATGTGCACAATTTTGTACTGCAGCAGCCAGTATTTCGAACGTCTGCACGCTTTGCGTACATGAAAACGAAATAAAACATCACTGGATACCCCTATCTCAAAATGCATGAATCTGAAACATATGCACAATTTTGTACTGCAGCAGGCAGTGTTATGCACGTCTGTACGCTTTGCGTACATGAATTTATGATCAATTAATTTATAAAATAATTTTGAAATTGTTTATTTTATACTTTAATCGTCTGTCATTAGTTATTTCATAGAATAACTAGGTAAATTATAAAAAATATTTTATCTATTATATACTTTAACTGACTTGTCTAGTTATTTCATGAAATACCTAGTTATTCTATGAAATAACTGAGTTATATACTTTAACGGTAAAATATATATATATATATTGTTATTACAAAAAGTTTACTTAAAAAAAAGTTACAAATGGAGGTTAATATGAAATAGTCGGATAATATGGAATAGGTGGTGTAAACCATGGAAAAACTAATTAGTCTTCGTAATATATAGTTATTTTTAATTAGGAAAAGCATATTATTAAGATTATGTGAAAGTCATTTCTGTTTTGAGTCTATTTACAAAAGTCACAGATATAATTTTCGTTCTCTGCTCAGGTACAGTCAAGGTGAGCCCACGGAGAAAAGCAGAAACACTTAATCCAAATTTCTTCTCGTTCATCTTCGGAGAATTTTCGTGACAAAAGATACATTCAACGTCTTTATTTTCTTGTTCTTTAATTGAATACTTGAAATCAATTTCAGATGATAATATGAAAATGAAATACTTAGTGTTCCATAATACCCGACACGCCATTTTTGAAAATGAACTTTGAAATTAATGAACAAAATATTTTCAGCTAAAAAACGACCAAAGTATAACGAAGTACAATTCTTTGAGCATACATTATGCTTAACATCAATGTTCAAATCACACGTGTAATAGTAAGTTTAAATGTTTGAAAACTCACCTGCAAAAATTCTTGAAAATCACAAAACATACTTTGTTCTATAGACAATGATACGACAACAACAAGCGGTCACATCTTATTGTATTGCTTCATGGGAATCCTTCTTGAGTAATTCACGGAATTTTGACGAGATAGCAGCACTAATCAGAACCGAAACCTCGGTATTCCATATTTCCCGACTATTCCATAATACCCTCCTCTCCACTATAAACATTTTTAGCTAAATGGAAAAAAGCGTTTAGACGCTGTCGTCCTTTAAAGAATTTGGGCCCGTAGGCCATAATGTCAAAGAATTTTTCTTTGTGTCCCTGTAAAAAAATTATAAGTGCTATAAAAATATATATATATATATAAACTATACTATACACTAAAATCAATAGAGTTCGTGATATGGTGACATACAACAGGCGCGCAAACTTTCAGCTCATTTGAACAAAGCGTTTAGACGCTATCGTGTTTACTCACACACATGCACACATACATGCGTACACCACCGTAAAAAATAGCAACTCAGGGCACCTCAAAACTTATAGATACATCAAAATCTCCAAGTCGAATTTTGTCATGATTACAGTAATTTCCTTATATATTATGTTTGAAAGTAAAAAGAGCATATTTGTTTCAGTTGGAAAGATATTATTATTTTTTATAACTGTTTACTGAAATTACATAAATATGATTTAAAAAAAAAAAAAAAAATCAAAATATAATTTCATGATTCAGTTTTCTGCTTAAGTAAAACAACTGTGAAATAAACAGTAGATTACCTTAAAAAAAAAGTAACCTATTGTTTGTACGTTAATCGCTTTAGCCTGTAAATTCTCAATTTATAGCAAAAATAAAAAGCAATAGTTTTGCTGTACATATAAAAAATATTCAATATACCAACAGCTTGAACTTTTGTAATCTAGTTTATGTCCAAGCTGATCTTATTAAAATTTATAATAAAGAAAAAAACGGCATTTCTTTTTATCTTTCTACTTATTTAAAACGCTCATGTTTAAAATTTAATTTTCTCACTAAAATTACCAGTTATTTTTGGAGGAAATAAGTTTGAATAACATTTTGTAAATAATTTTTTGTTCATAATTGAATTTAAATATTTAAGAAAAAAATTCGACGCTATTTTTCTATAAACCTAGGCAAAACTATATGAAATCTTTATATATATATTTCTTTTGTGTGTGTGTATGTCACTGAACTCCTCCTAAACGGTTGGACCGAGTTTAATGAAATTTTTTGTGTGTCTTTAGGTGGATTCGAGAATGGTTTAGATTTACAATTCAGTTCAATCGGATAATTGGATCAAAAGATATTAAATAAAAACTCCATTTTAACTTTAAAATGATTAAAAAGAAAAATATATTTGATGCCAAAATAAACAAAATTCACGTTTATTTATTTTTTTCCGGAAATAAAATATTTTTAATTTCGCGTGGTAAACAATAAAAATTAGAAAAAAAAAATAATATACTATGAAAATATTCACGTGTAAATAAATATTTTCATAGAGATACTTGGTATTAGCTTAAAATTTTTATTTAATTTAGTAGTACTTTTCTTTTCTACAGTAAAACAAAATTTTCGTTTTAATTGATACTTTATATGTAACTTATAAAGGTTCTTTTATGTTTTCACCTTAATTGTAAATAGTAATAATTTCGAATTTATTAGAATTTTTTATTTTTATTTTGTATATATCATAAAACAGTTTTTTTTTTCTTTTTTTCTTTTTTTTTTTTTTTTTTTTTTTTTTGTATGGAACAGCTTTAGTTTGGAAAAATTTGAAATTCGGCACCGAAGTAGTACGGACGTTTCTCACCAAGATCGTCCGTTACGCAATTGAGATAGCCATGTTAATTCATCGCAAAAATGGCCAAAAATATTTAAAGTCGACAAGGGGGGGAGGGAGGAGGTCTATACTAAAGCTGTGCCTTTGTATTTATCTTTATATATATATTTCTTTTGTGCGTGTGTATGTCACTGAACTCCTCCTAAACGGCTGGACCGAGTTTAATGAAATTTTTTGTGTGTCTTCAGGTGGATTCGAGAATGGTTTAGATTTAAAATTCAGTCCAATTTAAATTGTTTATTTAATTAATTTATCACTTAAAAATTGTTATTGATTTTCGAATGTTTCACACTGGATACGGCAGACTGCGCTACGATCGTAGTATCGAATATTCAATAATACGCAAGCGAAGTGATGACGTCTCTGGCCGTCCGTGGATGCAAGAAAAATATTTCCTACGTTAATCGCCCATTGGATTTTTTGTAAAAAAAATACAAAATATCAAGGAAAATTATTTCCCGATTTTAATCCCCATATTTGGGTATAGATATGTATTAGTTATCATGTGCATGCGTTAGATTGAGTTGCTTTTGCTGTAAAATTGATAAAATTTGAATTTTTAATCTCAAAACTCTGTCATCCTTGGCGGAAAAAAAAATATCGCCATATCATCTGACGAACATATTTAATTTCTTTCAAAAATAATGGTTATTTCAACAACTTATATTAAGAGAGTAATGAATAATATGAAACAATTTCGTACAATACATATTACGAAAATATACATCTGGCATGTATATTTTCGTATTAAGTTTTCGATCGCCAAATACAAAAAACGACAAAGAAGACAGAGTTTTGAAATTTAAAATTAAAATTTTGTCAATTTGAGAGCAAAATAACTCAATCTAACACATGCATACGATAACTAATACATATCTATACCCAAATACGGGGATTAAAATCGAAAAATAATTTTCCTCGATTTTTAATAATTTTTTATAAAAAATCCAATGGGAGATTAACATAGGAAATCTTTTTCTTGCATCCACTGACGGTCAGTGACGTCACACTTCGCTTGAGTATATTCTATTGTAATTCCAGTATGTCCCGACAGTTGGTGCTGCGATCAAATTCAGGAAAATATTTTGTAACTTCGTGTTATTATTGTTATACAAAAAATTTTGTCCTAATTGAAATATTACATCAAGTTGTAATTAGTGTTTGAAGAAGTGTGCATAAAAAACTATACATTTTGCAAATTTGGTGCGGAATTGGAGTGTGTATTTTATATAATTTTCTATCAAATTTACACGCGCGTTGATTAACAACCACCCTAACCTACAAATTTATTTGTGTAGCTAATTTATTATATTTTATTTATTTATTTTTTGTATGGAACACTTTTAGTATCGGATCCCTTTGGCAAAATTTGAAATTTGGCACCGAAGTAGCTCGGACGCTTCTCGCCAAGATCTTTAGTTCCACAATTGAGATAGCCATTTCAATTCATCGCAAAAATGGCTTAAAATATTTAAAGTCACCGATGGGTCCCATACTTTTGAGCGTGTGTATGTCACTGATATTTTATTTATTTATTTTTTGTATGGAACAACTTTAGTGTCGGATCCCTTTGGTAAAATTTGAAATTAGCTCGGACGCTTCTCGCCAAGATATTTAGATCTACAATTGAGATAGCCATTGCAATTCATCGCAAAAATGGCTTAAAATATTTAAAGTCACCAAAGGGGTCCTAATTTGTGGCTTAGATTTAAAAAATCCGTGCTTTTCTCACGGCCAATTATACGTTGCGTGTTCCAGGGTTGGAAAACCTTCGAATTTGTTTGTGTATACTCCTCAAGGATTAACCAAAAATATTGTACATCCAATGGCATTACGGTAAATTCAGTGTTTGTAGATTAAAAAATATTCCTGTTATAAAATAAATTGAGTTTCAACTTTTTCAGCTTTAATTAAAACGAGTTTAAGTTTTTATTGAATACGAACGCTACATTTCAGTTCGCTCATACTATACACATACTCACATGCATCGATTGATTGAATTGTGATAAATGTACATGTAATGATGTCAGATATTGTAATAACTTTTCGATAAAAATTTTCATCAAATCGGTTCAGATTGTTACAGCTTATTCGAAAAAGACGGAATTTTTATGTGAAATTCGTTGCTATCAGAGATTCTCTCATAAATTGAAATATTTGCCGTATGAAATAAAATTTTGCGCTGTTCGACATTCAGCGGAGGTTTTAAATAACAAGTAGCAAGTAGAAAGTACCAAGTAGCAAGTAGCAAGAAGCAAGTAGCGAAAATTTCGGTAATTATGTCTTTTACGTTATAATCGGAATTCACAGTCACCGTTCACAGCGCTCCATACCTGTCTCACTTATATACCACATCCTTACACACTTACAATGAGTTAGTTATTTTTTCTAGCAAAATATTCTCTAGAAATAATTTAAATGACAAAACAACGTTGGTCGGGTCAGCTAGTATATATATATAATAAATGATTTTGTTTCTTTTCGAAGATAATTTAATAGAAATGGAGATTTATTCAATATTTTTAGATATATTACTTACATACATAGATTATGAACATATGAACGTACGTATTAAAATTTGGTGATTTTTATCTCCCGAATACTTCACTTCTCGTGCGTGTGATCTAACTTAAATTTTGTCTATAAAATAAAGTTACTGACACCGGTATCAAATTTCTTTGTCTGCGGCAGTATCTCCTCACAGAGGACAGCGTCCTTCTCGTTATGAGATGTATCAATGTTTGCGGAATACTCCAAGAAACACATTCCAGCTGCATAGAAATTTCTATCCTCTTAATTAACGAAGTTATTAACTAAAAACGTCGGATTTATAAAGGTTCTCTATTTGCCAACGTAAAAAACTTTCTCTTATGATGTTGTTTTTCTGTTATAATGTCATTTTCTACAGGAAAAAAAAAATGTGATAGATGGTGTAAAATAAATAAATAAATAAATAAATAAAATAAAATAAAATAAATGTCATTGTAACAGAGAAATTTTTCGTCTCTCTCTCTCTCTCTCTCTCTCTCTCTATATATATATATATATATATATATATATATATATATATATATATATTTTTTTTTTTTTTTTTTTCCAACTTTTAGAAAATTAATTTCCTTACTAGCAATCTCATATGTTGTTTATAAATTTTTTATATGTTCTTTTTTACTTTCTCTGACCCATAGGGTCGAGAAAGTATTGTTTTTGGGTCAAATTTTCGAACGTGAGTTTTTGTTATATTTACATGTTCTGAGGTTCCCTGAATACGAAAATCATGTTTTTAGCGAATGGTCTGTGTGTCTGTCTGTGTGTGTGTTATCAGTATATCTCAAGAACAAATAATAGAAGAAATTTCAAACATGGTATGCTAAATGTGTATCATATAGTGATTCTACACTAAGCTTTTCGTTGAGATGAAGCAAATGGTTCGTGTACAGTGACACTCAAAAGTATACAAATACATTACGTCTATGGGGGAAATTGCAGGTAAGTAGAGTTTAACATCTATAGACTGCACTAAACAAAACGAAACGAATATATATTTTTTGTACTAGAGATAGTCAACTGGGAAATTTTTTTTTGTGTATGTAGGAGCCTCGCCTCCCCCCTGGGGGGGGGGGGTAAGTCCCCCCTCGAGGGGAGTAAGTTTTCATGATGGGTATCTTTCAGAAGAGCTCTCCAATACATTTAAAACGAATGTTTGAACCATCGATCTGCGATAATTTACAATAAAGTAATCGTTTTTTTTTTATATTTATAACAAAAAAAAAAAAAAAAAATAAATAAATAAATAAATAAAAAAATAAATAAAAAAAATAAATAAATAAATAAAATGTAATATTGAGAATAAATTCAACTTTTCTTTTGGATATTTAGTGTTATACTACTTCTCTAATATGGAAATCGTCTGCATTATCATGGAAGATAGTTTTTTTAAATATTAATTTTAATAAATTATTTTTACTGAGGGAATTTGTATAGGAAAATATAGAAGAAAGTCCTGTGGTGGCCACAACACACTAGTTATTTGTTGTTAGTGGATGTGCTTTACTAATAATATTTTACAATTTCAAGGAAAGCTGTTCGGGTATTGAAATAAATTCCTCATAGAGATATGGTAAATAATGTATGTTTTAAGCTAAACATTGATCGCTTGTTTTTTGTATATTTACACGTTTTGAGGCTTCCTGATTACCGTAGTCGAGTTTTTTAATGTTTGATCTTTGTCTCTTAGAGTAACTTAAAAACGAATAATTTTAAGTGATCCAAATGTTGTATGTTGAAGTTAATATAAGTTTGTTACCGGAAATGTTTGATCAAGATTTATAAGTTTCAACGAATGTTGCGTGTGAAAATTTTCTGTGTAATTTTAAGTAAACTTTTAATACAAATGTAGGTACATTATAGAAACGGGGGGTTGAGACGGGCGGTAGCCTCCCTCACACAGAACTAATTATCATATAAAGCTCTTCCGAAGCCTAATTTGAATTGTTTAACATAGGTTTACATAACAGTAATCGTTATCTTACCTCTTAATTTCCAACCTGTATTTATAGTATTAAATTTCAGGATAAGAGAAAGTCGTGTGAGTGACACACCAGAATATTCTATTTTTTTTTATTTTACTATTACTATTATTATTATTATTATTTGTGAAGAGCGAAATAATGTCGTGTTTGTATAGTTGACTGAATTTCTTTCTGCCTTTAAAGTGTATTTATTTATTTATTTATTTTATTTTATTTTATTTTATTTTTTACTTAGAGATATATTTAAAAATGCATTGTATATATTTTGGCATAAAAACAATATATAGATACATAGTAAAATTCAAACTCCTTTATAAATCCTCTAATTTCACCCTGATAATTTTTTAACATTAGATAATTAGACATTTTTATGATACATTTCATATTTCTAATTATGGGAAGAAAAAAATTCATCACTTAAAAAGTATAAGCATTGGATTAGATTATAGGTACTAGATTTGATTTTTCTTTTTTCTTTATTACTTATTATTTCATTTTTTTTAACAAGCAATTATTCCCAAATAGTGACAAAAATTTAAAAGTCGCCAAGGGAGGCGACCTCCTGGGGAAATCCCTGGACCTAGAAGCATTAAATTTGGGGGAAATGTTCCTTCTACGACGTAGACATCCATAAGACGCGATTTTAAAAAATTCGCCCCCCAAGCGGGGGAGGGAGGCTAGAACGTGATTTCGCAAAATCCTTTATATCTCAAGAAAAAAAAAAAAAAAAAAAAAATATATATATATATATCCGTGAAATTTATGCTCTAAAACACCAATTTCTGAAATTTTAGAAATTCGGCCTCCAAGGGGGGGGGGGGGGGAGCATGATTTCATATAATCCTTTATATCGCAAAGAAGAAAACAGATATATGTGAGATTTTTGCTCTAAAATACAGCACACACAAATATCTGAAAACTAATTTCTGGAATTTTAGAAATTCGTCCCTGGTAGGGCGGGGCTATGGGGCCAAAAATAGAAATACAGTTAGACCGTTCAAAATTAGTACAGATAGGCTTTAGGGATCTGTAAATCAAATGAGAATACTTTTGAAAGTGTGAAGTTATTAGGAGGGGCGGGAAGGTGGGGGCGAAAGGGCAAAAAAAAATAAAATAAAAATAGAGTTACACCTTTCGAAATTGGTACGTAGATGTTTTTGAGGCCTACAAATCGACTGCAGATATTTTTGAATTTGTAAAATTTTTAGGAGAGACGGGAAAGGGGAGGAGGCGAAGGGGAAAATAGAAACAGAGTTAGTCCGTTTAAAATTAGCGCTTACAGGATTTTGGGACCTGCAAATCGATATTTTCAAAATACAGATATTTTCAAAAGGGAAAAATTATTAGGAGAGACCGAAAGTGGGCGGGGGGGGGGGGGGGAGAAAGGGCAAAAATATAGAAATAAGACTCAGAGCGTTGGAAATTAGTATTATTAGGTTTTAAGGCTCGATAAGTCGATTGCGGATATTTTCGAATGTGTAGGATTATTACGAAGGACTGGAAAAAGGAAGGGGGGGCCCAGGGGCAAAAATAAAGAAATTCAGATAGAATGTCGGAAATTAGTATTATTAGTTTTAAAAGCCCGAGAAAACGAATGCGGATATTTTTCAACGTGTAAAATAATTGGGAGAGGCGGGAAGGGTAGGTGAAGGAACACACGTACCGTTCGGGCATGTATACACTGCCGCAAGCAGTGAGGGCCCGGATCAATTATTCCACCGATGAGAGAATTTTTTTATATTTTATATTTACTTTTTTCCCTTACAAAAATATAGTGAATAGTTAAGAGTGTCGAACATAAATGCGCGCGAGCAACGCGCAATGGCCTGCGCTGCCGAAGGCAGTGGGGACTCGGTGCAAAACTTTGCTCGATCAGAAATTCTCCTTTTTTCTTTTCCTTTTTACATGATTAAAATTAATGCAATTTTGAGAATTCATTAATTATAGTGATTTATTTAAAAATAGTGACCAGCCAAGCGGGCGTAGCCTGCTAGTATTACATAAAATAAACTGAGCTATCTTTTTCTTATTTGGATAACTTGTATGATAAAATATTGAGATCTTCACAAAATTTGTATGAATTTTAAAGATAAGTAGCAGACATGCAGACATTTTAATTTACTCCGAAACACTGTTAGCACCCACCTTATTTTCACCCCACTTTATTTGTAGTAAAAATTTCTTCAATCAATTATGACTGAATTAGGAGAAAAATATCCTTCAGGAACAATGGCGTGAAAAAAGAGCGGGCACTAACAATGTTCTGCAATAAATTAATATGTTGACACATCTGAAGTAGTAGATTTTTTTTTTTTTTATGCGTTAAAAAAAAAAAAAAAAAAAAAAAAAAAAAAAGCTTTAGTGTAGGACTCCTTTGGCGAAATTTGGCACCGAAGTAACTCGGACGTTTCTCGCAAAGGCCTACTAGCGCAATTATGATATCCGCATTTTAATTTATTAAAAACAATTTACAACAAAAAAGTTACTATATCAATGGCATCCTTAAATTTCCAACTCAAATTCAAACTTAATTACATTGTTTCTTTTTTTTTTTTTTTTTTTTTAATTTCATTCGGCACGCGTGCTTTTCATTTCCTAATTCAAAATTATAAAAAAAAAAAAAAAAAAAAAAAAAAAACTTTTTTGATAGTGTTTGTTTCGATACTGGTTATTAATAATTGTTTTTTCTTTTCTTTTTCATAAAAAAAAAAAAAAGATTAAATTTTAGCAAAAGTAGAATTTAGTTTAAGACGAGAACTATTAGTTTTTTTTTTTTTTTTCCAAATTATAACATCGCTTTCAAATTATTCAATAATATTTTTATTTTTGATAAATTTTAAATTTCGATAAATGTCCAACTATCGTAAAACTGGTATCGTAAAAATCCGCAGATTGAGACTAATAGTCCTCAGTCCCCCCCCCCCCCCCCGCGCGCACAAAAAAAAAAAAAAAAAAAAAAAAAAAAATCTTTATTTATTTATTTATTTTATTTTATAATTGAGGGAAAGGGGGGGGGGGTGAACTGCATTTTCGATATCTTACTATAGTAGATTTTCCTCTTACCGCAAATAATAAAATCGTAGTAGAAATAAGTAGTAACCCAGAAATGCCAAATCATTTTAAAACTAAGAAAAAAAAAATTCTATAATTTTAAAGATTTTGCTTTTTAATATGTTTTATTTAAATATAAGTTTAAGTACATTCGTTTTTTCTTTTCAGTATACTTATAAAATTTCATGTATTAATAATTTTAGGTCAGTTCGGAAATTATTTTTATTAGTGTGTAATTAAATGTCTTAGTCCCAAATGTACAATATTTTATGTGTATAATTCTTTACAAAAGGTGCATTAATAATTATAACATATCATTATTACGATATTTAATATATTATTATCGTAACGTGTTAAAATTATCCCAAAGAAATGAATGAAACTATTTATATTTTTATGCACTAAATCTTCTTTTTTTCTTTTTAATATACTTTTATATGATAGTTGTTTGCAGAGACGACCAGAAAAAAAGTTCTAATCCGAATTTCTTGCGGATCATTTTAGTTTTATTTTTAGAAAGAATTTTCACTTGTGGATTATATGATCTATATATTTTTAAAAATAGCACGAAATTTCTCATCAGTCTGCGGCAGCGAATTGCAGGCAGAAAATTGGGGCTATTACCTTTAGTAGGAGGAATGAAAGTTTGATGCGATTTGATATTTTGTAAATGTATATGAAACAACGTTGCTAAATAAAATTTTTGCACAATGTCTTGCATAATATTTTGCTAAAAGAAAACTAATTCCTATTTTGATTATACTTTTTATGATTGCGTTTTTTAGTCAATTTATAATAATAATATTCATATTCTGTATATATCTTTAAAGTATTGTTAGGTTTAAAATGACGCTTACAAAGATTCTAAAGAAGCAACTTTTAAAAAATACATTTTTCCATAAAATGTTTTCATAAGACAAATGTCGTATTTTCTTATTAGATCATTAAGCTGAGAACACGTGCTTAAATATTGTTCATGTATAAATATTATTTTTTTTTTACCCTTGCGTATTTTATTAATTACATTACTATCGTATCATTTTGACAAAATGTAATCGTAATTGGTCCACGTTAGAAAAATATTATATAGATAATCTTTTGAGTACTTTTTGAGATTGCTGTCTGTTTAACGGAATCGTATCCACTAAAAATTAAAGAAAGTAGCTTTTGTAAATACACGAATAAAAAGTGTCTTGCAGATGAATAAAATAGATGATGCCTAAGAAAACACCCTTTTTTCGATAAGTATTTATCTGCTCTTTTGTTTCCAATATTGAGGAGTGAAACTAAATGCAATAAACTAGCTAACCTTTAAAAACATTCCAAACTATGTGCTAGACTACATCTTAAAAAAAAAAAAAAATCATCCCTGAATGTTTTAATATTGTTAAACAAAATTCTTAAATTATCTCAATAAATAAAATTCTTAAATTATCTCAATTGAAAAGTGAACTCTGTACAATGTATGCCAGAAAAGAAATTAAATTTACTATACAAAAGTATTAAAATTCTAACGGAGTTATGAACTCCATATATTTGTGTAAAGTGTGAAAAAGTTTTCTTCTTTCAAACAAATATTTGCTCAGTCCTATAACGATATGTTTATCATAGATATATCTTTTTTTCCTCTTTTAAAATATTTTATTTTATTTTTATTTTATGCGTTTTAAACCGTGGATTATTATCTTTTCCTGAATGTATTGTTGCACCTATGATATCATTTGTTTCCATTATTCTCTCCTTAATTAAGTTTTGTCACGACAAACAATGGATAGATAACATTTAATTTTCTTTGTTTTAAGGGGACAGCCTACTTTAAAAAATGATAAAATGAAGAAATTTTCGATGAACTTTCAGAGTTTTTAAAAAAAAGAGTGAATGCATGCACAAACAAAATTTTGTTTTGTGTTAAGTAGATTATTCTATTGATTAAAAATATAAATTTACTTTAAAATAGAAAAATTAAAAAAAATATTGTTTTATTGCAAATAACTTTCAAGGGTGCTTTCTCGCTACGCGCAAGATATCTCAATTACAATTTCCTTTCTCCTCATAAATTTTAAATTAAATGAAACAAAACATTCAAATTAAGAATTTGAATTAAAAGGTTTTAATTATTTTAATAATATGGAGCTTAACTAATAATTAAATTTGAGATATAAAATTACCATTAAAATTTTTATATTTCAAAAATCATATTTTTTTCTATTGAACAGAACTTCTTATCTTTAGTTCATTTTATTCATTATGTCAAAATGTATGGTTGAAAAAAATTTTAAGTTCATATCTCAAATACTTTTTGAAATATCATGCGCGCAGTGAGAAAGCAACTTTGGATTTTTGAAAAAAAAAATCTGCAATAAAATAATTTTCCATGTTAAAGTAAACCAAAATTTAATCAATAAAGTAATTATGTCATACTAGTTAACACACGCACACACACAAATTTGTTTGTCATTCTTTTTTTAAAAATTCTGAAAGTTGATAGAAAATTTCTTTATTTTCCCATTCTTTTAAAAGTAGTCTATGCTCTTAATACGTTTCTATTGCTAATGTGAAACCAAGAATTGGTTCAAATCGGAAATATGAGTGCCAGGAAATTAAGGCCGTTATCATTATGAAAATTTCATGTATAAACGATTTTCCATATCCTTTATTAATCTGTAGACATTTTTTCTAACACAATCGTGATTTATTTTCATTTAATTTTTGTGATTACGACAAAAATTAGTTTAATAACCTTTAAAATTTGTGCCAATTATGCAATAACATGTTATCTAGAAATGGTATGACGTAACGTCAGATTTTAAATTTGTGTTCTAAGTATATATAACATAAAGATTTCATTTTTTTCTTTTAAAGCATGTAAAATAGATCTATCATAAACTTTTTCTAAAGAATACGTGATTTAATTTCATTCAATTTTTCATATCTATTTATTTTGATCTAATTTTCTTGTATGTGTATTGACGAATTCCCATTTTGGTAGCTTGATCTGATTTAACTACAATGATTCAGACTAATCCAGACTAATAATAATATTTTTCACCCGCCTATGGCCCAGCCACAAATGGATAAAACTTTTGTACTTATTGTACTATGAAAACGTGCATATCATGAAAATAATGAAACAATTGTAAGTTAACATTGAAAACTTGGAAAGTCATGCAATATGTGTTATACCTTAAAATAACTGAACACGGCACTTTCTTCACGAAGAGAAAAAAAAGTAGGTATGACTGCCGCACCGCATGACAGCAGGAACGCTCTATGATCTCGAATTGCACTAGTGGCAATTTTTCGTCTAAGAAATATTCACGTATAAATATTTAGACCCGAAATAACTGGTGTGTGTTTTTTTAATTTACGGTATTTGCTTACAAGTTTTTCATTAATCGTCATTCAACACATGTTTCAGGTGTATAATTCAGCAATGCATTTTATGAAAAATTTTGATTCTACACTGACCCAAATTCTACACGAAAGAAGAAATTTACTGAAATTTTAAAATAACAACATTTTTGAACATATAAAAACTTATCTTTCATTTTCATTTTCATTTAAATAAATCTAAAAAAAAAAAAAAAAAAATGTGCATGTGTCAAATTATAAGTTTCATCATCTCTTTTAAAACATCTAAATTATAATCACGTTCACGAGAAACTTATGCTGCAATTTAATCCTATTTATGGGAAGGCACTCAGCTTCTATGATATATAAATGCATTAAACGTGTTATTTGATATGGATATTACGTAAAACACTATGCTGATTCAATTTGGGTGAATATTAAACCACAGATAACGCAGGTATGCTGCAATTCTTCCGTTCATGGGAAGATTATCTCAGGTTCTATGTCATATAAACGCACCAAACTTGATATATGAGATATAAATTATGAAGAATTATTCTGTTTGCACTTGAGTGTATATCATACGACAGGTGGCGCTGGTATTTATTTATTTATTTTTTTTTTTTTGCGGTTTTCCAGATGGCTGTATTTCAGCATTTGTTGGTGAAATCTGCACCAAATGTGCATATAAAAAAGTTAATTGTGCGAAGCTAAATTCATTATATTCTTTCACATATAAATCGCCTGCTGACGCTGTTAAATAAAATGATATATAATGAAGTTTTCTGGGGGCTACAGTATGTTAGTTTTTAATTAAATGAAAATATAATTTCTAAATTTTAATAGAGAGAGGGAGAACTGAATTTTTTAAAACCAATTCCTCCTAACATTACAATCACCAAACATTTGACAATCCAATCTTTTGACAGATAATCCTGTATCACTGTTGATGGTCGCTCTTTCTAGCACCTATCGAAAAAACTTTGGTCTTTAAATTCATGTTTACTAATGATTTTACCCTGTTTTTCACTTATTTGTGGTTAATAGTTCTTTACGTGCTAATATTTATTCCCATAAGCCATTTCCGTACCCACATTCCTATACTTATTTAAATACTTTATACTTACCTTTATATTTTCGTCAGATATTTTAAAAACACTTACTTTATGTGTATATACATATATATATATAAATCATAAATTGAAGAGTATACAAATGCCTTTGAAACATTTTTTATTTCATTTAACAGGTTTAGAAACAGATCATTATACGTTAACTGTTTTGAAGGAAAAATTTTTTATATAATGAGAGAGAATCACTAAAAACTTAGTATACCAGGTATCGCGACATTTTTAATTTACACGTGAGTAATTTATTTCTAATTTATTTATCTCATATCTTTTATTTGAAGAGTAATTTGAAGTTCATTTACTTCTCGAAATCGCGATGTTTAGTTTAAAATATGCATTTTAATTACCAGCTTTTATAAAATTTCAACATATTTAATTGTTGTTGCATAATTGACATAGCTTTAAATGATACAACTAAACTTCATCCCACGCAAATGAAATCTGAATAAAAAATACATTTGTTTCAACACGCCAAGATGGAATTAGCTTCGCTTCGTTGAAATGAGTAACTTACTGATTTACGAGCTGTCGAAAGTGAAAAAACTCTGTCATTATCGAATCGAGTAATTGGATTAAGCTTGAAGAAAGTAGAACATTTTCCAATTTAAATCACAACCAATAATTTTATTTTTATACCTACTTAGAAAAAAATAAATAAATAAAAGAAAAAGAAAAGCAAGGCTCTTTATTCAGTTAAAACATTTTTACGTAATATTTTTGCACGCGTTTATCTGTTAGTAATAGAGCGAACTTAAAACGCGATAGGGCCTTCAAAAACCTCTTACACTTGAAACTGCATTTAATTCTAGATACTTTTATACACAGAAACTTATAAACTTATGAACTTTTATAAATTTATGAACTTATAAACAGAAATAATACAGTTTTTGAGCTGAAAATAAATTTGTTTGCGCGTATGATTTAACAGAGATTTCACCTTGTGGATATAAAATGTTTTTCGGATTTGTGAAAATTTTCGACCTCCAGTCTTCGATGGATTTACACTTTTTGAGATGTCTTGAACAAGATTTGACCATTTTTAGAAAATATCTGTCTTTCTATGAAGGTATATTAAAAATTTTTCGAATCTTTATCTCACAAACCAATGTACGAAATTTAACTTAACTTGATATTTAGTTGGACCTTACTTAATTTGGGGCTGATTACATATGGGGACCAATTTTTCAACAGGTGGCTCTGTAATTCCCACCCTCCATATATATAGGAGAGAACCATGCAATATAGACCATTGTGTAATACGGACCATGAGGAAATTTATATGCTCAACACTAGATGGTGAAACCATATCATTGCCATTAGTGAATATTATTGTTATCCAAAGCATGAAGTGACTTGTACATGCGTACCTGTAAGTGGACGATTAGGAAATTAAGTTTTCGTTTTATATGATCATTGATGTAACAAGTATGTTAAAATGAAAGTATTACTTTCTAATGTTAGGTAATTGTAATATAATTTTAGCGGCAATAGTAGCAAATGTACTTATTTTCTGAATAATCTAGACATGTGTTTCATGGGCACCAATTTGCACAGCAATATATGATTGGAAACAACATTGCTCTGTTTATGCGTGTAATATGAACCATGCTCTGTTGCGTAATATGGACCAGTGGTCCACGATAAAAACAGAGAGGTTTGTTAATGATCGGTGTACATATGTCGCACACTAAAAGTCTTGAGGCTATAGAATAGGCCAGAGAAGCAGGGATAATCAAGCTATCACTTCCTTCGCATACTACCCACTGAATACAGCCTAATGGACCGCCCTTTTTTCGTCCAGTAACTATTATTTTTTTCGTCCATTTCTACTATTTCCAAGAGATGGACAAGTGTATGAGGGAACATGCTGGACAGCTCGTTTCACAATTCCAAGTGTGTCAACTGTTTGGGAAGGACTACTTCGGGATGGACCATATTACACGAACGTATGTGTAATATGGACCACGGACACATAAATAAAATCCTTATTTTCTGCAATTATTAATACTTCCCAGAGTGCTTTACTAAGCTTGAACCATGCAACTATACAACAGTAACGAGCAGCCAACAAATTAAATCTTTTTATTTTAATCATTTTAGTTTTATGAGCATTCTTGCTTAGGGGGTCCATATTACACGGATCTTTCCTATATATATGCATATATTATTGTTAATATGCTAGTATAGGAAAAAGTTTTGTATAAATGTACATGATACAAATTATTTTAAACTTTCCAATTTCAAATGAAACATATATATATAATACTAATAGTCAACCAAGGAAAAACATTTGTATACAAAGTGTCATGGAGGAAGTCTCCAGGGTATAAATTTTCAATATGGGTAAAAAACTCGTCTTAACTTTTAATATATCTGTGATAATTCAAAAGAAATTTTTCATTTTTTTTTTCATTTTTTTTTTTTTTTTCCCGTTGGAAAAAAAAATGTGTTATACTTCTTTCAGATGAAAATTGTCTGCATTTGTCATGCAAAATACATTTGATAAATAATAATGTTAATAAACAATTTGAATAGGAAAATTCAGTAACAACGTGGTTAGAATGTTAGACACTATAAATTAATAATTTATATAATTCTGTGAATTTCAAGTTGACGTTAAAAAAAAGTATCTTCTAAAGTGAAAATAAAAAAATATATATATGTCGACAAAAATATATGTAGACAAAAATATATAATTTTAGATCTCGGGAAATACATCTATTTATAATATATTTGGAATAGATAAAGAAAAAAAAAATATAAATAAACATATATTCATTCGTTCTTAAATGATAGAGACACATATCATAGTATTAAAATAATTCTAAAAAGTAAGAGAAATAACATTAAAAATTTCTATATATTTGGAGAAAGGGCGGTATCATTTGAAGAAAGGATAGAACTCCCCCGCCCCCCTCCCCCCAATCTTTTTTATATTTTTTTAATTTTATTAAGTATAATGTTTATTCTTATAATATTAGAATTAGAATCCTCATGACGTCTAATTAAGAAAAAGCTGAAGATACACATATTGATGATTTGATCCCTGAACTAATTTTTTAAAGAGTTTTTACGATCATACTAAAATATCAGTCATCCTGATAATTAATTTGCGATTAGTCGTTATTTTTGAGGGGGGAAAATACAATGTCGAAATTGCATTATTTCTTTTGAAATAATTGCTATTACATATTTAAAAAATTTTAGCCTTTACTGGTTATAAAGAAAAATTAAGGCGTTAAGTTTCAAAGTGGGTCGATGTGCATACAGCGTACAACATTTTCTAATTATAATTTGGAAAATAAAATTTAACTATCTGTTTAAAAAAAAGTTTAAAAATCGTTTTTGCGTAAAAAATATAGTGTATAGTTTATACAAAAATTTGTAGCAGAATTCCTATAATTTCTACAATTTTGCGTAACAATTTTGCTACAATTTTGCTACAATTTTGCCCCCCCCCCCAATCACACACACACACACCATAAAAAAAAAAAAAAAAAAAAAAAAAAAAACATGATTGCATGTTTTTAGATAAATGTAATTGGAAAAAAGACTCTTAGATCAAAGAATCCAAAAATAAATTCCTATCGATGAAATCCCAAGAAAAAAGAAAAGAAAATTGAAGAAAAGGGTTTGAATGGATGCCGAATCAATAGCTCGTGGACTATTTTTAGATTACAGACCGTTTCATCTGTTGCGGAAAAAGAGATCTCCCATCGTAATTAAGTTTCTGCAACTTCAAAGGAAAATATCCTTCCCTTGTAACTTATCTTTGCGAATTTAGATAAAGCTTTTATGCACAATTTATACTTATTCAATCAGAAAACAAAATAAAAGGAAACATGAAGGTTTGATTTATCAAATATTGTGCTTATAACTTAAAATTTTAAACGGAACGATCTAAGTTTAAAGCTAAACATTTCGCAATCACGGAGATAGTAAAACATGGGTTAAAAATTATTATTATGTTTAATAGTATTATATTTATTATATTTACTATTATTATTATTTGTTTTATAGCTTTTCGGGTTCCATTTTTCATAAAATATCCAATTATTAAATCGATTCCGGCCTCCAAAATAAACACTCATGTGAACCTTAAATACATATTCGTTACGTTCCGTCACTTACATTTTTTCTCTTTAACAACTTAAGAAAAACCTTTTAGATAAAATTAGAGTTACTCTATTTTTATTTATTTATTTATTTTTAATACTAATGCTTTTTATATATTGCTGATCAAAAATAATACCCGTTAATTAAAAAATTAAAATTGATAAAAATTAAAGCTAATAAAACAACACATTTGTACTAAATTTCAACAACGATCTGAACTATTTTCATAAAAATATTTAACCCTTTCAGGGGTAAGGTAATTTCGTTAAAATAAACTGTCACCAAAATTTACGAAAAAGTCTAAAAGAAAGAAAGAAATTATGCTTTTCATTATTAAAGTGAAATTTTGTTAAAAATTTCCAGGACATGATTTTTGCTGTTGGGAATTAAAATTAGGTCGGAAATAACACATATCACCATCCCTGAGTGTGTTAAAGGGACTTGACTTGGCACTATTGAAGGTTTCATATAAAAAATCATATTTCCATTTAATATTTAAAAATTGAATTATATTAGGTTTTGTTCGATAAAATATATCTTCAGACAATAATTCTAACAATTTTTAATATATTTTTTACGGAGAAAAAGTGGATGATTGGGCAAAATGGGGGTAATATTCGGATTCAGGAGGTCATTTTACATAAGAATCAGCAAGAATGGCATCAAGGCTCGGAAAAAAAAAAAAAAAAAAAAAAAATTGCAGTGCAGTGTAATTTTGAAAATATCATATACATAAAACGCATCTGATAATTTTGTATATGAAAATTGCACAGACAAACATAAATAAATAAACGTAAAATGACCTTTTTATTAGCTTTATTCAAAGAAATTTTTTAGTGTATTCATGTATGAAACTACATTGGAAAAAAGGAAAAAGAAATAGAAGGTAAATGAAAAACTCTTTACAATGTCCTTATCTGCAATTAATGCAGTTTCCGTTGAATAGCGAAGACTTATTCAAATAATTTTTTCAATGCACTCCTCTACGAAACTAAAATAAAAGAAAGATAAAAATAAAATAAAAATGAAAAAAATGTTTAAAAAGTTTCGTTCTGCAACCATGTATTTTGCTTTGAATGGCGAATGAGATATCTTCGAAATTCTTCAAAGGCTAAGAGCAGGACTGGAAAAGGCAAGCACATGAACCAATCAGTTACCCTGCAAGAAACAAACAGAAAGAAATCATTACAATTTATCAGAAAGAAAATTTCTTAAATCGATGCAATTATATTATCAACATTTTCAATGGTATTTTTACATTCTCTAATCCATAAGGTAGAGAAAGTATTGTTTTTGGGTCAAATTTTCGAAATTGAATTTTTGTTATATTTACACGTTTTGAGGTCTCCTGTATCCAAAAATCATAGTTTTAGTGGTTGGTCTGTGTGTGTGAGAGAGAGTCTGTCTGTCTGTGTGTGCGTCTATCTGTGTGTTTGTCTTTTATCAGCATATCTAAAAAAATATATATATAGTAGAAAATCCAAACGTAGTATCCTAAATGTATATCATATAGGGTTGCTACATTAAATTTTTCGTTGAGAACAAACAAATGGTTCGTGTACAGGGACACCCAAGAGAATTCAAATACATTATATCTATGGGAGAAATTGCATGTAACACCTATAGACTGCACGAAACCAAATGAAATGAAGATATATATTTTATATGTGTTAAAATATGTTTCACGTAGAATATGGTATAAATATCATTCACTGCGTGCTTACAGGACTACACAAAAGAAATATTAAGGGAAAATTTCATAAACTTTTACTGAAGAGTGTCCTTGACTAGAAAATTATGTTATCTAAAAGTTTTTGACTTGGCAGAGTGGAATATTTACAGTCAGGCACTTTAATGATATCTATCTATAAAATAATTTTTGTTTCAAAATTTTTTAGGTCTCTGTATATGAAATAATGCACACAAATACCGTAATTTTTAGTGTATAATCAGCAGATAAGTTATGTCATTTTTACACCAGAAATTTTATTCAATAGAAAAATCTGTATGATTTCGGTTAAACAGTTCGTACAAATACAATCTATCAATTAAAATTTCTGGTGCAAAACTGACTTATCTAACCTGCAGATTATACACCGAAAACTACGGTAATTTTTTTAAGTGACAAACTAACCTTGATTCTTTCTCTCTCTATATATATATTGCAAAAATAATATAGAAATTATAAGGATATCAGAAAGAGTGTTATTGATAATTAAATAGTATATGTACGAAAATGCGGATATTGTCTAGGAACATTAACGGACTTTTCAATTAGAAAAAATTATACATTAACTTAATCGAATCAGTATTTCAGTGTCACACGGTATGCATGAGAAAATGAGATATGCTTGCATAGATTACAATTAAAATGAATAGATATTTCATATTAATCAAACGTCTCGAATGCCAGAGATCTAAAACCAGTATTGTCTGTATTCCGATACTGCCATCACCCATGTATTTAATATTATCCATTTATTAAAAATGTCCTTTGAAATTTTAGATTTGAAATTTTATATTAAAAAATCTGGTATGCTCACACGACTTCCACTACTGTATACTGCTCATATATAAACCCCTTTTTGGAGACAATTTGGTCAGAAGGCATAAAATTGACTTAACTAATCAGGTTACCCACAAACTTTTCTGTCGTATAACTGTAACTAATGTATACGTCATAAGAACATCCAAAAGGAAGTTTATAAAGGAAGTTAAAAAAAAAAAAAAATCAGCAATAATATTTTTGCGACATTCACTTCCGAGGTCTAAAATTGACATACCAAATCAGGATGGCTACCAATTCTCTTGTAATGACCGAATAATACAGGGTGATTATAATTAAACTTCCCCCTATAAACAGCAGCCTACAGCGCAAACGGGTGAACGGAATGCAACGAAATTTGGTACATAGATGCGCTCACAGAATTTCGAAAAAAAAAAAAGTTCCAAAATGTCCACCAGAGGGCGCCTTTTCCGGAAAAACATGAAATTTAACACAATAAACGACTAACACGAAATACAGAAACAATATTAACAATCCAGAACAAGAATTATGAGTAATAAAATGTAAAACCGAGAAAAGCTGTCAGTTCTAGGAAAAAAATGTCGAGATTTGCATGCTTGTGAAGAAGAGGAAGCTTCATGCAAAACAAGTTAGGGTATAAAACGTTTGCAGATATTGTCGTGTTTTATGTCGATGTTTCCGTTCCGGCTGTAATGATGACGGTATCTTTAGTTGAACATGCGTTATTGGTGAAGCTGTTTTACGAAAACAAGAGGAATGCTTCTGCTGCAGTTCGTGAATTTCGTCGCATAAAGAACCTACGGCGTGGACCAATGTCTACTAAAGGTATCCGTGCCATTATTAAGAGGTTTGAAGGGACGGACAAATTAGGAGTTCAACATAGAAGAGGCCGTAAACCTGTCACACCGGTACTTGTTGATGCCGTCAAGACAGCTTTTGCCGCATAGTCATAGACATCAGAGTTTGGGGGCACTAGCGCGCGTGCAGTTTCTCGACAGACACGCTATTCTTATAGCACCGCCCGAAAAGTGCTCAGAAACATAATGCACTACTTCCCATACAAGATTCACCATACCCAAGAGCTGCTTCATAGGGACAACCCACAACGTCTCTCATTCGCAGTCAGTTTTCTCAACAGAATGACTGTTGATCTGTCATGGCCTTGGAATTTTCTGTGGAGCGACGAGGCTCATTGCTACCTCAATGGGACCGGCAACATACAGAATTGCCGCATTTGGGCTAAGGAAAATCCGCGGATGCACACTGAAATTCTTCTAATTTTTCCAAAGGTAACTGTCTGGTGTGGATTCACGGCGACATTCATCCTTGGGCTTCTTTGAGGAAATAACTGCACGCGGTCCTGTCACATGTTCCGTTACGGGCTGTCGGTACCATGACATGCTGCAGACGTTTGCTGTGCCGTAACTACAGCAAAGGCGGGACCTTACATCGACCATTTTAATGCAGTATGGTGCGCCCCCACATATCCATGAGTCCGTGAAGGTGCTATTGCTCCAACACTTCACAGAAGGTGTTATTAGTCGTTTCTTTCGTAATCCATGGTCACCACGTTCACCGGATCTAAATCCGTGCGATTTCTGGTTATGGGGTTACTTAAAAAGTGTGGTGTTGCGACACTGAATGACTTAAAGAACTCCATAACGCTTCATGTGCGAAGCATCACAACTGATCAGTTACGATTTGCTGTTGAACACACTGTCTATCGACTTGAAATTTTGCAGGTGAATGAGGTTGTTTACATGGAGCACCTTTCCCTACATTGTCCTAGACACGATTAACAACAGCTCCTCTTGTGCAATTTCGTCCTAATCTGTTCTTGTTTCTGCAAATTGAACTGTTTTTGTCCCTCAAACAGCGTACTTTTATTTTTTCTTTGCCTTTATTTAATGTGATTCGATGACAAGCTGATCAGGAACTAATCAATAAATGTTAATATTGTTTCTGCATTCCGTTTTGGTCGCTTATTGTGTTAAATTTAATGTTTTTCCGGAAAAGGCGCCCTCTGGTGGACATTTTGGAACTAATTTTTTTTCGATATTCCGTGAGGGCATCTCGTGTATAGCTTATATACTAAATTTCGTTGCATGTCGTTCACAAGTTTGCGCTACAGGATGCTGTTTATAGGAGAAGTTTAATTATAACCACCCTTTATATAAGAAAAGGACAAATAAAAGAAATTTTACAGAGCAAATTAAAAATAAATAAATAAATAAAATGAGTCGTGTTTTTGATACGAACATTTGTCCCACTTACAGCTTTATAATTCTCCTAATGACTCACAGTTTTGTAACATGCAACATATTTTAACAGATTAATCGGAATTAGGTTTGAAAGCGAATTTTTGGTAGCAAATGCGACCATGAAAAATAATCTACTTCCATTTTAGTCAGAAAATGTAATCCTTATTAACCCTATTTTAGAACTAATTTGAATTTTCTTTTTGGTATTAATATCAGTGTGGTTGTTTTCAATCTTCTCTACTTCATTTAAGTTTTACAGGAGCTTAAACATATTTTTTTTTTTTTTGACGTTCTTTTGATAATATATGTTTTTGAATTTCACTAATTTCATTAATAGTCATATTTGCTTACAATAATTCTTGTTTTATTATTATTAATTTTTTTTAAGTCAAGAACAAATTAGCAGAAGTAAACATTTTATTAAAGCATTTAAGCTCTAATTAATGGAATTTTGTTCTCATTTATTACCAAAGTCTCTTGCTTTAATTCTGTCTTTTTCCGATTCTGTACTCCGGAGAAATAAGGAAACTTAAGACTAATCCTGCATTCAGGACATAAACCACAATCTTTTTGCACCTAAGTCCATTATCGGATCAGAAGGAGAATAGGGAATTTTCTTTTGTTAACAGGATAAATACGGAAATACGAGAAATCGTGTGTTTAATTTTACCAGCCACAAGCTGAGAAATGGACATGAATGTTTAGAGAAAACAAACATTCTTTTAGAAAAAATTATATTTCCATTTTAAACAAATATATATTTTTTAGAATTATGTTTCTAAATAAAAGATATCTTTTATTATCTGAAGGTCATTTGTGAGTTTTAAAAACTAATTCGAGACTGAATATCAAGATTAGTTCAGAAAATTTAAAGGTTTGCAATAAAATTAAAAAAAAACATATTTTATTCTTCATGAAAAACAATGGATTAAAACACATTTAGTACATTAAACTCTGATAAAAATTACTTCGAATAAGCAATCAAACGTAACTGTCTCAAAATGCGTTTATTTTTATTTTTATTTTTATTTTTTTTTTATTAAATATATTTTTAAATTTACCAATATCATCAGCAAGGAATCAAAATTTGATATATATTTTGGTCAAATTTCTCACTGCACTATCACATCTTCTTCGATGTATACAAACCCAGAGTACAATCAAAATAACTTAGTTACAGAGCATTTTTTCCGTGGCAGCAGATACGAATGCGACGAAAATTTTTGCCTCAACTTAAATGGTGTCAAAGTAAAGCTGGCAGGTTTATGTTGTTGGAAAAGTAATGAATTCAGGGGACATGTAAACACTACCATTCATCCTTACATGCGAATCATTTCCTGTAAATATTGACTTTCTTATCCTCTTCCTCAAAAAAAAAAAAAAAAAAAAAAAAGTAAAGCGATTTGTCCGAAAATGAAACAAATACAAGAAATTTTCAAAAAGTCTTTTTGTTCTGTAAAAAGCGTAAAAAGATACTTTTTAGAAAATGGGATACTTAGAATTTTGCTTTTTGTCTAAACAACATGTTTATAAAAACAAACACATGTTTTTTCTCATGTGTGTTCCCTACCACTGTATTATCACAAATCTACTTTTTAAAGTTGAAATGAAAAATAATCTTTGCGAAGATTAAATTAATAAAAATTATCATATAAATCTCAGAAATTAGCAATAAATAAATAAATATAATTATATATATGTATAAATAAATAATAGATATAATATAATATATATATATATATATATATATAAATGCCCTTTGATTTTATTGTCATTCCCCTATTATAAAGAAAAATCGTGATGATTATAATAATATTACTTTTAGTTGCCTACATCAATGATCGCCAACTAGTGATTCGTGAACCATTAGTGACTTGCGAAAAATTTTTGGTGAACCACAGAAAATTTTCAACATTCTTTGCATTTTTCAATGTTTTATTAGAAATTATACTGATGTTAACGTTAACTTCAGGATTTTCTGAATCTATCATACTTACAATACAATATCATACTTGCATGTGCATGGGATCACTGGCGATCCGCTGCTGAACACACTGTTCATCGACTGCAGATTTTATAAACTTAATGATGGGGCCCACGTTGAACAATATGATCTCCATCGATAAACAATATGCAACTTCTAACAGATAGCAATAAAATTTGTAATAAATAAAGTAGTTTGTGTTAAAATTTGTAGCTTGTACGTATTCTGGTGCATGTCCCCTCGGAGGGGAAAATTTTAAAATTTTATTCAAAAAATTTTTTTTTCAGATCCCTAATGAACATAGTAATTTATTAGTATATGTTAAATTTTTCGTCTGATCTTTTTATAACATGGAAGCAGGGTAAGATACCGTGTTGGACAAGACGTTGTGCCAAGTGAGTTCGCTTACAGGCTGGCACCCATAGGAGGTCGCTAGCCATTCAGTGGGGAAGTAATAAGTAACGAAACGTATGTTGCTTTTTTGAAATTTTTAGATTTTTTTAGATTACTTTGGATCCATAGTACATCTCCTTTCATCTGGTAAGTGCTAAACATTTGACTTCTCCTTTGATTAATTAGTTATGCCAACCATAGTTTCAGCAGGGAAAAAAAAAAGTCCGATAATTTTTAAAAGTACAGTGGTTAGCCTTCCTGCCACACCTATAAAAGAACCAGATGTCCCTTCTGTAATTAAATTAGCGGACTTACGTCTTGTTCAAAGTTTTGAGGTAAGATACCGGTAGTTATAAAATGAGGAAAGAAGTTTGTCTTTTTTGTTGTTTTAAGTTACATTTGGGCATTAGTTTTCACAATATGTTAAAAATGAGACAAAAGGTAATATTTTGATTTAGTTTTCTCTATGTAAACCCTGAGTTTCAAAATAAATATATAACATTTCATAAAAATGTGTATGAAATCTTATAAGCCTTCTTACCTCTAAATAGATGGGCATCTTACTCGAAAATTGCGGTAAAATGCCGAAACGAAAGAGTTAAAATTTTTTATCTAAAAGTTTTTATAATATTTTTGAAGTTAAATATAGTAATTTAATAAGTACACAAAAGTAAAAATTTTCACGAGAGATCAACAAATGACAAATATGTTCAACTACACACAACAGGTGATCTTACAGAAATATTACACAAAAAACGACGGCGTCTTCTCCAATCGACATCTGTCTTACGATCCTTAAGGATGCGTCCCACACCGTCGCTAATTACCAATTGCGCAGTACTTATGCGATGTTAAACCTAGCCAACAGCCAACAACCCAATCTACCCTATATATTAAATATATCTAGGGGTGAGTCCCAGGTCACCGCCAATTGCTCATTGCGCTGCACTAGTGCGATGTAAATCCCATCCAACCAACCAACCAATATATTAAATATGTTTATTCCATAACGGGGCCTCGGTAGCATGGTTGGTAGAGCACCGAGCTCATAAATGAATGTTTGCGGGTTTAATACCCGAGTTGGCCGAAAATATTCGTGTACATTAATGATGACTGGCGCACGTAAAATACCATGATCTCAATGTCCCTTATGTTGCTATCCCAAATTCTATGCTCATTGAAGCAGGTGGGGGAGGTGGCATCCCTTCCATGGAAGACCAAAATTGAAATGAAGTGTCTGCAGACCACTCTTAGGGGTGAGTCCCAGACCGTCGCCAGTTGCTCATAGTGTAGTACTGTTGCGACGTAAAATTCACTCAAAAAAAAAAAAAAAAAGTACATCCATATTTATAAAATGGACATTTTCTGATTTTTATTTTAGAAATATATTTATGTTTCTTAATCAATAATATTAGTATTCCCCGGGAATTTCAGTTATGAATTTAGTGGTCCGTGGGATTTTAAATTTTTAATTTAGTGGTCCGCGAAGTCGAAATGGTTGGTGACCGCTGGCCTACATTACTACTAGCTGAATTATCAGTGAAGCATTTCGAATTGTTTGTTAGCGTTACAAGCATAGGTCTTTCCGTCTATTTTAAAGAAAAATCGTGATAACTATATCTGGCATTATTTCTAGTCGCCTACATTACTCAATGCGCATTTGAATCATCAGTGAAGCCCTCTTGAATTGTTTTGTTTGGTTTAACAAGCATGGAGTTGTAAACGATTCTCTGTTCTTGATAAGTATTTTGATCTCTGTCACTAACTCGTATACTTTTATGATTTTAATACTGTAATAAAAACACAGATGAATGATTAAATCTTTTTAAAATTCAGTCTTCCAAACTAATTTTAGAAGTAAATTTTTTTTTCTACATATGTGTTTATGGCAATGCACAAACTAAACCTATTTTCTTTGTTAATACCCTATTATTTTTCTTTTGGAGACGAAAATTATCGTTTAGAAGAAATTACCCACATGCACAAAAATAAATAAATAAATAAAATAAATAAAAATCTGCAGTGAACTTTTACGGCGGAGTGAATTGCTTCACGCAGTGGAAGTTCATCGGACATTCTTAACGGTACGCGCTTTAAACAATATTAAAGTATTAAGAAGAAAAGACATGAGAAAAAACCTTTTTATACTCGTACATTTTTTTGCATTTTCCTTTGAGATTACAATTTGAGATTACGCATACCGTTGAGGAAAAAATAAGTAATTTTACATTCTTTCAGTCTATTTTCTATTTTGTAGACATGTTCACCCACCGAAAACTGATAACACTTGCGAAATACTTGCTTTTAAGTTATTTTAGTTGGTTCTCTAAAGTAAAAAAAAATGTAGTTAAGAGTAAACATGAAACGTATTTTTCTTGAAATTAAAGGAAAACGTTAAATTTGAATAAATTGAAATAACTTAAAAAAAAAGACTCAATGACGAAGATGAAAATTCGAAAATGTTCTTATCTTGAGGAATTTAAATGCGCTTTTGCAATGATATGTTTAAACCAATAGCGTAAAAAAAAAAAAAAAAAAAAAAAAAAAAAAAATCTCTTAAGCGTAAAGACACTTAAAGTAAATAAAAAAAAATTAATAATTGTTAACATATCCTTGTTACAAAGCTTTCTAACTAACAATAATTAGTTGGAAAACTTTTTAATTCAAAAACACAATTATGGTGACCCTATTAGGAGTGAATAGAAAGTAATAAACGAAAATTTGATGCATAAGTACGAATTTATTTATTGCAGTACAAGTATTTTAACAATAAAGTATTTACCTGGCCTCTCAGGCAGGGTGCACCCGATTTTGTTCGTCCTACGGGTGCGCCTGACGTATGGTTAACAGCTTCGTTTCAATGAATTTAAAGTTATCATAAATTGAACGTTCTGATGCTCATATTTGATTTTGTTCGAAAGAATTTATATTCCTAATTATGATGTCGTGAAATTAATAGTTGCATATGTTGTTCCCATAATATAGGCAATAATAATAATAGTAATAATAATAATGATGATGATGATGATGATGATAATAATAATAATAATAATAATAATAATAATAAACACGTAAATTTTAATGTCGATATAAGTAAAGTATAATTATAGTTATTTGTAATAATTATAAAAAGTTAAGCTACCTATGATATTTTAAAAATATTTTCTGGATTTTTCCCAAAATAACTTTTATCTTAGATTATTTTTATTTTATTTATATCTGAAATGAAATTGTGATGTAAATTATCACATATTCTCTCTTTCTCTCTCTTTACACACATATATATATATATATATATATATATATATATACACACAGTCGTATAAAACTATTTTAATGTAACGGAATATTTTTATGGCTTCTAAATTATATTTTAAATTTCCTTACAATTCTTTATATATGTTATCTAAAGTTTTATATCCTGTTTCTTTCAACATAAGTATCGATTTCTAATTGAAACATGCACGAAATCTTTAATCATATATTATTATTTCTTTAACGTAATGCAAATTTATAATAGCATGTTATGCCTTTTTGTTAATTTGGTATCCTTTCATCTTAGAGAAAAATGTATCGTTTGAGGCCGTACTGTCGCGTACTTTGTTTTAAAATTTGGTACAATAATTTACTGAACTTCCTGTTTCCAACCAATTCATTTGGCGAAAGTTTTGCATTTACTAAGAACCGTTTGAATTATATATTTCTTGTAACCTATTTAAAAAATTTTATGTATTTATATGTAACATAAAGTGCGTCTCATAACTACAGAGACAGGTAATTTTTTGAAATAACTATTCAAAAAATGTAGCAGTAATCACGAAATAATAATAATAATAATAAGTTAAGTATATGGAATCAGAATACAAGTGTATTACAACAAATAAATATAGTATAAATTTTGCAGAATTTTTGTAAAAAAAAAAAAAATAAATAAAAATAGAATATATGCTGTCTCAAAAATATAAAGACTTTTCGAGTATTTGGTATTTAAATTCAAATTTTGGATCCATTCTTTTGAATTATCATGAAAATCCTATCAGGCATGCTTAGAACTAGAGTGTGGAGAATGTGTGTCTGTAAAAAGTACCAACTCTGCTCTGCTTTGCTTTTTAATTTCTGAATAATCGGAAACTGAAAACGATGGGCATACACCTCTCATGAGAGTATTTACCAAAGGTTTCCAATTGCATTTAGTTCTAGACTGATGGCTGGCTAGTCTATAACAGTAATTTGATTCTGCTTAAACCAAGCTTTTGTTGAGTAGAAGGTGTGAATCGACGCATCGTCCTGTTTGGAATTTTCGGTTTTAACCCCTAAGATGTTTCCAATTAAAAATAGATTGATTTTGAAGACATTTTCATAATCGTTAGAGCAATGTAGAATTAAGAAAAGCAATAAGAATTAAGAAAAGCAATATCAATAATATCCGTTGCTCCGTTGAAACAGAACGCGACCCATACAATGAGAGAACTTCCTCCTTTTTTTCGACCAAAGAACTCATGAGGTTTCCGTCGTTGGGCAGATGAATGATTTTTCAGTGACAAAATGATATTCAAATTGTTTGGCATTAATGGTTGGGCATACAATTTTCATGATTTATGATGAGAAGAACTTCATGAGTTCTTTGGTTGACAAAAAGAAGAGTTTCTCCTATGGTGTAGGACACGTTATGTTTTAACGGAACAACGGATATTGCTAAAATTGCTTTTCTGAATTGTCGAGGTTGTTCTGGGGATTATTAAAATGTCCTCAAACGATATCTCTTTCTAATTGGAAACATTTTAGGGGGTTAAATCTGGAAATTCCAACAGGACGCGCATTGATTCACATCTCCTAATCAACAAAAGTTTGATTTATGCAGAATCAAGTTATTGTTATAGAATGGACAGCCACCAGCCCAGACCTAAATCCAATTGAAAACTTGCACGAGGATTATATGTCCATGGTCTTCAGTTTTTGACTATTCAGAAAAGAAAGCAAGATGTACAGATTTAGCTCTCATTAGAGCCACACATTCTCCAAACTCTAGTTCTAAGCTTACCTGATAGGATTTTCAAGATAATTCCAAGAAGTGGATCCAAAATTTGAATTTAAATACCCAATATTGGAACAGTTTTTATTTTTTTGACACAACACATTTTGTTTCTTATTTTTTTACAAAAACTGTGTAAAACCATCACCACAATTCTTTGTTATAATACATATATTCAGATAATATATTGAAATTCTATATGTTTATAAATTTTCGTGATTATTGCTTATTTTTTACTTTCTTCTATATTCAACAGAAGAAAGTATTGGATTCGTAAAAATTTTCGACCTCGGGTTTTTCATGGATTTACACGTTTTGAGAGCTGTAGAACACGATTTGACCATTTTTAGTAAATGTCTGTCTGTCTGATGTGTGTGTGAGACAAAATTTGTGGCGACTGTATCTCAGGTACTACTGCACAGAATTTCATACAAATTGGTATGTAGTTACACATTGACATAAATTAGTGCCTATCAACTTTTGGTAAAAATTGTCCAAAAGTTTGCGTTGCCATCCCACTTTTTCTAAATTTTAACATGAGGGTGTAGGACAAAATTTTGTATAAATGTGCATAAAAAGAATTACTTTTTAATAATAATCATTATGAAATTTGGCAGAATTATTTGTAATAGAGATAGTCAACTGGGGAAAACCATCGATCTGAAATAATTTAAAATAAAGTTATCGATAAAAAAAAAAAAAAAAAAAAAAAAAAAAAGTAATATTGAGAACAAAATTGACTTTTTTTTGGATATTTAGTGTTATACTACTTATCTAATGTGGAAATCGTCTGCATTATCATGGAAGATACTTTTTTTAAATAATAGCTTTAATAAAATATTTTTACTGAGCGAAATTATATAGAAAAATATAGAAGAAAGTCATGTGCTGGCCACAACGTACTAGTTTGAACTGTTATTAAAAAAAAAAAAATCACATATCTCTATATTTATGAGGCGCACTGTAATTACAATAATGTTTTTCGCTTATGTGGTGAATTTTGCTGCAGTATAAAATGTAACGCCATAAAAGATAAATGCCAATCATCACTTAATCACCAAAATATCAGAAATAATCTGGTATGTCACTCACACGACTTTATCTTACCCTGAAATTTAATAATATAAATACAGGTTGGAGATTAAGTTGTAAGATAACGAGTACTGTTATGTAAACCTATGTTAAAACAATTCAAATTAGGCTTTGGAAGAGTTTTATATGATAATTAGTTTTGTATGAAGGGGGCTACCGCCCCCCTCAACCTTCGCTTTATTACTGCACCTACATTCATATAGAATTTAAATCTGTTATTAAAATTAAGGCTTCACTTAAAATTATTCATACAATTTTCACAAGCATTATTCCTTGAAACGTATCAGTCTCGATCAAACTTTTCCAGCAACAAACCTACATTAACTTGAAAATACAACTTTTGGATAGCCTAAATTATTCGTTTTTAAGTTACTCTAAGTGACAGAGAAAAAGATTAAACATTAAAAAACTTGACTTCGGTAATTCGAAAGTTTCAAAACGTGTACATATACAAAAAATAAGCGATGAATATTTAGCTTAAAAACGTACATTATTTACCATATGTCTATGAGGACTTCATTTCAATTCCTGAGCAGGTTTGCTGGACATATTAAAATATTATAGTAAAGCGTTTCCACAAACTATAAAAAAAGGATGTTATCACTTAAATATTGACAGTCCTGTGCATATTTGGAAATTATGTACAGACAACATGGTGCACCTAAATATAATCCTATAGTAATAATACACGACACAACTTGAAATACATATCCACATCAATTTTCAGCTATTGTCGCACTATAATCTAGTTCTTTTGTGTAGCCCTGTAAATAAACAGTGAATGATTTCCCTACCATATTCTACGTGAGAAATGTTTTTATGCATATAAAAAATATATATAATTTCATTTGGTTTAGTGCAGTCTATATATGTTAAACTCTACTTATCTGCAATTTCCCCCGTAGACGTAACGTATATGAATTATCTTGGGTGTTCCTGTACACAAACCATTTGCATCATCCCAACGAAAAGCTTAGTGTAGCATCCCTATATCATACACATCTAGAATATCATGTTCAGACTTTCTGCCAATATTTGGTCTTGGGATATGCTAATAAGAGACAGACACACACACAGACCAACTGCTAAAAATATGATTTTCGGATTCAGGGGACCTCCAAACGTATATAGGACCCAAGTATAACAAAAACTCACTTTCGAAAATTTGACCTCAAAACAATACTTTCTCTAACTTATGGGTAAGAGAAAGTAAAAAACATTCTCGTTGGTATGGGTCCTTACTCCAACCTTTTTTTAATTTTATTGTCAAGAGTTTTTTTTTTTTTTTTTTTTTTTAATGATCGCTTATTATAGCTGATTATATCTAAAATATGTCTAATAAATATATCATATTTCGTCACCGAATTATGTTTTCTTTTTAAATGGTGCCTCAGTTTTTTATTTTATTTTATTTTTTTCCCCGGCAAACGTTTGCATATAGTTAATTACGTTTCTTTTCTAATGTTTAAAATATACGTTAATTCCAACTCACATTTATTATTTTTGTGATTTAAAATTACAGCGACTCTTCTAAAATAAACTATATCTTATATGGTCAATAATGATTACGTCTGAAGTAACAGTTTCATTTTGTTGTATCATTTGGGTATTTTAACAATTGGACACTGTTTTAACTATTTATAAATTTTGCTTTTCTGACATATTTTACTTTATAAAATTAGATAAATTTACAATTTATAAAATTAAAAATCTGATTTTTTTTTCATTTAAAGTTACTAAAATAATATTAGCACCCCAATATAATTTAATTTCAGTTGCTGAATTTAAACAACAACAACAACAACAACAACAACAAAAATGTTCCTAGCATTATTCTTTTTTTTTTTTTTTTTTTTTTAAACAAATGCACTGAAAACATACACTGGTTCTAATGCTACCATAAAAAATACTTCGTTAAAACTTTTTTAACAAATTCTCATACTTTCACTTTATTTAATTAATCCCGAGAAAGATAATAATGAAATCAATCAAATAATAATAATGAGAACAATTGTGACTATATAATGAACCTTCTGTACTGAATAACAAAATAAGGCAGAAAATTTAATTTCAGTTTCTGCTTTTCGAATTTTCAAGCTTATTATCATATATTACATATTATAATTAAATATAGTAATAGTTTATCTTTAAAATATCTTATCTTCTAGATTATTTTCGGAATCATTTATGAAATTCAAAATTCTTTTACCTAATAAATTGAAAAGAAAGTAAAAAAAAAAAAAAAAAAAACCTACAATAACCATTTATATTTTAGAGGTATTAGGAAAATAGCTTCAAAATATAAAATCTCGGAAATTAAAAGTAGAGAAATTTTATCATAAAAATCTATTACTTTCATCCCTAACTATCAGAAAAATAAACAAGGTAGGAAATGAAAGAGAAAATGAAGCTATTATTCTCTATATATTAAATTAAGAATGAATTTTATTATATTTTCCATTCCCTCAAATGTGTTTTATCAGATTTGATGGTGAACCTTTTATTTTCTCTGGAGTCAATAAAGGTTTAGCAGAAATGTTTAGTAGAAATATTTAGTTTATAACTTATTTTCCGACTAGATAAATGAAATTTTATTAGGTTCAGTTACAGTGTAAATGCTTTATTTCCCATGTTTTCGTTATTATATTTGTTTTACTACACATGAAGGAAAAAACCTGATAATAATTTTGTGATACATAATAAACATAGACTATTTTCAGTGTCTGTATGAAACACTGTAAGTGATTATTTTATAAATATTTAGTTTTCAGCACAAATTTGTCTAAGAATACAACCAGAAAAAAGTCTAGGATCTAGTCCTCTTTTTATCCAACCTCGAAGTATTTCTAAAAGACATTTAATACGCCAGTTACATTTTGATTAAGGATTTAAATGCTTTCAAATTGTGTTGCAGGCTTTTAAAATAAATAAAATTTATTATCTTAATAAAAAAGATGATTTCTTTATATATGTGCTGTTGTAGTTATAAAAGCAACTTTTTGAGGATTTTTGAACAATTAATAATATATTTGTAAATTTAGAAGTTAGCACCGACAAAAATGTGAAAAAAAAAATCTCATAAAATTACCGGCGTTAAATAATGGATTTATGTAAATAAAAAAAAAAAAAAAAAAAAAAAAAAAAACTGGAGCGACTCCTCTGGACTTTCTGAACATTAAGTATTTAACGGTTGTATAAATAAAGTAAGAGATGTCATTAAATAAACAAAAGAGAAAATTATAATAAGGTATATAAGTATTTCTCTTTGTAGTATGTTCTATTAACGATAGTGCTCTTCAAATATTTTGAACATCGATCATCATGATGATAAAGAAATGTTTGTTGCGTCCCTGTAGAAATTTATAAATGCTAGACTAACTAAAATCTATGCAGTTCATGCGATAGTCACCTATGACAATTATATAAATTTTCAGCTTAATCGAATGAGGTGTTCAGACGCTATGGCACTTTAAATAATTTGAGCCCATAGGCCACAATGATAAAGAATTTTTATTTGTAAAACGACTATAAGTGCTAGATTCTACAAAATTGATACAGGTCGTTTGAAGGTGATCTATAACATGCATATAAATTTTTAGCTCAATCGGATTTGCGTTTAAACACTATTGAACTTTAACGAATTTGAGCCTATAGGGCATAATGATAAAGAACTTTTCGTTGTGTCCCTTTAAAAAAAACTATACGTGCTAGATTAACCAAAATCAGTGTAGTTTGTCCAACGGTGATCTGTAAAATATGTATAAATTTTCAGATCAATCGAATAAGACGTTTAGATGCAATCGAACTTTAAAAAATTTGGGCCCATAGACCATAATGATAAAGAAATTTTTGTTGCGTCCCTGTATAAAATGTTTACAGCTTGTGCGATGGTGATCTGTAATATGTATGTAAATTTTCAACTTAATTGAATGAGTCGTTTAGACGCTATTGTATTTTAAATAATTTGAGCCCATAAGGCACAATAATAAAGAATTTCCTTTTGTGTTCCTCCAAAAAAATTATAAGTGCTACATGGTCCCAAATAAATATAGCTAGTGTGTCGGTGATGTATAAGATTTATATAAATTTTCAGCTCAATCCGATATGGCGTTTAGACGTAATCGTACTTTAAAGAATCTGAGCCCATAGGGCATAATGATAAAAAATGTTTCATTGTCTCCCTATAAAAGAACTATACGAGCTAGATTCACCAAAATTTATTCACTCCGTGCAACAGTGCATGGATTTTCAGTTCAATTCAATAAGGTGTTGTTTAGACGCTATCCCTGTTTAAAGAATTTCGGTCCATATAGACCATCACGGTAGGGCATTTTTCTTTGTGTCCCTCTAAAAAAAAAAAAACTATAAAGGTTAGATTTACCAACATTTATACAGTTCGTGTGACGATGACTCATAACAAGTGTATAAATTTTCAGCTCAGTCGAATGAGGTATTTAGACGATATCGCACTTAAAATAATTCTTGTACGTGGGTCATAATGATAAAGTATTTTTCTTTGTGTCCCTGTAAAAGAACTATAAGCACTATATTCACCAAAATCAATAGGGTTCGTGCAATGGTGAACTATAACATATATACCAACTAGCTCATTCGAACAAAGTGTTTAGGTGCTATCGTGTTCACTCACATACATGAACACATACATTCATACACCCATACATGCAAACATACATACGCATATACATTATCGTAAAAATAATAAATATGAGTTTAGGGGACCTCAAAATGTGTACGAGTAGAAACACCAAAATCTCAAATTCAGATTTTTGACAAGATTGCAATACTTTCCTAACTCTATAGTGTGCGGGAAGTAAAAAAAAAAAAAAGTTTGAATTGCACTGGAGCACACAGGAAAGGTGCACACAGGAACACAGACCTCTGATAGCAGAACTACAAAAATCGTCTAGAGGGTAGCTTGGGGATCGTGAAGGGGTGCCCAACATTGATATATATATTTTTTTTTTCGATTTTTAATTTGTTCTTTTAATTTCTAATTATTTGCGTTTTAAGACATAGTTTTTGAATGCAAAATCGGATTTTGTTATCACTGTATGCAAAATGTAATCTTCTTTTCAAAAAACTTCGTAATTACAAGTAATTTTATCTTTTTCATTAATTTTTAAAAACATTTGAACGTTGCACCAATTGTGAGATTTTTCACGTACTACTCAGTTTAAAATATTTTAAACGAATGAACAAACATGAATATTATAACATTACTTTGACGAGTACATACCCCTTTGCAAATATTTATCTAAATAAAGTAATTGAACATTAATATTTTGAGATTTAAAATAAATCTTTTGAACGAAATATATTCCTTTTATTTTTAAACGAAATTATTTGCTTAAAATACATTGTTATCCTGTATGTATATTATCCTTATTATTAAATTTATTCATAAGAATTGATTAATAATTAGTATATTTACTTGTCTGAAACAGACATTAAAGGAAAAAAAAAAAATTAATAAAGTGAATTAATGAACCTACGTAACGAAAGTTATTAATTGTCTAAAAATAAAATCTATAATAAAAATAATTAATCGTGAATTAACAATCATTTATAAAGTAGAAGTAATACTATTGTATTTTTGAAAATGTATATGGAATTAATTTTTACAAACCGAAATGAAATTGCAAGCGTTATAAACCAATATTGGATTCTCAAATCTGGCAGTTGTGCCTAATCTATATATTAATAGGCAAGCATATGATTGTAGTACACTTTTAACGTATTAATTATGGGAGTAGAGGGTTGAAAATGGTATCATTCGAAAGGTATGGTTAGCCAGATGTGCAGAATACAAAAATTGTTTTCTTACGATGTCAGAAAGGTATTCAAAAATACTTTTATTTTTTATGCATTTTACCTCATTTTCCCTTTCATACACGTATTCCTTTACATTAAAAAATACCTAAAAGTAGAAAGTTGTTAAACCTGGTAATTTCTTAGAACTCAAATAAAACCAGACACAGTAATTTGTATAATGTAGCATCACTATACTCTCAACAACAGATTTTTTATTCTATGAGAAAACAGAAATTAAAATGGCAGAAGTTTGAGTGCCTGATTGGTAGATCAAAAGTTTAAATTGTTCAAAATAAAAGCAAGTTAAAAAAGGATTGATTTATAAAAGTTCTATTTTTTTTTTCTAATTTTATTAAGATCTAATTTAATTTGAAGACATATTTTTAAGCAAAAACATAATGCACTCCATTTAACTGAAATTGACTACTTTTTTTAATGAATTATTACTATACGCAAGCGATGTGATGACGTCACTGACCGTTCGTAGGGCCAAGCAAAAATTTCCTATGTTAATTGTTAATTGAATTGATTTTAAACATTAATTGGTTTAATTTTAAACATTAAGGAAAATTATCTCCCGATTTTAATCCCCTTATTTGGGTATAATCTACATAATATTTCTCTAACGTGGACCAGTTTCAATTATTTTTTGTCGAAACTATACGATACGCGAGGATAAAAAAAAATAATATTTATACATAGACAATATTTAAGCACGCGGACTTAGCTCAATGGACTAATAAGAAAAAATGACGACATTGGTCTGATGAGATTATTTTACGAAAAAATATATTTTTAACAGTTGTTTCTTCAGAATTTTTGCAAGCGTCATTTAAACCTAGCAATATTTTAAAGATATATACAGAATATGAACTTTTGTGTCATAAATTGACTGAAAACCACAATCATAAAAATATAATCAAAATAGGAATTATTTTATTTTATTTTATTTATTTATTTTTAAACATATATATATATATATATATATATATATATATATATATATATATATATAGGAATAGATTAACAATGAATAAAATAAATTATCAATGAATAAAATGAAATAAAACCCCCCAAAACACTGAGATCTTCATCAAGGAGACCCCTCAGTATAGGGATGAAAGAGAAGTTTCTGAACTACCGTAGCAATTAGCTAATAACTATCCTTAGCCCTCAACTTCTCACCAAACAGAAAGCCACCATTAACTGAGAAGAAATCTGACATATATATAATTTAAAAATTCCAAAAAACAATTATAAAATTACTAAAATTACAAAAGTAGTACAATTACAAGGAAACCCCCACCTGATAAACTAACCCTCTTCGGCCAACGGGGATACTTGTCGGTACTTAAATATCGCCCTTGGTTTAGGAACTAGAACATACCGAAAGAGGAAAAAACTTGAAACACTCGGTTAAAAATTGAGACGGGTAACAGTTAAGTAGCAAAGTTTTTCTTAAATCTTCAAGAGCATATTTTAAATCATCATCATTATTGCAAAAAAAGCGAATTCTTTTTAACTGCGCGAACATGATATTTTTCGAAACTTTTCTACTGATATTTGAAAACCAATAAGTGAGACTGTTTACTTTAAAATCAAAATCTTTCCTTTTATCGTATAAACCAATAAGCCATTTACCAATAAACCAATGGTCATAGCTTTGCCCAAATCATGAATTGTACGGTATATAGCACCATTTATTAAATAGTAAGCACTAAATTTTGTAGATTGCATGTCATATGATAGTCTAAATAAATATTACGGTTTAATTTTTGAGTTATAGCGACAGCAAAATTTTCATCTTAAATATATTAACAAACAAATAAATATTGGTTGAGATTAGTTCAATAATGTCTCAAGATAAAATTCATGAAAAAATTAAACCCCAAAAAGCTTTCATGAATCGAACTTTTCTTTTCTTCTATGTACTTAAAAGAATAAAGTATTGGATCCGTGAAAAATTTTGGAATTTCAGTTTTCGACGGATTTACAAGTTTTGAGATGTCCTGAATACGATTTGTCTATTTTTTTTAAATAAAATATCTGTGCGTGTACCTGTCTGTATGTTCGAAAATATTTTATGCACTGCATTTCACGAAATAATAGAAAAAAAATCTAGAACGCTTCTTATTTGGATGGATCTTGATATAAATTAGTGCGGATTACATTTTGGCGTAAATAACTTAACAGATGTCGCTACAATGTTGAAAATTTTCCCCATTACGAGAAGACTATATTTCCGCTATGTATAAATTCCTATAATTTATGATAGGTTGGGACATTATGCAAAACTAAAGCTCCTCAACTTGGATGTATTCCGGGCTACAGGTGACGTTGCTATGTTACGGTTTTCTTTGTGTACGGAGAGACTGTGTCTCAACTTCGGCAGCGTAGGTGAACCAAACTTGATATGTGAGTTGGGCAGTATGAAAAACTATTCATGTTTAATTTATACATATCCCAGCTGACAGATTATTACTCACTTCTATTGTTCCTTTTTGCGAATATCTAAACGTCTGTACTTCAGCATCTATTAAATAAGTTTGTACCAAATTGTACATGTAAAATCTTTGTTGTGAGGAGCTATGTTGAGTAAATTTTTATGCATGGTAACCAATAAGTGGAGCTGGTATATAGAATGATATAAAATAAAGATTTTTCTCTCCACTGCGTATTAATTATTTAAGAATACAGAGGAAAATTATATTTAATTGCAAAGAAAACAAACAAACAAACAACAAAAAAAAAAGTTTTTCTATTCCAAGAACTTTATTTTTGCTAATATCCACGAAAAAGAATTGTTACCTAAAATTATTTTAATAAAGGAAGTCATGTTTATGCATGATTGATATTTCTATGAAAATCAATTATCCTAATGTCCTTTGTGATGTTAGGTGAAGAAATAACTGAGAATTTGATTTATCGTAGTGTCGGACTATGAAGAGATCTTTCTGCTCCCTTTCGGAAATAGAGATATCACGAAAGGATAGAAAAAATAAATTATTTTCGATTATCCTGATGCATTTTGATGTTTCATCTCTAAAGATGAAAACGGAAATTCATGAATTATTATGAAATGCTATCGATAAATGATAAATAAATGCATTACATGAATAACAAATATGTTCATAGATCTCAAAATGAAATATCAGGACACATTTTGTAATATCTGTAGAATTTTGTGTTATTTCGGTTTATGTTTTTACCGCTTTGGAATATTCGTGTGGTGGATTAAATTTTACCAAAAAGTTTATATACACTCATGGTTGTGAAAATTGGAACACCATGAAGGGATTATGCAAATTGAACCAAACTTACAGGAAATGTAATGTGAGGTAAGAGATGCAATTGATTAGAATTACAAAGCGATTCCGCATGCGTGGAACGAGGACATACTCCTTATCAGTCGCTTGTTCTAGGTATATAAAGAAGTGTAAAGGCGCGTGGAAATATGCTTATCGTCCTGCGTCTGCGGTAAACATTTCATTGATGGTCAATATGCCTCGTCAAAAGCAGAGGGTGCCATACTAACAACTAACGGACGAAGCCGCATCGTTGGTATGCGAAAAGGTGCATTTTCGTATCGAGAAATCGCAGTCCGCATGCAGTATAGTGCCACAACAGTGTTGCGTGTTTTACGAGACGACAGACACCTCATCCGCATGGCTGGGACGAACCTACAGTCGGTAACAAAATTTTCCGAACACTAGCGAAAATTCCTATGTAAAAAAGGTACACTTCATACGGTTTTGTTAAAGAAATCCTTGTCGAATCCTGATCTTAGTCAGTGTAAGAACATGATTCGGCAAGGATTTATTTAGCAAAACTGTATTAAGCGTACTTTTTTTACATAGGAATTTTCGCTAGTGTTCGGACACTTTTGTTACCGACTGTACAGCGTCCTCTCGCGTGTTAGCACAACGTTGGAGCATGGCTACAGGTGTTTACGTGTCTAACTCCACGGTTCGTAGCCGTTTGCAGCAGCATGCACTGCGTGCAAGGGTTCCTCTACGCAGGATTCCCCTCTCGCTGAATCACAGATGCCTCGGACTTCAGTGGGCTTAGCAACACAGCACGTAGCAACCCAGTGGCAACAAATTGTTTTCTCCGATAAATCTCGCTACAATCTGGAGTACAATGATGGAAGAGTACGCGTCAGACGTTACAGGGGGAACGTCTGCTCCCACAGTCTGTTGTCCAGCGTCATACTGCACAAACGCCTAGCATCGTGGTGTGGGGAGCTATTGGGTATAATTGTCGATCCCGTATAGTGCACATTGCGGGAACCTCAACAGTGATCGCTTCAGAAGGGAAATTTTGTAGTCAGAGGTCCTTCGCATTCTTCTACGCATTTCAGGTGCTGTATTTCAGCAGGATAATGCCTGTGCACATGTTTATCACCCCACAAGCCTTCTTCAGTGCCCAACAGGTTTCGCTTCTTCCGCAGCCTGCTTATTCCCCGGATATGACGCCCATCGAACATGTCTGGGATTTCATTGGTCGGCGACTCGCTCGTACAACTAGTGGGGCGCACAGTAGGATTGAACTTTGACGTCAAGTCGAAGCCATCTGGAATGCCATTCCCTAGGATTACATTCACAACCTGTATGATTCAATGCCACGACGTGTACAGGCTCTCATCGCTCAACGGGGCGGACACACAAAGTACTGATTTCAGACGTTCTTTTTTTTTTTTTTTTTGTCTTGTACATCTGTTCGTTTATTTGTACCACTATCAGTAATATGTAGAATAAATTTCATTAATTTCTGACAATTTTTTCATGGTAATGCAATTTTTACAAACATGAATGTATATATGTATATATATATGTGTATGTATATATACGTACAGTCGGTAACAAAAATGTCCGAACACTAGCAAAAATTCCTATCTAAAAAAGTACATTTCATACGATTTTGTTAAAGAAATCCTTGTCGAATCCTGTTCTTAGTCAGGGTAAGAACATGATTCGATAAGGATTTATTTAACAGAACCGTATGAAGAGTACTTTTTTTACATAGGAATTTTTGCTAGTGTTTGGACACTTTTGTTACCGACTGTACATGTTTATATATATATAAGGAAAGGGCACGTGACGTCACTCGCAGTCAAGTTATGGGTAAAGTGGCGTAACATTGGCATTTCCACCAATACAGGTTCATCTTTTGCCACTCGAGAGTGGCAAAGATTGATTGATGGAGCGTTTGTTTGTAAACATGCCCTTTCCTTATATATATATATATATATATACATTTTCTAATGTGATATTAGTGAGGGTGTTTTTTTAAAAGTGACTGACTTACAGTAACTTTTACACTTAATGAAATATTTATTGTGCATAGTTTTGTTCCACATGGCCATAAAATCTGAACTTTACGCTTTTATATTTTTACTAGCAGGCTTTGACCGCTTCGCTGGATACAATATACTGAAATGAGTTGTCAAAATCCCATATCATTATTAATTAACCTGAGTTAAAGTTCCCGCTGCGTTCGGCAGAGATTTTTTTCGCTCGCAACGTGAGGAGTCCTTGTTCCCACAGCCTTCGGCAGCAACTTACCTGATTCTTACTCCCACTTTCCCAGTGGCTAAGTTCGAAGTTTTGCGAAATCTCGACAAAGTACATAATGCGCACACATAATCAACATACACACACCAAAGTTCGCAAATCTAAGATAACTCAAACGGCGAATTCAAATGGGAAAACGTGTTTTTGTACGTGTTTATAGCCCTCCGGACACCAAGGGGGTAAGGGGGGATTTCGTAAAATCCCGTTATAATAAGGGTCGGATACATATAAACAATGTACGCACCAAATTTCGTGACCGCAGATCCCATAGATTTCTCAGGATAAATTTAGCGCTGAAAGGAATGTCTCGAGTTTGCCCCCTTGTAACCCCCCCCCCCCCAAAAAAAAAAAAAAAAAAAAAAAAAAAAAACGCAAACCCCCAAAAACAAAAATGTGTTTTTGGATATATCCTAAAAAATTCGCATAGCCCTTTTTCAATATATATGTTCCATTTTTGGTAGAGGTTTACTCAAAAATCAGGAATTTTTAATATTTCCCCCTCCCTTCCCATAAAAATCCAAAATTCCTAAATGCAGGTAATGCATTATTTGTACTCATATCTAGTCTCCCCATGGGCAATTTCTTTACTGTGAAGTAATTAGGAGCCGAGTTATGCTTACGAACATGTTTTTGTCTTTTGCCTCCCCCAGGGGGGAAAGGGGAATAATTTCTGAAAAGTTGATAGGTATAATTTTAAGTTGGGTAAGACCTAAATTATTGCGAAACACCGTTGAATTCCGTTCAGCCGTTCTCAAGTGATACCCGGACAAACGTGTTTTTGTCGTTTGCCTCCCACGGGGGAACGTGGAAGAATTTCTGAAAAGTTGATAGATATAATTTTAAGTTGTGTAAAGACCTAAATTCCTGCGAAGCAACGTTGAATTCCGTCCAGTCGTTCTCAAGTGATACCCGGACAAACGTGTTTTTGTCTTTTGCCTCCCGCGGGGGAACGTGGAGGAATTTCTGAAAAGTTGATAGATATAATTTTAAGTTGAGTCAAGACCTAAATTCCTGCGAGGCGCTTTTGAATTCTACCCAGCTGTTCTCAAGTAATACCCGGACAAACGTGTTTTCGTCTTTTGCGCCACAGGAGGGAAAACGTGGGGGGAATTTCTGAAAAGTTGATAGATATAATTTTAAGTTAGGTAAAGATCTAAGTTTCTGACAAAAAAAGGGACATACAGACACGATGTCACACGCGCACGCACACATACACACACACAGACAAAATTTTCTGAAGTCATTTTTGGCTTTCATGGTGTGTGAAACGTGAAGCTATCGCAAAATATTTCGATTCTGACAAATTTACAGACAAAAGTCATTTTATTAATATAGATAGGTTTAATTTTTTTTTTAAACGATGGAAATAATGAATGTAGTTGAAAAAGAAATACGAATAAAATGTTTTTCCGTAGATGAATGTCTTCTAGAGACATTGTAAAAAAAACACACACACACACACACAAAAAAAAAACAGGAATTTCAGTTTGGCAATCGAAAGTTGTAAAAATATTAGAAAATAATAATAAAATAAAGGACACACAAAACTCATTTTTGAAAGAGCTATATAATCTTTGTTTAAAACAAAAATACATATAATTCTATTTCACCAAGCTATAAGGACATAGCAAAGGAATTAAAAATTAAAACTGTCCATGTACACTGTAAACACAATTAATTATTCACGAAGAAATCAAAATCTATGAAACTACTAGTGTTCATAGACTTTCTGAAGCTCAGAAGAGAAATTGTAAGAAAAACTCAAAAGAGTTTTGCGAAATGTATTTAAAAAGCAATTAATATATACATATTAGATCGTGGGTCATACATAGATATCATTCAAGTTCGTTTCAGTCATCTAGGATTAATTTCAGATTAATGTTAAAATTAAAAGGGTATTTAATTATCGACAAATTTGCAATGTTTTGGTCTGAAGATGAGCACATTATTTAAAAATGATTAAATTATTGCTACAAATTTTACGTTTCTGCTGTCCTGCTATCTACACTTAGAGACAGTCAGATTCTTTACTCATTCCTTTGCTTACCCCTCCAATCAAAACCGGTATTTTTTTTTTCTTGCTGGTATTTCGATCCAATGACGGCTGTTGTTAGTACGCGCGCTAGCACCCCTCTTGCATTTCGTATGTTTTGTTTATGTTTATCTTGAATATTGTTGACATTTTGATCCAATTCTATATCTGATGTATATGTTATCAATAAATGCCAATAAATAAATAAATAAATTCAATTCTTCTGATGTTTCGTTTATGTTTATCTTGAATATTGTTGACATTTTGATCCAATTTTATATCTGATGTATATGTTATCAATAAATGCCAATAAATCAATAAGTAAAGCCAATTCTATTGTTGTTTTATTTTCGTATATTTTTAAGTAATCTTTATATAATATAATGCGAAAAAAATGACATAATGTTTGCATATCAGGAATGAGATACATTCAAAAATGCAGTATTTTTCGCAAATAAGAGGGGCTAAATTTTTTCTCGACATCATTATCCTGCGTATTACAAGCATTTTGATCGAGTTCTGTTAGTATTCTTTCTACCTACATTTTTAAGTAGAGTTATTACAGTTAATATGATGTCGGGAGAAATGACTTGTTGTTTGCACCTCGATGAGATACATTCAAAAGTGCCGGGTTTTTCTCAAATAAGCTGGGCTAAAGTGAGATTGTGTGCTGATCAATAGAAAGTTTTAAATGTTCGTCAAAGAAAAATAGCTACTGATTTGCTTCTTCTTGTTCAACAATGATGTGTTTCTGTAGGGTTCTAGCGTTTATAGTCCTCAACTATGTTTCTGTAACAATTGTACAAATTGCAATCTGCCTCATGCCGAGACAACGTTTGACACAGAAGATTATTAACATTTTTTGAACTTAATTTTTTTTTTAAGGTTTGCAGTTCATTCAAATAAAATAAAATAAAACAAAATAATTTTTTCAATTTATTGCTGATTTTCAAATATAAATAATTATACTTTATTTGTTCTAACATAAATAAAAATCCAGGAAATGTTCTGTATCCGAATGGACCAGAAACGTGAGAAAGAAGCTTATGTTCCAGCTTTTAAATAAAGAAGAAAAAGACTAAATTGACAAAGACTAAAAGAAAAGGTGGGTGTTATTAATGAACCATGTGTATTTTAAGAAGCAACATTTTACTATGAAATGTAGCTAAATTATATTACTTATTAATGCCGAAACGTCAGTGGAGGCCTCCCTGTTGAGACTTTGGGTTCCGTATGTGTGTCTGTCTGTTTGTTGCGCGACAGCGGCCGCAAAAATTATGCCGCTGATTTGAAATTTGGTACGCATGTTCTTGAGCCCCACGAAATTAGCTGCATAGTTTTGGATGTGAATTCTATTTGTCGTTCGTATACAAGGACACGCCAAAGTTTTTCTTACCATTACAGCCTAAGGACAGAATTTGTATACACCGCAATAGCGCCCGCAAAAGTACGTTGATTGACTTGCAAAATGATACATATGTTTGGGTTCAATACAGAAGTAACTAATATAATTTTTTGTGTCTCTAGTGTTTACAATTCGTGTACAGGGACACACAAAAGCTATTTTTTTTATCATTAAGGCCTATGGGTAGAATATCGCATAAACGCATTTTAACAACGTTACTCTGAAATTCGACAAGATGAAATTCGTGGGCATTACTGAGATGCTTAAACTCATGTTTCCTATAGAAAATATGTGGGATTAGGCTTCATAATCAACGGACAGGACCTTAAAAAAGTGTTCCGCCAATACGTAATCATCTAAATTTTGTCAAATTTCGAACAAGTATTCATGAAAAACATAGAATAAGTTGAATAGTTTTTACTGTTGCATAAAATGTTTACGGTTTCTATACAGAAACACACAAAACAATTTTGTGACATTAGAGCCTATGGACAAATTTTTATTTAAACGCATTTCGACGCGTTTATGCTACATTCAACGTAATGGAATTAACGTACATTATAAAGCTGCTGAAAAGCATATTTTCTCTAATATATATGAAAGGGATAAAAATAAATGGGTTTTTTGATGGTTTAAAATCAATGTAAAGTGTAAAAATCGCTAATCAAAATTATAATCGCGAATAATTTACAATTGCCCCTTTAAAGTTTGTTTCCTAGCAGAAGACTTTATAACTCAGAAATCAGAAAATGAACGAAATTATAAGTCGAAATTCGCTGACGCTAGTGCAATTTGCAAGTGTTGCGGCATCGAACTGCATATTAATTAATCACAGAAATTCCCTTTAAGAGTCCAGACGAACTAAAGGACCAATCGGCAGCTCCGAAAATGAGGTATAAAAGGCCAAACATTAAACAAACTGAGACTTCTTGCCACGAATTTGACTTTTTAAACATTTCTACGCTGCAATCTTCCTCTGAAATTACGTAAGTCCTACAAGCCCTCCCCAACGGATTCGGCGGCCCAGGGCGCCGATGGAGCCCCCGCGGATCGGCAGAGCGTCGAAATTCAGACTACATTCGCCTTGCCCTGTCCCGACTTTGAAATGATGAAGCAATAAAGATGTTTCCTGAAAGAATGCCTAGTCGTCATTGTGTGCTGCGTCTGTCATCTCTCTTTCATCCAGTAATTAATACGTCACATATATATATAAGAAGAATGAAACGAAAAGATAATACGAGCTTTGTTTTTAAATGATATTTATAGCATATGGCCCAAGGTCTATAAGGCCACTTTAAACGATGCCTACTTTTATCTCGAGTATGTAATGGAGAAGGAAAACTGTCTACTCCCAAATAGGAAAAAGATATATAGAAGAAATTTAAATGATTAAATGCTATAAAAATTCTCAAAATAGATATATGGTGGTGTGAGAATTCGGGAACCGACGTTCTATCGTTAATAAAAGTACCAAGAAATCTAAAAGTAAATTCCCGGAATTACATTGAGAATGTTTCAAAGGAGGGGTGGCCAAATTGCAGCTCTCGGGCCGTATGCAGCCCGCGATGAAATTCCTGAAATTTATAATCAGATATCTTAACACAGCAAAATTTAATAAAACTGTTCCAACAAATCAAAGTGAAAAAAGCTTAGACAGTTATGGTAGCTAGAGAAACAAATATTACTAATTATAATTATTTGTTATTTTATTATTAGAAAACTGATTATTTTTATAGTCATAAATATTCGTCTGTTTAAATTTCTTTATTATTGCATTAATATATGATTATAAATTTATATTAATACATCTAGTTTTAAACTTTTAACTCTATAATATACACACACGCACACACATATGTATATATGGGGTAAAAATTTTAATTTAAGATTTTTGTAAGATAAGTCCACTGTCCAACTTTGGTTCGAATAAAATCAGTATTTCAAAAAATATCATGATAAGAAATTTTCAAGTGGCACAGAGATTTCAAGTGGTCACGACTTGGAAACAAAAAAGCGGAGTGAGATACCCAGCATTTTTATCTAAGATATTTCAATGATAAATCCACTACCTAAATTTGATACGAATTGCTTCAATATTACAAAAGTTATCATAAAGACGAATTTTCACGTTCACATTCCAACTATGGTTCGAATTGATTATGTATTTCAAAAGTTATCGTGACAACAAATTTTCATCTGTCGCCACTTTGAAACGACATAGCGAAGCAAGTTGCCTAGTGAATTTATCCGAGATATATGAAGCAGAAGTTCACTGTCCAATTATAGTTCGAATTAGTTCAATGTTTCAAAAGTTATTAAGCAATTGTTATAATAAATTTTCAAATGGCAGTCTTATTTTAAGTGGACGCAACTTAGATACAAAATGGAAGAGCCACTTGTCCAGCGGAATCATCCATGGTACTTGTTCTCTGTCCAAGTTTGTTCAGTTTGTATAAGTTCACTGTCCAACTTTGGTCAGTATTTCGAAAGGTATCTTGATTAGAAATTTTCAAGTGGCACCGTGATTTCAAGTTGCTACCACTTGGAAACAAAAGGGCTGAGTGAGATGCCCAGTGAATTTATTTAAGATATTTAAATGATAAGTCTATTGCGAAAATTTGATTCTAATTGATTCAGAATTACAAAAGTTATCATAATGATAAATTTTCATGTGGTCGTGGCTTGGAAATAAAATAGAGGAGCAATTTGTCCAGCGAAATCATACAAGATATTTATATGATAAGCTCACTATCCAACTTTGGTTTGAATCAGTTTAGTATTTCAAAAGTTATCGTAATGGCAAATTTTCAACTAGCAGCCAGAATTAAAGTGGTCGCAACTTTGAATAAAAATCAGAAAAAGTTCTTCTTTCAAGATATTTGCATGATAAATTCTCTGTCCAACAGTGGTTAGGAATGATTCAATATTTCAAAAATTATAGTGATACGGAATTTTCAAGTGGCAACGTGATTTCAAATTGCCACCACTTCGAAACGAAAGGGCTGAGTAAATTACTCTGCGAACTTACCTAAGATGTTTCAAAGATAAGACCATTGCGCAAATTTTATTCGAATTGATTCAGTGTTACAAAAGTTATCATTATTACAAATTTTCAAGTGGCCGCCACTTGGAAATAAACTGGAGGAGCAACTTGCCCAGCGAAATCCTCCAAGATAAGTTCACTATCCAACTTCGGTTTGAATCAGTTTACAATTTCAAATTTTATTGTGATGACACATTTTCAAGTGCAAGCCTAATTTAAAGTGGCCAGAACTTGGAAACAAAATGCCGAAACAAGTTGCCTATCCAAGATATATGTACCATAAATTCACTGTCCAACTTTGGTTCAAATTGATTCAGTATTTCAAAAGTTAACGTGATGATAAATTTTCAAGTGGTACTGTGATTTCAAGTGGCCCCGCTTAATTTAAGATATCCGTCACTTTGTTAAAAATGACGCATGAAGTTCATTTATATACTTGGTTGAGACCCTTACATGGTCTATGTATAGATCAAAATTTAAGGAAATCCGCTTTTTATAATATAATATGGAACTGAAATTTTCTAGTGGACGCCACTTGAAAACAGAGTGGCGGAGCAACTTGGTTAACGAACGCATCCAAGACCAAGAGTATTCAAGAGTATTGAAATACATTACGTCTATGGGGAAATTACAGGTAAGTAGAGCTCAACATCTACAGACTGCAGTAAACCAAATGAAATGAATATATATTTTTTGTATGCGTAAAAACATGCCTCATGTAGAATATGGCAGGGAAATCATTCACTGTTCATTTACAGGGCTACACAAAAGAACTAGATTATAGTGCGACAATAGCTGAAAATTGATGGAAATACATTTCAAGTTGTGTCGTATATTATTATTATAGGATTGTATTTAGGTGCCATATGCGGTTTGTACATATTCTCAAAAGGTATACAGGGTTGCAAATATTTAAGTGATACCATTCTTTTTTATTCTTAGTGGAAGTGCTATATTATAATATTTTATCATGTCCAGGAAAGCTGCTCAGGAATGGAAATGAATTCTTCATAGACGATAAATAACGTATGTTTTTAAGCTAAATATTCATCGCTTGTTTTTTGTGTATTTAGACGTTTTGAGGTTTCCTGATTACCAAAGCCAAGATTTTAAAGTTTGATTATTGTCTGTGTCTCTTTGAGTAACTTGAAAACAAATAATTTCAGGCAATTCAAAAGTTGTATTTTCAAATTAATATAAATTTGTTGCTAGAAAAGTTTGATCAAGCTTGATAAGTTTCAAGGAATGCTGCATGTGAAAGTTGTCTGAATAATTTTAAGTGAACTTTTAATTTTAATAACAGATTTAAATTCTATATAAATGTAGTTGCAGTAATGAAAAGGGGGGTTTGTCTGTGTGTCTGTGTTTCTGTTTGTTATCAACATATCTTAAGAACAAATAGTATCAGAAACTCTAAGCTTGGTATTCTAAATGTGTATGATATAGGGATGCTACATTAAGCTTTTCGTTGAGATGAAGCAAATGGTTCGTTTACAGGGACACCCAAGAGTATTCAAATACATTACGTCTATGGGGAGAATCGCATGGTAAGTACAGTTCAACATCTATAGACTGCACTAAACCAAATGAAATTAATATGCATTTTTTATATGCATAAAAATATGTCTCATGTAGAATATGGTAAGGATATCGTTCACTGTTCATTTACAGAGCTACACAAAAAAACTAGATTGTAGTGCGACAATAGTTGAAAATTGATGGAAGTATATTTCAGGTTGCGCCGTGTATTATTACTATAGAATTATATTTAGGTGCATCACGTGATTTGTACACAATCTTCAAAAGATATACAGGGCTGCCAATAATTAAGCGATAATATGCTTTTTTTATTATTAGTGGAAGTGCTCTACTATAATATTTTACCTTGTCCAGAAAAGTTGCTCAGGAATTGAAATGATTCCCCGTAGACATATGAGAAATAATGTATGTTTTGAAGCTAAATATTCATCGCTTGTTTTTTGTATATTTACACTTTATGAGGCTTCCTGATTACCAAAGTCATGTTTTTAATGTTTGATGTTTGTCTGTGTTTCTTAGAGTAACTTAAAAACAAATAATTTCAGGGTATCCAAATATTTTAAATTTCCTTACAATTCTTTATATATGTTATCTAAAGTTTTATATCCTGTTTCTTTCAACATAAGTATCGATTTCTAATTGAAACATGCACGAAATCTTTAATCATATATTATTATTTCTTTAACGTAATGCAAATTTATAATAGCATGTTATGCCTTTTTGTTAATTTGGTATCCTTTCATCTTAGAGAAAAATGTATCGTTTGAGGCCGTACTGTCGCGTACTTTGTTTTAAAATTTGGTACAATAATTTACTGAACTTCCTGTTTCCAACCAATTCATTTGGCGAAAGTTTTGCATTTACTAAGAACCGTTTGAATTATATATTTCTTGTAACCTATTTAAAAAATTTTATGTATTTATATGTAACATAAAGTGCGTCTCATAACTACAGAGACAGGTAATTTTTTGAAATAACTATTCAAAAAATGTAGCAGTAATCACGAAATAATAATAATAATAATAAGTTAAGTATATGGAATCAGAATACAAGTGTATTACAACAAATAAATATAGTATAAATTTTGCAGAATTTTTGTAAAAAAAAAAAAAATAAATAAAAATAGAATATATGCTGTCTCAAAAATATAAAGACTTTTCGAGTATTTGGTATTTAAATTCAAATTTTGGATCCATTCTTTTGAATTATCATGAAAATCCTATCAGGCATGCTTAGAACTAGAGTGTGGAGAATGTGTGTCTGTAAAAAGTACCAACTCTGCTCTGCTTTGCTTTTTAATTTCTGAATAATCGGAAACTGAAAACGATGGGCATACACCTCTCATGAGAGTATTTACCAAAGGTTTCCAATTGCATTTAGTTCTAGACTGATGGCTGGCTAGTCTATAACAGTAATTTGATTCTGCTTAAACCAAGCTTTTGTTGAGTAGAAGGTGTGAATCGACGCATCGTCCTGTTTGGAATTTTCGGTTTTAACCCCTAAGATGTTTCCAATTAAAAATAGATTGATTTTGAAGACATTTTCATAATCGTTAGAGCAATGTAGAATTAAGAAAAGCAATAAGAATTAAGAAAAGCAATATCAATAATATCCGTTGCTCCGTTGAAACAGAACGCGACCCATACAATGAGAGAACTTCCTCCTTTTTTTCGACCAAAGAACTCATGAGGTTTCCGTCGTTGGGCAGATGAATGATTTTTCAGTGACAAAATGATATTCAAATTGTTTGGCATTAATGGTTGGGCATACAATTTTCATGATTTATGATGAGAAGAACTTCATGAGTTCTTTGGTTGACAAAAAGAAGAGTTTCTCCTATGGTGTAGGACACGTTATGTTTTAACGGAACAACGGATATTGTTAAAATTGCTTTTCTGAATTGTCGAGGTTGTTCTGGGGATTATTAAAATGTCCTCAAACGATATCTCTTTCTAATTGGAAACATTTTAGGGGGTTAAATCTGGAAATTCCAACAGGACGCGCATTGATTCACATCTCCTAATCAACAAAAGTTTGATTTATGCAGAATCAAGTTATTGTTATAGAATGGACAGCCACCAGCCCAGACCTAAATCCAATTGAAAACTTGCACGAGGATTATATGTCCATGGTCTTCAGTTTTTGACTATTCAGAAAAGAAAGCAAGATGTACAGATTTAGCTCTCATTAGAGCCACACATTCTCCAAACTCTAGTTCTAAGCTTACCTGATAGGATTTTCAAGATAATTCCAAGAAGTGGATCCAAAATTTGAATTTAAATACCCAATATTGGAACAGTTTTTATTTTTTTGACACAACACATTTTGTTTCTTATTTTTTTACAAAAACTGTGTAAAACCATCACCACAATTCTTTGTTATAATACATATATTCAGATAATATATTGAAATTCTATATGTTTATAAATTTTCGTGATTATTGCTTATTTTTTACTTTCTTCTATATTCAACAGAAGAAAGTATTGGATTCGTAAAAATTTTCGACCTCGGGTTTTTCATGGATTTACACGTTTTGAGAGCTGTAGAACACGATTTGACCATTTTTAGTAAATGTCTGTCTGTCTGATGTGTGTGTGAGACAAAATTTGTGGCGACTGTATCTCAGGTACTACTGCACAGAATTTCATACAAATTGGTATGTAGTTACACATTGACATAAATTAGTGCCTATCAACTTTTGGTAAAAATTGTCCAAAAGTTTGCGTTGCCATCCCACTTTTTCTAAATTTTAACATGAGGGTGTAGGACAAAATTTTGTATAAATGTGCATAAAAAGAATTACTTTTTAATAATAATCATTATGAAATTTGGCAGAATTATTTGTAATAGAGATAGTCAACTGGGGAAAACCATCGATCTGAAATAATTTAAAATAAAGTTATCGATAAAAAAAAAAAAAAAAAAAAAAAAAAAAGTAATATTGAGAACAAAATTGACTTTTTTTTGGATATTTAGTGTTATACTACTTATCTAATGTGGAAATCGTCTGCATTATCATGGAAGATACTTTTTTTAAATAATAGCTTTAATAAAATATTTTTACTGAGCGAAATTATATAGAAAAATATAGAAGAAAGTCATGTGCTGGCCACAACGTACTAGTTTGAACTGTTATTAAAAAAAAAAAAAATCACATATCTCTATATTTATGAGGCGCACTGTAATTACAATAATGTTTTTCGCTTATGTGGTGAATTTTGCTGCAGTATAAAATGTAACGCCATAAAAGATAAATGCCAATCATCACTTAATCACCAAAATATCAGAAATAATCTGGTATGTCACTCACACGACTTTATCTTACCCTGAAATTTAATAATATAAATACAGGTTGGAGATTAAGTTGTAAGATAACGAGTACTGTTATGTAAACCTATGTTAAAACAATTCAAATTAGGCTTTGGAAGAGTTTTATATGATAATTAGTTTTGTATGAAGGGGGCTACCGCCCCCCTCAACCTTCGCTTTATTACTGCACCTACATTCATATAGAATTTAAATCTGTTATTAAAATTAAGGCTTCACTTAAAATTATTCATACAATTTTCACAAGCATTATTCCTTGAAACGTATCAGTCTCGATCAAACTTTTCCAGCAACAAACCTACATTAACTTGAAAATACAACTTTTGGATAGCCTAAATTATTCGTTTTTAAGTTACTCTAAGTGACAGAGAAAAAGATTAAACATTAAAAAACTTGACTTCGGTAATTCGAAAGTTTCAAAACGTGTACATATACAAAAAATAAGCGATGAATATTTAGCTTAAAAACGTACATTATTTACCATATGTCTATGAGGACTTCATTTCAATTCCTGAGCAGGTTTGCTGGACATATTAAAATATTATAGTAAAGCGTTTCCACAAACTATAAAAAAAGGATGTTATCACTTAAATATTGACAGTCCTGTGCATATTTGGAAATTATGTACAGACAACATGGTGCACCTAAATATAATCCTATAGTAATAATACACGACACAACTTGAAATACATATCCACATCAATTTTCAGCTATTGTCGCACTATAATCTAGTTCTTTTGTGTAGCCCTGTAAATAAACAGTGAATGATTTCCCTACCATATTCTACGTGAGAAATGTTTTTATGCATATAAAAAATATATATAATTTCATTTGGTTTAGTGCAGTCTATATATGTTAAACTCTACTTATCTGCAATTTCCCCCGTAGACGTAACGTATATGAATTATCTTGGGTGTTCCTGTACACAAACCATTTGCATCATCCCAACGAAAAGCTTAGTGTAGCATCCCTATATCATACACATCTAGAATATCATGTTCAGACTTTCTGCCAATATTTGGTCTTGGGATATGCTAATAAGAGACAGACACACACACAGACCAACTGCTAAAAATATGATTTTCGGATTCAGGGGACCTCCAAACGTATATAGGACCCAAGTATAACAAAAACTCACTTTCGAAAATTTGACCTCAAAACAATACTTTCTCTAACTTATGGGTAAGAGAAAGTAAAAAACATTCTCGTTGGTATGGGTCCTTACTCCAACCTTTTTTTAATTTTATTGTCAAGAGTTTTTTTTTTTTTTTTTTTTTTTAATGATCGCTTATTATAGCTGATTATATCTAAAATATGTCTAATAAATATATCATATTTCGTCACCGAATTATGTTTTCTTTTTAAATGGTGCCTCAGTTTTTTATTTTATTTTATTTTTTTCCCCGGCAAACGTTTGCATATAGTTAATTACGTTTCTTTTCTAATGTTTAAAATATACGTTAATTCCAACTCACATTTATTATTTTTGTGATTTAAAATTACAGCGACTCTTCTAAAATAAACTATATCTTATATGGTCAATAATGATTACGTCTGAAGTAACAGTTTCATTTTGTTGTATCATTTGGGTATTTTAACAATTGGACACTGTTTTAACTATTTATAAATTTTGCTTTTCTGACATATTTTACTTTATAAAATTAGATAAATTTACAATTTATAAAATTAAAAATCTGATTTTTTTTTCATTTAAAGTTACTAAAATAATATTAGCACCCCAATATAATTTAATTTCAGTTGCTGAATTTAAACAACAACAACAACAACAACAACAACAAAAATGTTCCTAGCATTATTCTTTTTTTTTTTTTTTTTTTTTAAACAAATGCACTGAAAACATACACTGGTTCTAATGCTACCATAAAAAATACTTCGTTAAAACTTTTTTAACAAATTCTCATACTTTCACTTTATTTAATTAATCCCGAGAAAGATAATAATGAAATCAATCAAATAATAATAATGAGAACAATTGTGACTATATAATGAACCTTCTGTACTGAATAACAAAATAAGGCAGAAAATTTAATTTCAGTTTCTGCTTTTCGAATTTTCAAGCTTATTATCATATATTACATATTATAATTAAATATAGTAATAGTTTATCTTTAAAATATCTTATCTTCTAGATTATTTTCGGAATCATTTATGAAATTCAAAATTCTTTTACCTAATAAATTGAAAAGAAAGTAAAAAAAAAAAAAAAAAAAACCTACAATAACCATTTATATTTTAGAGGTATTAGGAAAATAGCTTCAAAATATAAAATCTCGGAAATTAAAAGTAGAGAAATTTTATCATAAAAATCTATTACTTTCATCCCTAACTATCAGAAAAATAAACAAGGTAGGAAATGAAAGAGAAAATGAAGCTATTATTCTCTATATATTAAATTAAGAATGAATTTTATTATATTTTCCATTCCCTCAAATGTGTTTTATCAGATTTGATGGTGAACCTTTTATTTTCTCTGGAGTCAATAAAGGTTTAGCAGAAATGTTTAGTAGAAATATTTAGTTTATAACTTATTTTCCGACTAGATAAATGAAATTTTATTAGGTTCAGTTACAGTGTAAATGCTTTATTTCCCATGTTTTCGTTATTATATTTGTTTTACTACACATGAAGGAAAAAACCTGATAATAATTTTGTGATACATAATAAACATAGACTATTTTCAGTGTCTGTATGAAACACTGTAAGTGATTATTTTATAAATATTTAGTTTTCAGCACAAATTTGTCTAAGAATACAACCAGAAAAAAGTCTAGGATCTAGTCCTCTTTTTATCCAACCTCGAAGTATTTCTAAAAGACATTTAATACGCCAGTTACATTTTGATTAAGGATTTAAATGCTTTCAAATTGTGTTGCAGGCTTTTAAAATAAATAAAATTTATTATCTTAATAAAAAAGATGATTTCTTTATATATGTGCTGTTGTAGTTATAAAAGCAACTTTTTGAGGATTTTTGAACAATTAATAATATATTTGTAAATTTAGAAGTTAGCACCGACAAAAATGTGAAAAAAAAAATCTCATAAAATTACCGGCGTTAAATAATGGATTTATGTAAATAAAAAAAAAAAAAAAAAAAAAAAAAAAAACTGGAGCGACTCCTCTGGACTTTCTGAACATTAAGTATTTAACGGTTGTATAAATAAAGTAAGAGATGTCATTAAATAAACAAAAGAGAAAATTATAATAAGGTATATAAGTATTTCTCTTTGTAGTATGTTCTATTAACGATAGTGCTCTTCAAATATTTTGAACATCGATCATCATGATGATAAAGAAATGTTTGTTGCGTCCCTGTAGAAATTTATAAATGCTAGACTAACTAAAATCTATGCAGTTCATGCGATAGTCACCTATGACAATTATATAAATTTTCAGCTTAATCGAATGAGGTGTTCAGACGCTATGGCACTTTAAATAATTTGAGCCCATAGGCCACAATGATAAAGAATTTTTATTTGTAAAACGACTATAAGTGCTAGATTCTACAAAATTGATACAGGTCGTTTGAAGGTGATCTATAACATGCATATAAATTTTTAGCTCAATCGGATTTGCGTTTAAACACTATTGAACTTTAACGAATTTGAGCCTATAGGGCATAATGATAAAGAACTTTTCGTTGTGTCCCTTTAAAAAAAACTATACGTGCTAGATTAACCAAAATCAGTGTAGTTTGTCCAACGGTGATCTGTAAAATATGTATAAATTTTCAGATCAATCGAATAAGACGTTTAGATGCAATCGAACTTTAAAAAATTTGGGCCCATAGACCATAATGATAAAGAAATTTTTGTTGCGTCCCTGTATAAAATGTTTACAGCTTGTGCGATGGTGATCTGTAATATGTATGTAAATTTTCAACTTAATTGAATGAGTCGTTTAGACGCTATTGTATTTTAAATAATTTGAGCCCATAAGGCACAATAATAAAGAATTTCCTTTTGTGTTCCTCCAAAAAAATTATAAGTGCTACATGGTCCCAAATAAATATAGCTAGTGTGTCGGTGATGTATAAGATTTATATAAATTTTCAGCTCAATCCGATATGGCGTTTAGACGTAATCGTACTTTAAAGAATCTGAGCCCATAGGGCATAATGATAAAAAATGTTTCATTGTCTCCCTATAAAAGAACTATACGAGCTAGATTCACCAAAATTTATTCACTCCGTGCAACAGTGCATGGATTTTCAGTTCAATTCAATAAGGTGTTGTTTAGACGCTATCCCTGTTTAAAGAATTTCGGTCCATATAGACCATCACGGTAGGGCATTTTTCTTTGTGTCCCTCTAAAAAAAAAAAAAACTATAAAGGTTAGATTTACCAACATTTATACAGTTCGTGTGACGATGACTCATAACAAGTGTATAAATTTTCAGCTCAGTCGAATGAGGTATTTAGACGATATCGCACTTAAAATAATTCTTGTACGTGGGTCATAATGATAAAGTATTTTTCTTTGTGTCCCTGTAAAAGAACTATAAGCACTATATTCACCAAAATCAATAGGGTTCGTGCAATGGTGAACTATAACATATATACCAACTAGCTCATTCGAACAAAGTGTTTAGGTGCTATCGTGTTCACTCACATACATGAACACATACATTCATACACCCATACATGCAAACATACATACGCATATACATTATCGTAAAAATAATAAATATGAGTTTAGGGGACCTCAAAATGTGTACGAGTAGAAACACCAAAATCTCAAATTCAGATTTTTGACAAGATTGCAATACTTTCCTAACTCTATAGTGTGCGGGAAGTAAAAAAAAAAAAAAGTTTGAATTGCACTGGAGCACACAGGAAAGGTGCACACAGGAACACAGACCTCTGATAGCAGAACTACAAAAATCGTCTAGAGGGTAGCTTGGGGATCGTGAAGGGGTGCCCAACATTGATATATATATTTTTTTTTTCGATTTTTAATTTGTTCTTTTAATTTCTAATTATTTGCGTTTTAAGACATAGTTTTTGAATGCAAAATCGGATTTTGTTATCACTGTATGCAAAATGTAATCTTCTTTTCAAAAAACTTCGTAATTACAAGTAATTTTATCTTTTTCATTAATTTTTAAAAACATTTGAACGTTGCACCAATTGTGAGATTTTTCACGTACTACTCAGTTTAAAATATTTTAAACGAATGAACAAACATGAATATTATAACATTACTTTGACGAGTACATACCCCTTTGCAAATATTTATCTAAATAAAGTAATTGAACATTAATATTTTGAGATTTAAAATAAATCTTTTGAACGAAATATATTCCTTTTATTTTTAAACGAAATTATTTGCTTAAAATACATTGTTATCCTGTATGTATATTATCCTTATTATTAAATTTATTCATAAGAATTGATTAATAATTAGTATATTTACTTGTCTGAAACAGACATTAAAGGAAAAAAAAAAAATTAATAAAGTGAATTAATGAACCTACGTAACGAAAGTTATTAATTGTCTAAAAATAAAATCTATAATAAAAATAATTAATCGTGAATTAACAATCATTTATAAAGTAGAAGTAATACTATTGTATTTTTGAAAATGTATATGGAATTAATTTTTACAAACCGAAATGAAATTGCAAGCGTTATAAACCAATATTGGATTCTCAAATCTGGCAGTTGTGCCTAATCTATATATTAATAGGCAAGCATATGATTGTAGTACACTTTTAACGTATTAATTATGGGAGTAGAGGGTTGAAAATGGTATCATTCGAAAGGTATGGTTAGCCAGATGTGCAGAATACAAAAATTGTTTTCTTACGATGTCAGAAAGGTATTCAAAAATACTTTTATTTTTTATGCATTTTACCTCATTTTCCCTTTCATACACGTATTCCTTTACATTAAAAAATACCTAAAAGTAGAAAGTTGTTAAACCTGGTAATTTCTTAGAACTCAAATAAAACCAGACACAGTAATTTGTATAATGTAGCATCACTATACTCTCAACAACAGATTTTTTATTCTATGAGAAAACAGAAATTAAAATGGCAGAAGTTTGAGTGCCTGATTGGTAGATCAAAAGTTTAAATTGTTCAAAATAAAAGCAAGTTAAAAAAGGATTGATTTATAAAAGTTCTATTTTTTTTTTCTAATTTTATTAAGATCTAATTTAATTTGAAGACATATTTTTAAGCAAAAACATAATGCACTCCATTTAACTGAAATTGACTACTTTTTTTAATGAATTATTACTATACGCAAGCGATGTGATGACGTCACTGACCGTTCGTAGGGCCAAGCAAAAATTTCCTATGTTAATTGTTAATTGAATTGATTTTAAACATTAATTGGTTTAATTTTAAACATTAAGGAAAATTATCTCCCGATTTTAATCCCCTTATTTGGGTATAATCTACATAATATTTCTCTAACGTGGACCAGTTTCAATTATTTTTTGTCGAAACTATACGATACGCGAGGATAAAAAAAAATAATATTTATACATAGACAATATTTAAGCACGCGGACTTAGCTCAATGGACTAATAAGAAAAAATGACGACATTGGTCTGATGAGATTATTTTACGAAAAAATATATTTTTAACAGTTGTTTCTTCAGAATTTTTGCAAGCGTCATTTAAACCTAGCAATATTTTAAAGATATATACAGAATATGAACTTTTGTGTCATAAATTGACTGAAAACCACAATCATAAAAATATAATCAAAATAGGAATTATTTTATTTTATTTTATTTATTTATTTATAAACATATATATATATATATATATATATATATATATATATATATATAGGAATAGATTAACAATGAATAAAATAAATTATCAATGAATAAAATGAAATAAAACCCCCCAAAACACTGAGATCTTCATCAAGGAGACCCCTCAGTATAGGGATGAAAGAGAAGTTTCTGAACTACCGTAGCAATTAGCTAATAACTATCCTTAGCCCTCAACTTCTCACCAAACAGAAAGCCACCATTAACTGAGAAGAAATCTGACATATATATAATTTAAAAATTCCAAAAAACAATTATAAAATTACTAAAATTACAAAAGTAGTACAATTACAAGGAAACCCCCACCTGATAAACTAACCCTCTTCGGCCAACGGGGATACTTGTCGGTACTTAAATATCGCCCTTGGTTTAGGAACTAGAACATACCGAAAGAGGAAAAAACTTGAAACACTCGGTTAAAAATTGAGACGGGTAACAGTTAAGTAGCAAAGTTTTTCTTAAATCTTCAAGAGCATATTTTAAATCATCATCATTATTGCAAAAAAAGCGAATTCTTTTTAACTGCGCGAACATGATATTTTTCGAAACTTTTCTACTGATATTTGAAAACCAATAAGTGAGACTGTTTACTTTAAAATCAAAATCTTTCCTTTTATCGTATAAACCAATAAGCCATTTACCAATAAACCAATGGTCATAGCTTTGCCCAAATCATGAATTGTACGGTATATAGCACCATTTATTAAATAGTAAGCACTAAATTTTGTAGATTGCATGTCATATGATAGTCTAAATAAATATTACGGTTTAATTTTTGAGTTATAGCGACAGCAAAATTTTCATCTTAAATATATTAACAAACAAATAAATATTGGTTGAGATTAGTTCAATAATGTCTCAAGATAAAATTCATGAAAAAATTAAACCCCAAAAAGCTTTCATGAATCGAACTTTTCTTTTCTTCTATGTACTTAAAAGAATAAAGTATTGGATCCGTGAAAAATTTTGGAATTTCAGTTTTCGACGGATTTACAAGTTTTGAGATGTCCTGAATACGATTTGTCTATTTTTTTTAAATAAAATATCTGTGCGTGTACCTGTCTGTATGTTCGAAAATATTTTATGCACTGCATTTCACGAAATAATAGAAAAAAAATCTAGAACGCTTCTTATTTGGATGGATCTTGATATAAATTAGTGCGGATTACATTTTGGCGTAAATAACTTAACAGATGTCGCTACAATGTTGAAAATTTTCCCCATTACGAGAAGACTATATTTCCGCTATGTATAAATTCCTATAATTTATGATAGGTTGGGACATTATGCAAAACTAAAGCTCCTCAACTTGGATGTATTCCGGGCTACAGGTGACGTTGCTATGTTACGGTTTTCTTTGTGTACGGAGAGACTGTGTCTCAACTTCGGCAGCGTAGGTGAACCAAACTTGATATGTGAGTTGGGCAGTATGAAAAACTATTCATGTTTAATTTATACATATCCCAGCTGACAGATTATTACTCACTTCTATTGTTCCTTTTTGCGAATATCTAAACGTCTGTACTTCAGCATCTATTAAATAAGTTTGTACCAAATTGTACATGTAAAATCTTTGTTGTGAGGAGCTATGTTGAGTAAATTTTTATGCATGGTAACCAATAAGTGGAGCTGGTATATAGAATGATATAAAATAAAGATTTTTCTCTCCACTGCGTATTAATTATTTAAGAATACAGAGGAAAATTATATTTAATTGCAAAGAAAACAAACAAACAAACAACAAAAAAAAAAGTTTTTCTATTCCAAGAACTTTATTTTTGCTAATATCCACGAAAAAGAATTGTTACCTAAAATTATTTTAATAAAGGAAGTCATGTTTATGCATGATTGATATTTCTATGAAAATCAATTATCCTAATGTCCTTTGTGATGTTAGGTGAAGAAATAACTGAGAATTTGATTTATCGTAGTGTCGGACTATGAAGAGATCTTTCTGCTCCCTTTCGGAAATAGAGATATCACGAAAGGATAGAAAAAATAAATTATTTTCGATTATCCTGATGCATTTTGATGTTTCATCTCTAAAGATGAAAACGGAAATTCATGAATTATTATGAAATGCTATCGATAAATGATAAATAAATGCATTACATGAATAACAAATATGTTCATAGATCTCAAAATGAAATATCAGGACACATTTTGTAATATCTGTAGAATTTTGTGTTATTTCGGTTTATGTTTTTACCGCTTTGGAATATTCGTGTGGTGGATTAAATTTTACCAAAAAGTTTATATACACTCATGGTTGTGAAAATTGGAACACCATGAAGGGATTATGCAAATTGAACCAAACTTACAGGAAATGTAATGTGAGGTAAGAGATGCAATTGATTAGAATTACAAAGCGATTCCGCATGCGTGGAACGAGGACATACTCCTTATCAGTCGCTTGTTCTAGGTATATAAAGAAGTGTAAAGGCGCGTGGAAATATGCTTATCGTCCTGCGTCTGCGGTAAACATTTCATTGATGGTCAATATGCCTCGTCAAAAGCAGAGGGTGCCATACTAACAACTAACGGACGAAGCCGCATCGTTGGTATGCGAAAAGGTGCATTTTCGTATCGAGAAATCGCAGTCCGCATGCAGTATAGTGCCACAACAGTGTTGCGTGTTTTACGAGACGACAGACACCTCATCCGCATGGCTGGGACGAACCTACAGTCGGTAACAAAATTTTCCGAACACTAGCGAAAATTCCTATGTAAAAAAGGTACACTTCATACGGTTTTGTTAAAGAAATCCTTGTCGAATCCTGATCTTAGTCAGTGTAAGAACATGATTCGGCAAGGATTTATTTAGCAAAACTGTATTAAGCGTACTTTTTTTACATAGGAATTTTCGCTAGTGTTCGGACACTTTTGTTACCGACTGTACAGCGTCCTCTCGCGTGTTAGCACAACGTTGGAGCATGGCTACAGGTGTTTACGTGTCTAACTCCACGGTTCGTAGCCGTTTGCAGCAGCATGCACTGCGTGCAAGGGTTCCTCTACGCAGGATTCCCCTCTCGCTGAATCACAGATGCCTCGGACTTCAGTGGGCTTAGCAACACAGCACGTAGCAACCCAGTGGCAACAAATTGTTTTCTCCGATAAATCTCGCTACAATCTGGAGTACAATGATGGAAGAGTACGCGTCAGACGTTACAGGGGGAACGTCTGCTCCCACAGTCTGTTGTCCAGCGTCATACTGCACAAACGCCTAGCATCGTGGTGTGGGGAGCTATTGGGTATAATTGTCGATCCCGTATAGTGCACATTGCGGGAACCTCAACAGTGATCGCTTCAGAAGGGAAATTTTGTAGTCAGAGGTCCTTCGCATTCTTCTACGCATTTCAGGTGCTGTATTTCAGCAGGATAATGCCTGTGCACATGTTTATCACCCCACAAGCCTTCTTCAGTGCCCAACAGGTTTCGCTTCTTCCGCAGCCTGCTTATTCCCCGGATATGACGCCCATCGAACATGTCTGGGATTTCATTGGTCGGCGACTCGCTCGTACAACTAGTGGGGCGCACAGTAGGATTGAACTTTGACGTCAAGTCGAAGCCATCTGGAATGCCATTCCCTAGGATTACATTCACAACCTGTATGATTCAATGCCACGACGTGTACAGGCTCTCATCGCTCAACGGGGCGGACACACAAAGTACTGATTTCAGACGTTCTTTTTTTTTTTTTTTTTTGTCTTGTACATCTGTTCGTTTATTTGTACCACTATCAGTAATATGTAGAATAAATTTCATTAATTTCTGACAATTTTTTCATGGTAATGCAATTTTTACAAACATGAATGTATATATGTATATATATATGTGTATGTATATATACGTACAGTCGGTAACAAAAATGTCCGAACACTAGCAAAAATTCCTATCTAAAAAAGTACATTTCATACGATTTTGTTAAAGAAATCCTTGTCGAATCCTGTTCTTAGTCAGGGTAAGAACATGATTCGATAAGGATTTATTTAACAGAACCGTATGAAGAGTACTTTTTTTACATAGGAATTTTTGCTAGTGTTTGGACACTTTTGTTACCGACTGTACATGTTTATATATATATAAGGAAAGGGCACGTGACGTCACTCGCAGTCAAGTTATGGGTAAAGTGGCGTAACATTGGCATTTCCACCAATACAGGTTCATCTTTTGCCACTCGAGAGTGGCAAAGATTGATTGATGGAGCGTTTGTTTGTAAACATGCCCTTTCCTTATATATATATATATATATATACATTTTCTAATGTGATATTAGTGAGGGTGTTTTTTTAAAAGTGACTGACTTACAGTAACTTTTACACTTAATGAAATATTTATTGTGCATAGTTTTGTTCCACATGGCCATAAAATCTGAACTTTACGCTTTTATATTTTTACTAGCAGGCTTTGACCGCTTCGCTGGATACAATATACTGAAATGAGTTGTCAAAATCCCATATCATTATTAATTAACCTGAGTTAAAGTTCCCGCTGCGTTCGGCAGAGATTTTTTTCGCTCGCAACGTGAGGAGTCCTTGTTCCCACAGCCTTCGGCAGCAACTTACCTGATTCTTACTCCCACTTTCCCAGTGGCTAAGTTCGAAGTTTTGCGAAATCTCGACAAAGTACATAATGCGCACACATAATCAACATACACACACCAAAGTTCGCAAATCTAAGATAACTCAAACGGCGAATTCAAATGGGAAAACGTGTTTTTGTACGTGTTTATAGCCCTCCGGACACCAAGGGGGTAAGGGGGGATTTCGTAAAATCCCGTTATAATAAGGGTCGGATACATATAAACAATGTACGCACCAAATTTCGTGACCGCAGATCCCATAGATTTCTCAGGATAAATTTAGCGCTGAAAGGAATGTCTCGAGTTTGCCCCCTTGTAACCCCCCCCCCCCCCCCAAAAAAAAAAAAAAAAAAAAAAAAACGCAAACCCCCAAAAACAAAAATGTGTTTTTGGATATATCCTAAAAAATTCGCATAGCCCTTTTTCAATATATATGTTCCATTTTTGGTAGAGGTTTACTCAAAAATCAGGAATTTTTAATATTTCCCCCTCCCTTCCCATAAAAATCCAAAATTCCTAAATGCAGGTAATGCATTATTTGTACTCATATCTAGTCTCCCCATGGGCAATTTCTTTACTGTGAAGTAATTAGGAGCCGAGTTATGCTTACGAACATGTTTTTGTCTTTTGCCTCCCCCAGGGGGGAAAGGGGAATAATTTCTGAAAAGTTGATAGGTATAATTTTAAGTTGGGTAAGACCTAAATTATTGCGAAACACCGTTGAATTCCGTTCAGCCGTTCTCAAGTGATACCCGGACAAACGTGTTTTTGTCGTTTGCCTCCCACGGGGGAACGTGGAAGAATTTCTGAAAAGTTGATAGATATAATTTTAAGTTGTGTAAAGACCTAAATTCCTGCGAAGCAACGTTGAATTCCGTCCAGTCGTTCTCAAGTGATACCCGGACAAACGTGTTTTTGTCTTTTGCCTCCCGCGGGGGAACGTGGAGGAATTTCTGAAAAGTTGATAGATATAATTTTAAGTTGAGTCAAGACCTAAATTCCTGCGAGGCGCTTTTGAATTCTACCCAGCTGTTCTCAAGTAATACCCGGACAAACGTGTTTTCGTCTTTTGCGCCACAGGAGGGAAAACGTGGGGGGAATTTCTGAAAAGTTGATAGATATAATTTTAAGTTAGGTAAAGATCTAAGTTTCTGACAAAAAAAGGGACATACAGACACGATGACACACGCGCACGCACACATACACACACACAGACAAAATTTTCTGAAGTCATTTTTGGCTTTCATGGTGTGTGAAACGTGAAGCTATCGCAAAATATTTCGATTCTGACAAATTTACAGACAAAAGTCATTTTATTAATATAGATAGGTTTAATTTTTTTTTTTAAACGATGGAAATAATGAATGTAGTTGAAAAAGAAATACGAATAAAATGTTTTTCCGTAGATGAATGTCTTCTAGAGACATTGTAAAAAAAACACACACACACACACACAAAAAAAAAACAGGAATTTCAGTTTGGCAATCGAAAGTTGTAAAAATATTAGAAAATAATAATAAAATAAAGGACACACAAAACTCATTTTTGAAAGAGCTATATAATCTTTGTTTAAAACAAAAATACATATAATTCTATTTCACCAAGCTATAAGGACATAGCAAAGGAATTAAAAATTAAAACTGTCCATGTACACTGTAAACACAATTAATTATTCACGAAGAAATCAAAATCTATGAAACTACTAGTGTTCATAGACTTTCTGAAGCTCAGAAGAGAAATTGTAAGAAAAACTCAAAAGAGTTTTGCGAAATGTATTTAAAAAGCAATTAATATATACATATTAGATCGTGGGTCATACATAGATATCATTCAAGTTCGTTTCAGTCATCTAGGATTAATTTCAGATTAATGTTAAAATTAAAAGGGTATTTAATTATCGACAAATTTGCAATGTTTTGGTCTGAAGATGAGCACATTATTTAAAAATGATTAAATTATTGCTACAAATTTTACGTTTCTGCTGTCCTGCTATCTACACTTAGAGACAGTCAGATTCTTTACTCATTCCTTTGCTTACCCCTCCAATCAAAACCGGTATTTTTTTTTTCTTGCTGGTATTTCGATCCAATGACGGCTGTTGTTAGTACGCGCGCTAGCACCCCTCTTGCATTTCGTATGTTTTGTTTATGTTTATCTTGAATATTGTTGACATTTTGATCCAATTCTATATCTGATGTATATGTTATCAATAAATGCCAATAAATAAATAAATAAATTCAATTCTTCTGATGTTTCGTTTATGTTTATCTTGAATATTGTTGACATTTTGATCCAATTTTATATCTGATGTATATGTTATCAATAAATGCCAATAAATCAATAAGTAAAGCCAATTCTATTGTTGTTTTATTTTCGTATATTTTTAAGTAATCTTTATATAATATAATGCGAAAAAAATGACATAATGTTTGCATATCAGGAATGAGATACATTCAAAAATGCAGTATTTTTCGCAAATAAGAGGGGCTAAATTTTTTCTCGACATCATTATCCTGCGTATTACAAGCATTTTGATCGAGTTCTGTTAGTATTCTTTCTACCTACATTTTTAAGTAGAGTTATTACAGTTAATATGATGTCGGGAGAAATGACTTGTTGTTTGCACCTCGATGAGATACATTCAAAAGTGCCGGGTTTTTCTCAAATAAGCTGGGCTAAAGTGAGATTGTGTGCTGATCAATAGAAAGTTTTAAATGTTCGTCAAAGAAAAATAGCTACTGATTTGCTTCTTCTTGTTCAACAATGATGTGTTTCTGTAGGGTTCTAGCGTTTATAGTCCTCAACTATGTTTCTGTAACAATTGTACAAATTGCAATCTGCCTCATGCCGAGACAACGTTTGACACAGAAGATTATTAACATTTTTTGAACTTAATTTTTTTTTTAAGGTTTGCAGTTCATTCAAATAAAATAAAATAAAACAAAATAATTTTTTCAATTTATTGCTGATTTTCAAATATAAATAATTATACTTTATTTGTTCTAACATAAATAAAAATCCAGGAAATGTTCTGTATCCGAATGGACCAGAAACGTGAGAAAGAAGCTTATGTTCCAGCTTTTAAATAAAGAAGAAAAAGACTAAATTGACAAAGACTAAAAGAAAAGGTGGGTGTTATTAATGAACCATGTGTATTTTAAGAAGCAACATTTTACTATGAAATGTAGCTAAATTATATTACTTATTAATGCCGAAACGTCAGTGGAGGCCTCCCTGTTGAGACTTTGGGTTCCGTATGTGTGTCTGTCTGTTTGTTGCGCGACAGCGGCCGCAAAAATTATGCCGCTGATTTGAAATTTGGTACGCATGTTCTTGAGCCCCACGAAATTAGCTGCATAGTTTTGGATGTGAATTCTATTTGTCGTTCGTATACAAGGACACGCCAAAGTTTTTCTTACCATTACAGCCTAAGGACAGAATTTGTATACACCGCAATAGCGCCCGCAAAAGTACGTTGATTGACTTGCAAAATGATACATATGTTTGGGTTCAATACAGAAGTAACTAATATAATTTTTTGTGTCTCTAGTGTTTACAATTCGTGTACAGGGACACACAAAAGCTATTTTTTTTATCATTAAGGCCTATGGGTAGAATATCGCATAAACGCATTTTAACAACGTTACTCTGAAATTCGACAAGATGAAATTCGTGGGCATTACTGAGATGCTTAAACTCATGTTTCCTATAGAAAATATGTGGGATTAGGCTTCATAATCAACGGACAGGACCTTAAAAAAGTGTTCCGCCAATACGTAATCATCTAAATTTTGTCAAATTTCGAACAAGTATTCATGAAAAACATAGAATAAGTTGAATAGTTTTTACTGTTGCATAAAATGTTTACGGTTTCTATACAGAAACACACAAAACAATTTTGTGACATTAGAGCCTATGGACAAATTTTTATTTAAACGCATTTCGACGCGTTTATGCTACATTCAACGTAATGGAATTAACGTACATTATAAAGCTGCTGAAAAGCATATTTTCTCTAATATATATGAAAGGGATAAAAATAAATGGGTTTTTTGATGGTTTAAAATCAATGTAAAGTGTAAAAATCGCTAATCAAAATTATAATCGCGAATAATTTACAATTGCCCCTTTAAAGTTTGTTTCCTAGCAGAAGACTTTATAACTCAGAAATCAGAAAATGAACGAAATTATAAGTCGAAATTCGCTGACGCTAGTGCAATTTGCAAGTGTTGCGGCATCGAACTGCATATTAATTAATCACAGAAATTCCCTTTAAGAGTCCAGACGAACTAAAGGACCAATCGGCAGCTCCGAAAATGAGGTATAAAAGGCCAAACATTAAACAAACTGAGACTTCTTGCCACGAATTTGACTTTTTAAACATTTCTACGCTGCAATCTTCCTCTGAAATTACGTAAGTCCTACAAGCCCTCCCCAACGGATTCGGCGGCCCAGGGCGCCGATGGAGCCCCCGCGGATCGGCAGAGCGTCGAAATTCAGACTACATTCGCCTTGCCCTGTCCCGACTTTGAAATGATGAAGCAATAAAGATGTTTCCTGAAAGAATGCCTAGTCGTCATTGTGTGCTGCGTCTGTCATCTCTCTTTCATCCAGTAATTAATACGTCACATATATATATAAGAAGAATGAAACGAAAAGATAATACGAGCTTTGTTTTTAAATGATATTTATAGCATATGGCCCAAGGTCTATAAGGCCACTTTAAACGATGCCTACTTTTATCTCGAGTATGTAATGGAGAAGGAAAACTGTCTACTCCCAAATAGGAAAAAGATATATAGAAGAAATTTAAATGATTAAATGCTATAAAAATTCTCAAAATAGATATATGGTGGTGTGAGAATTCGGGAACCGACGTTCTATCGTTAATAAAAGTACCAAGAAATCTAAAAGTAAATTCCCGGAATTACATTGAGAATGTTTCAAAGGAGGGGTGGCCAAATTGCAGCTCTCGGGCCGTATGCAGCCCGCGATGAAATTCCTGAAATTTATAATCAGATATCTTAACACAGCAAAATTTAATAAAACTGTTCCAACAAATCAAAGTGAAAAAAGCTTAGACAGTTATGGTAGCTAGAGAAACAAATATTACTAATTATAATTATTTGTTATTTTATTATTAGAAAACTGATTATTTTTATAGTCATAAATATTCGTCTGTTTAAATTTCTTTATTATTGCATTAATATATGATTATAAATTTATATTAATACATCTAGTTTTAAACTTTTAACTCTATAATATACACACACGCACACACATATGTATATATGGGGTAAAAATTTTAATTTAAGATTTTTGTAAGATAAGTCCACTGTCCAACTTTGGTTCGAATAAAATCAGTATTTCAAAAAATATCATGATAAGAAATTTTCAAGTGGCACAGAGATTTCAAGTGGTCACGACTTGGAAACAAAAAAGCGGAGTGAGATACCCAGCATTTTTATCTAAGATATTTCAATGATAAATCCACTACCTAAATTTGATACGAATTGCTTCAATATTACAAAAGTTATCATAAAGACGAATTTTCACGTTCACATTCCAACTATGGTTCGAATTGATTATGTATTTCAAAAGTTATCGTGACAACAAATTTTCATCTGTCGCCACTTTGAAACGACATAGCGAAGCAAGTTGCCTAGTGAATTTATCCGAGATATATGAAGCAGAAGTTCACTGTCCAATTATAGTTCGAATTAGTTCAATGTTTCAAAAGTTATTAAGCAATTGTTATAATAAATTTTCAAATGGCAGTCTTATTTTAAGTGGACGCAACTTAGATACAAAATGGAAGAGCCACTTGTCCAGCGGAATCATCCATGGTACTTGTTCTCTGTCCAAGTTTGTTCAGTTTGTATAAGTTCACTGTCCAACTTTGGTCAGTATTTCGAAAGGTATCTTGATTAGAAATTTTCAAGTGGCACCGTGATTTCAAGTTGCTACCACTTGGAAACAAAAGGGCTGAGTGAGATGCCCAGTGAATTTATTTAAGATATTTAAATGATAAGTCTATTGCGAAAATTTGATTCTAATTGATTCAGAATTACAAAAGTTATCATAATGATAAATTTTCATGTGGTCGTGGCTTGGAAATAAAATAGAGGAGCAATTTGTCCAGCGAAATCATACAAGATATTTATATGATAAGCTCACTATCCAACTTTGGTTTGAATCAGTTTAGTATTTCAAAAGTTATCGTAATGGCAAATTTTCAACTAGCAGCCAGAATTAAAGTGGTCGCAACTTTGAATAAAAATCAGAAAAAGTTCTTCTTTCAAGATATTTGCATGATAAATTCTCTGTCCAACAGTGGTTAGGAATGATTCAATATTTCAAAAATTATAGTGATACGGAATTTTCAAGTGGCAACGTGATTTCAAATTGCCACCACTTCGAAACGAAAGGGCTGAGTAAATTACTCTGCGAACTTACCTAAGATGTTTCAAAGATAAGACCATTGCGCAAATTTTATTCGAATTGATTCAGTGTTACAAAAGTTATCATTATTACAAATTTTCAAGTGGCCGCCACTTGGAAATAAACTGGAGGAGCAACTTGCCCAGCGAAATCCTCCAAGATAAGTTCACTATCCAACTTCGGTTTGAATCAGTTTACAATTTCAAATTTTATTGTGATGACACATTTTCAAGTGCAAGCCTAATTTAAAGTGGCCAGAACTTGGAAACAAAATGCCGAAACAAGTTGCCTATCCAAGATATATGTACCATAAATTCACTGTCCAACTTTGGTTCAAATTGATTCAGTATTTCAAAAGTTAACGTGATGATAAATTTTCAAGTGGTACTGTGATTTCAAGTGGCCCCGCTTAATTTAAGATATCCGTCACTTTGTTAAAAATGACGCATGAAGTTCATTTATATACTTGGTTGAGACCCTTACATGGTCTATGTATAGATCAAAATTTAAGGAAATCCGCTTTTTATAATATAATATGGAACTGAAATTTTCTAGTGGACGCCACTTGAAAACAGAGTGGCGGAGCAACTTGGTTAACGAACGCATCCAAGACCAAGAGTATTCAAGAGTATTGAAATACATTACGTCTATGGGGAAATTACAGGTAAGTAGAGCTCAACATCTACAGACTGCAGTAAACCAAATGAAATGAATATATATTTTTTGTATGCGTAAAAACATGCCTCATGTAGAATATGGCAGGGAAATCATTCACTGTTCATTTACAGGGCTACACAAAAGAACTAGATTATAGTGCGACAATAGCTGAAAATTGATGGAAATACATTTCAAGTTGTGTCGTATATTATTATTATAGGATTGTATTTAGGTGCCATATGCGGTTTGTACATATTCTCAAAAGGTATACAGGGTTGCAAATATTTAAGTGATACCATTCTTTTTTATTCTTAGTGGAAGTGCTATATTATAATATTTTATCATGTCCAGGAAAGCTGCTCAGGAATGGAAATGAATTCTTCATAGACGATAAATAACGTATGTTTTTAAGCTAAATATTCATCGCTTGTTTTTTGTGTATTTAGACGTTTTGAGGTTTCCTGATTACCAAAGCCAAGATTTTAAAGTTTGATTATTGTCTGTGTCTCTTTGAGTAACTTGAAAACAAATAATTTCAGGCAATTCAAAAGTTGTATTTTCAAATTAATATAAATTTGTTGCTAGAAAAGTTTGATCAAGCTTGATAAGTTTCAAGGAATGCTGCATGTGAAAGTTGTCTGAATAATTTTAAGTGAACTTTTAATTTTAATAACAGATTTAAATTCTATATAAATGTAGTTGCAGTAATGAAAAGGGGGGTTTGTCTGTGTGTCTGTGTTTCTGTTTGTTATCAACATATCTTAAGAACAAATAGTATCAGAAACTCTAAGCTTGGTATTCTAAATGTGTATGATATAGGGATGCTACATTAAGCTTTTCGTTGAGATGAAGCAAATGGTTCGTTTACAGGGACACCCAAGAGTATTCAAATACATTACGTCTATGGGGAGAATCGCATGGTAAGTACAGTTCAACATCTATAGACTGCACTAAACCAAATGAAATTAATATGCATTTTTTATATGCATAAAAATATGTCTCATGTAGAATATGGTAAGGATATCGTTCACTGTTCATTTACAGAGCTACACAAAAAAACTAGATTGTAGTGCGACAATAGTTGAAAATTGATGGAAGTATATTTCAGGTTGCGCCGTGTATTATTACTATAGAATTATATTTAGGTGCATCACGTGATTTGTACACAATCTTCAAAAGATATACAGGGCTGCCAATAATTAAGCGATAATATGCTTTTTTTATTATTAGTGGAAGTGCTCTACTATAATATTTTACCTTGTCCAGAAAAGTTGCTCAGGAATTGAAATGATTCCCCGTAGACATATGAGAAATAATGTATGTTTTGAAGCTAAATATTCATCGCTTGTTTTTTGTATATTTACACTTTATGAGGCTTCCTGATTACCAAAGTCATGTTTTTAATGTTTGATGTTTGTCTGTGTTTCTTAGAGTAACTTAAAAACAAATAATTTCAGGGTATCCAAAAGTTGTATTTTCAAGTTAATATAAGTTTGTTGCTGGAAAAGTATGATCGAGACTGATACGTTTCAAGGAATGTTTCGTGTGAAAGTTGTCCGAATAATTTTTAGTGAACCCTTAATTTAATAACAGATTTAAATTCTATATAATTGTAGGTGCTGTAATGAAACGGAGGGTTGAGGGGGCGGCAGCCCCCTCACACAGAACTAATTATCATATAAAACTCTTCCGAAGCCTAATTTGAATTCTTTTAACATAGGTTTACATAACAGTACTCATTATGTTACCTCTTAATCTCCAAAATTTTAGGGTAAGAAAAAGTCGTGTGAATGACACACCAGATTATTTTGATAAGTGACATAGAAAGTTCGTTTATATATCAAATTAAAACTCTTGTTAATATAAATATTTTCTTTTTGTTTTCTTTTTATAGGATGTTTTGTTCTTCCAATTTTTATAACTTCAGGAAAAAAAAGTGTGTCGGTTTTCGATAGAAGCTGGTTTTTGTATGATAAACATCTAGCGAATGGTCTTAGGTTATTTTCTGGCGATTTTATTATTGGCATGTTTTGTTTTTTTTGCATTGGTTATATTACTTTCTGTTTATTGTTTTAGAAATTATTGTTTTTGGGTCAAATTTTTGAAAGCGAGTTTTTGTTATATTTACACGTTTTGAGATCCCCTGAATCTGAAAATCATGTCAGACACGATAAAAAGAAAGACTCGAAAAAGACAGACACGCTTGGTCAGTGTGTGTGTCTTTTATTAAGAACAAATGGTAGCAGAAAGTCCAAACTTGGTATTCTAAATTTGTATGATATAGGGATGTTACACTAAGCTTTTCGTTGAGATGATGTAAATGGTTCATGTACAGGGACATCCAAGAGAATTCAAACACATTACGTCTATTGGGGAAATTGCAGGTAAGTAGAGTTTAACAGCTATAGACTGCACTAAAACAAATGAAATGGATATATATATATTATATCCGTAAAAACGTGTCACATGTAGAATATAGTTGGGAAATCATTCACTGTTCGTTTATAGGGATACACAAAAGAACTAGGTTATAGTGCGACATTACCTGAAAACTGATTGAAGTGTACTTCAGGTTGTGCCGTGTTTTATTACTATAGGATAATATTTAGGTGCACCATGTGGTCTGTACATAATCTTCAAAAGGCATACATGGCTGCAAATGTTTAATTGATAACGTTCTTTTTTATTGTCAGTGGAAGTGTTTTACTATAATATTTGATCATGTCTTGAAAGCTGCTTAGGAATTGAAATGAATTCCTCATATATTGTAAACATACTGTAAACAATATATATTTTAAAGCTAAATAGTCATTGCTTGTTTTTTGTATATTTGCGCATTCTGAGGCTTCCTGATTATCGAAGTCAAATTTTTAACATTTTATCTTTGTGTCTTTTAGAGTAACTTAAAAACAAATAATTGCAGGCGATCCAAACGTTGTATTTTTAAGTTAATATAAGTTTGTTGCTGGAAAAATTTGATCAAAACTGATAAGTTTCAAGGAATATTGCGTGTGAAATTTTTCTGAATAATTTTGTGAACTTTTAATTTTAATAACAGATTTAAATTCTACATGAATGAAGGTACAGTAATGAAACGGGAGGTTGAGGGGGTCACAGAACTAATTATCATATAAGCTCTTCTGAAGCCAATTTGAATTGTTTTAATATAGGTTTACATGTCAGTTCTCGTTATCTTACCTCTTATATATACTCCAACCAATATTTATATTATTAAATTTCAGGGTAAGAGGAAATCGTGTGAGTGACACACCAGATTGGTTTTGATTTGTTTTTAGAGCTTAGCTTGGCAAAACAACCGTTTATGCTTGATATTTTTGAAAATCTTGCTTTAAACAATGGTACACTAATTAAAAATTTCAATTAAACTTTCCTATATTACAAAACAAATACATTGAAAAATGACCTATTTGGAAATCTGCAGCATAAATTTCTCGGTGCGGGCCCGAGTTGATTTGTTCAAATGAAAAATTAATCAAAGAAAAACTTGAAAAAATAGTGGAAATCGCAAATAGGTAGGTTACCACAGAAATTTAATTTACCGTTTATACAAGAAACGTATTAAAAACCTAAACTACATCGAAAATGCTCAAAAAACGAAACCAAAATTTACCACCGCCCTCCAAAATGACAACGTTAAAAAATTGGAAACTACGGAAACTACCGTTACGCAGTGAATCGGGAGGCTGTTGAAATTGTTAGCAATACGCGCAGTTGCAATCAGAACGAACCAACGGCCATCGACAAGTGGCGACACCTGTTTGGAAAGAGAAAGGAAAGAGTGATTTCAGTGCCAGAGTGTAGCAAGTCAGCACTCACCTGAAAGTTTTGCACTAAGGAAGGTGCGTGCCCGCACCGAGAAATTTATGCTGCAAATTTCCAAGTAAGTCATTTTTCAATGCAATGGTACACTAAATTCCGATTTCCTTACAAATGCAAAATCAAAGACATTCATACACAGCTTAATTTTGATTTAAATTTGTTTATTTATAAAACTGCTATAGATTATAAAGAACCCATTGAAGTTCTAGATATAAATTGGTTGCTAAATATAATTTACAGAATAAGTTTAAATTAAATTTAGTATTAAACATGCATAATTCGTCATTTAAAAATTATTAAGACATAAATGATGCTATTAAAGATTTACGAGAAAAATTTATTTTTTTACTTATGTTGACAAGGCAACTAATAATTAAACAAATTGCAAAACATATTATAAACAACTTATTTTAGATGATATTAATAACAGCAATATTTTTGTAAAAACTTCTTAAATTATTGAAATAACAAATAAAATATTTCTAATTACTATTAATTAATTAATACTAAAATTACTATTTATTAATTGACTTCAAAAAGTAGGAGGTTCTCAATTCAAATTATATGTTTTTTGTTGTTAATGTTGTTGTTTGTTTGTTTATTTGTTAGCTCATAACTTCTTAACGGATGCTCCGATTTTGATATTTCTTTTTTTGTTGTAAATGTCTTGTTCTGAAATTAGGCCCCATTATAATATCTTTACGATTTAAAGAAAATGCAATGTGTCCACAAAAGTCAGTCGCAATTCTTTTAACTGCTGAATAGCTACAGCTATAGTCATAAAAATGGTTTATAGGTATAGTAAATTGGCCATGCGCTACGAGATTCAACCGCTTACAGCCGTCACCTGGTAAGCAACAGCAGAATTAGCGTTCCTATCTCGAAAATGGTTCCAGATAGGTGGGAAAAGTGAATTACAAAGTTGTAGAGCATCATCGTTTTAATACGAAAAGACAATTTCTAGACATTAATGCAAAAAATAGAATGCATTAAACGCGCATATACTATGTAAAATTCAAAGTACGATCACTGTAAGTGGTCACATCGATAAGCATATAATCGTCTTCATGAAGGAAGAGGTTCGCAATTTAAACAGTATGTTTTTGTTACTGTTATTGTTTGTTAGCTTATAACTACATAACAGATGCTCTGACTTTAATATATATTGTATATATACATATATTTGCTGTAAAGATCTTGGCCCGAAATAGGTCTCATTATAATTTCAATGAGACCTAAATAAGTTACAGAATGCCCATAAAAATATGTTCTTGATCTTTTAACTGCTGAACGGCTGCAGCTACACTCGTAAGAGTAGTATGTAAGAATAGTAAAGTGGCCATGCGCTAGGGGGAAAAAGTGAATTACTACAAAGTTGTAGTGCATCATCAATTTAGTACGAAAAGACAGTTTGTAGACGTGAATGTTAAAAATAAAATATTTAAAACAGCATCTGTGTGATCGCAGTTTTGTTTCCTACACTGTAACGTGCCGGAGCGATCTTAGAAATCAGAATAACCTTTATTTCGATGTTTAAACTTCTGTCCGTCAGCTGCGTTGCATATTTGAGTTTTTAAGTATACTTTATATTCTAGCACAGCGGTGACACGTACGCTCTGTAAAATTTAATTAGAATTCAGATGTGCACTGTAGATAGATGGCGTTATCATTATACCTTTTCTATGTCTGTTTTAATTTATTTAAGACATGCGCTGTAATAGTTTTATCCAGACTTTCATTTCATAGATTAATATGAATAAAAGAGAGTCATAAATTCTTTTCACGCTGCTTCTATTTTGAAAGTTTATTTTTCATATATTTACTGATATTGGATATTTTTATACTGTGTACCTAACACAGTTTTCGGTTACGATATCGGAGTATCCTTTCTTTACATTTCTAAATCCTTTCAAATTTAATGAGGATTCAATAAATAGTTTTTCTAATATCGCATAAGACAGGTGACACGCAAGCGCGCCCCATCATCGACTGACCCAGATACGAGGGTATCCATGCAGTCCCGTCTCAAGACGACCCAACATCGTGCAGGCCTTAGCCGCTACGACAGCAACATACCAACTTTGCGACAGCAGGGAAGTGGCCCAGGTAAGGTTCGACAATCAGCTATAGCAAGGCTCATATCGCCCCTCCGGACCAACCGGAGTTGGTCAAAGTTGGGGCTGAGGGCCCTAGTAACTGGCCGACCTCGGTTTGGCGGCCAGAAGGCTTGTTTGCCTTCTGAGGACGACCTAAGGCCGTCCACCAGGCCCGCTCTCCCAACGGAGTTCACCCCTAGCCGATAACGCACATCCATGCCGACTAGTAAGATCAGCACCGCTTCCCAGTTTTGCTAAGCCTCCTTATACTGCCACTCGGAAGGCCCCACCCAGGACACCTGGACAGCCCCTGTTTGCTCGGGCCATCACAACCCTATGTGAGCACCGATGTCCGCCAGGGTAGTCCCGCCGTCCGGTCATGCACCACCAGTCAGTTAAGACAGACCTCCTCACACCACGTGGGTATACTTCTCCCCGAAACGCACAGGCGGAGAGCACTGCTACGAGTTCATGCGATGCCAATAAAAAGTTCCCTTTTAGACAGTCCGAATTGGCTGTTTTGAATCAGCGCTTCTACCTTTCGGTAGACAGGGAGCACATGCTCCCCCTTCTCTCCACACCACACCAACGCCGACCGTCTCACCAACTCGAACTCACCGTTACACCACCACACACTTACCAACACGCCAACTTACCATCTTGCCAACTTACCAACTCATACTCGCCATCTTGCCAACTTACCATCTCACACTCGCCATCTTGCCAACTTACCATCTCACACTCGCCATCTCGCCGTCACTCAACACTTCGTTACACCACCACTCTCACACCTTTTCATCACCAACTCTCATCGTCTCACCGTCGCACTTACCAACCGAAGAGACCTTCTAGGAGGCTCTTCTGGGGCATCAGGCTCAGACGCTTCGAGAATCCGTCGTCCACCACCAAGCGGGTTAAGTGCCCAGTCCAGGAGATCCGTCATGATGACTGCGATTCCTTTCCTACAATAGTAGTCCAGGCACAAATCCCGCCGCGTTCGAAGGTGGTAGTTCGGCGGGAAGTAACGTTCCCTGACCGACCGCCACCGTGCGCACTCTAGCATCACGTGCTTTACCGAGCTTGCGCTGGCCCCGCAAATACATGCAGGGTTCTTCTGAAAGAAGCGGTGCTGGTGAACTCCGAATGAACCATGTCCGGTGAGGACCTGATTAACAAAGAAATCTCCCTGCACTCTCCGACTGCTCACCTTCGGAAACACTTCATGCGTGAATCTACCCTTCGTGGAGCCATCCCAACGACACTGCCATCTATCTATGAGGCGCCTAAACAGGACGCCCCTTGCACATCTCACACTAAGCTTGACTGGAAGATCTACGTCTTCACGTGCAGTAGCCACCTTAGCAGAGCCATCGACCAGTTCGTTAAAGTGATGACCCACATGGGCTCTGATCCAATGCATCGTGATTCCTATCCCGCCACTCTTAATCAGGTCCTTGGTCTCAGCAACCGTCTTGTGCCTAGGCTTCAGACAGTTAAGCGCTTGCAGCGCCGATCTGGAGTCAGAGTAGACATCCATCTCACTGAGCCCCGACTCCATAGCATCTCTGATGGCTTCCCTGATCGCTATGACCTCCGCCGTGAATACAGAGCTATGGTCGGTAATCCGAAACTGGTCTTCCGAGACGATCTCTCCCCCAGAGACCCGCAGGAACGCGCAGCCAACCCTGCCGTCCTCCATCTTCGAGCCGTCCGTGTAATAACACGAGACTGATTTTGGCGTTACGTCTCGAGTCCAAGGCAGTCTCCAGAGGTCTTCACGTCTCAGCTGATATCTCCAAGTCTCTACCGTTTCCGGCGTGAGATTGGTGTCTTCAACGCCTTCACCCCATCTCACTAAGCCAGTATACAACTGCTCAAATTCCGCACGGAGATGCAGAGGTGGAATCCCTGCAAGCACATTCAGTGCGTCACTTGACACCGTGCGGTAGCATTTCGTCACACACAACAACAGATTTCTCTGTATGGTGTTGAGCTTGTTATTCAACTTTACACGGTTGGTGAACCAGACAGGAGCCGCATACAGTACAATTTTCTCAGCGACGGCCGAGTAGTTCTAATATCGCATAAAAGCAAGAAAAGTGACACAACTCAAAAATGTAATTTTTGAGAAAAATCAACTTAAAGATAAGGCATTGACTAGAATAAAACTGACACAACTGTCTCTTGAGTGGATAATTTTCGAGATGGAAATGTAACATTTTTTGTGCACATTGGGGCTCTTTATATATCTTTCAGTGACATAAACTCGAATTTGCTGTTTTTTGAGTTATGTCACTTTCCTTGCTGGTTGCGATATGTGAAACCGTTGTGGAACATCTTCTCATCATTTTGCTATTTTAATGCATTTTCAGTGAAAAGAAAAAATATAAAATATTTTTGTAAAAAAAATAGAACCGACTACAAAAAGCAGTTATTATTCAAACAACGAAAAATAAAATGAGAGTTCACATAAAATGAAATTTTAAATTGTGCCTAAAAGTATAAAATAAATTCCTTCGCCAAACAACATAAATATTACAATTAATCATAGTCGGTGCAAAATTAAATAAAAGTTAATACATTTATTCATGCAAAAATTAAATTCTGTTCAAAATATACGTCTCCCTTTGCATCATCAAAACATAGTCGAAAACTAACTGCCTTGAATCAAATAAGCAATTGAGATTTAATACGCTGCAGAAGTTTGCAAAGAAAACTCTAGTAACCTCGTAGAAACATAAATATCGAATTGCGAAGGATGTTCACTTTTCTATGCACCGTATTTTCCTGTGTATAATCCGCAGGTCAGATATATCCGTTTCACAACTGAAAATTTAATTTACAGGCATGGGTATAATTTATTTAGATAAAATATTAATTGAAACTATATTTGTCATTAATTAAAATTTCCGGTATAAAACTGATTTTGAAGAACTGCGAATTATACACAGGAAAATACAGTAGATGTCATAAATGGATCAGTAGTATACAGTAATAAAATATTAAAAGAAACTATGAAAATGGGTCATTCGAGACAACAGCATTGTAGCTATCAGCCTAAAATAAAATCTATATAAAAAAAAAAATCCAATTTTACTTAATTTTGGGCCGACTTCAAAAGATATGATTAACTGTAATGTTTACGTTGTTTTGTGAGAGAATTTATTCTATACTTTCAGGTGCAATTTGCTTGTTCATTTTATGTCAATTTTCATTTTATTTTTAGTTATTTGAATAATAGCTCCTCTTTTTGGAATCATTTCTATTTTTTTACAAAAAGATTTTATAATTATCTGACTTTAACTCTTGAAACAAACTTTAAATGTTTTTAGCTGAGTGACAAAAAACGTGAAAGTAGAGTTGAAATATTTTTTTATAATCTATGCGAACTTCTCATGATTTCTGTTTGTTATTTATAAGTTTCAGATTATTAAAATGTGAATTTGCATTTAATCGCGTAATGCGCAATTATGACAGGTTAGCAGCTGAATGACAGGTTCTATGACAGGTAACATTTCATCCACTTCAAAGAAAACGCCCTCTTGCGGCTCGCACTTTGCTTTCCGTCTCCACATTTTATGGTAAAGTTTTTTTTTTTTTTTTTTTTTTTTTTTGGCATGTTTTATCACTTCTTACAGTTATGACCATTAGTTTTGTTACACGCTACATGTTTATGCATTTATTACTGTATAACATATATATTTTGCAATCATAATCGAAACCTTTTTCAACAAACTAAAATAAAGTTATTATTGCAAAGATTCAGATATTTGACTTAAATGATGAATCTAATTCTTTGGATAAATTTTGTAATATTTATTCTAATTCTAATTCGACCATTTCTGTAGTTTGAGCAAATATTCTTCTAGGATTCCGTAAAAAGTTTATACAATCTGAATTAGAACTAGTTTTTATTTAAAATAAATATATCTAAAATATTAAGCACTGATGCTTTTAGAACATCACAGTCCTTTTATAAACAGAAGTAGGATTTTTCGACTCTTAGTTTTGCGATACTTACAATTTCGTGATAATTTTATTTAGAACTAGCTGACGCAACTGATGTTACTGAGGATTACTTTATATTCATATTATATATATATATATATATATGTCCCTGAACTCACATAGATTGTATCAGTTATTATAATTCCTTTTAGTTTTTCTATCTAAAAAATCCCATAGACAGCGCAACCAGTCAAAATGCAGCCAGTGTTCTTTAAACGGAGCATAATTAAACCTTATCATTGGTCATAATTAAAAAAAATCATAAAATAATAATAATATTTGACTATTAAAAAAAAATTAACGTTACTCCATTACATAGGAGAAAAAACAAACAAACAAACAAACAAACAAAAAAAAAAAAAACCAGAGTTGTGTACGTGCCATAGTTTTATCTGTAGTATCACAAGTACAAAAATATAGACAAATATTCTCCTTCATTAGCATGAATGAATATCTTATTTGTTAATTAATAGGTTTTTTACATGATTGTTTTAACATGAATGAATTTCTGACGAAGCAACAAATTGTATAATATGAATTTTATCAAAACTTCATAACCACGTAATGAAATATTTAAGATATGACATTCGTGTTGACCTTAAAAATAATTGAAATTCTTTACTAGGTTAGGAGGAAAAAAATACAATAGTTTGCGTGGTACACATTAAGCAAGAAAATATAATATTTTATAAAAAAAAACGGAGAAAAGTTTCATTTTTAGCAGGCAGATAGAAGATTATTTCCACAAAATTTGCGAGTTATGTAATACTTTTTTTGCACTTTAATAGGTTCTCGGTAAAATTTTTGGAAAGTAAAAGTAATGAAGAAAAGATTTTAAAAATATATTTCAGCAACATAAAAAGTAAGGTACACCTTCATGCATTGAAATTTCGACTGCAAAAGAGAGAATGAGAAAATATGCTCAGTAACTATACTGAATAAATAATGAAGATAAATTTGAATGAAAGGTATTTCCGAGAATACAAAATAATAATAGTAATAATAAAAGTTATTGCAAAAGAAATATTTATTCGGCTATAATTCTGGGTACTTCCTTTCATTTTTGTTTTCTTTCCTTTTTTTTTTTTTTTTTTTTTTTTTACGACCAACATGAAGTGTGGAAATATTTGAAACTAGCGAACCCCCGTGTGAAGTTTTCGAACTTCATTTCATTTCTTTCTTACTTGCCTTATAAACCTCATAAATCTTAAATCAATTTTCTCACCCAATTTAAAATTATAATTTATCAGGTGCCAAATCTATCTGTATTAATAAAATCAGGCTTTCGTCTGTAAATTTGTCAGAATCGAAAAATTTTGCAATATCTTCACGTTTCACACACCATGAAGTGAAAAATGACTTCAGAAAATTTTGTATGTGGGTGTGCGTCATGGTGTCCGTATGCTGTTATGCTATTATTGTCCGGGTGTCACTTGAGAACGACTGTAAGGAATTCAACTGCGCTTGGCAGAAATTTAGATCTTTACCCAACTTAAAATTATATCTATCAACATTTTCAAAACTCACCTCCGCCCCCCCCCCCCCCTGGGCGGGGAAAGGCAAAGACACGTTTGTAAGCATAAATCGGCTCCAAATTACTTCACAGTAAAGGAATTGTACATGCAGAGACTAGACATGAGTACAAATAAAACACTCTGCGATTTGGGAATTTTCGATTTCTAAAGGAAGGGAGGGGGAAATTGATTTTTGGCGGAAAATTTCGCACCTATATTAATAAAATCAGACTTTTGTCTGTAAATTTGTCAGAATCAAAACATTTTGCGATATCTTCATGTTTCACACAGCATGAAAGCAAACTAGTTGGCATAGGTGGACTCTGCTCTGTTCCCTATCATAATTATGTTCTCATAAATTCCTAGTGCGAGACATATTATAATCATGTTAAAAGAAATGAATTTGACCAAAGCTTGATGCAGTGACAGAATGAAATCCCCGTCTAATAGGCTATCCACCGTTCACATCGATATATTTATTTTATTCTAATCTATTAATTTATTTTATCAGGGTTAATTCCGTTGTTTAGTTTTCATGCACTATTTCCAATGCAATAACCCTCAAAATTCATATTTATATGAAAAATTTACAATTTCGCTATGTTGATAAAATCGTAAATTACGAATAATTTACGAAATTTTCCTATTAGAATATTTTTATTCAATCATGTTCAAACAAATATCATAAATGTAACTTTGAAATTGTCTAATGTATTTATGATCCTCAAAATGGAAGTTTATGCTCAATTTTACCTTATTCTGCCATTTTAAGTAAATCGTAAATTCCAAAAATTGGAAAAATCATAGTCTATGATATTCATGCCAGTATCCTAAATAATATTTCGAAAGCTTTTTGACATCTTTACAATGAAAATATCCCTCAAGATTGACGTTTATGTGAAATTTTGCTCTATTCTGCCATGTTAAGAAATTCGTAAATTTCCAATAACTTACGAAATTTTTATATTGGAAAATTCATAGTCATTAATATTCATGCCAGTGTCCCAAATAATATTTCAAAAGTAGTCTGGCATTTTTACGATGAAAATATCCCTCAAAATTGACATTTATGTGAAATTTTGCCCTATAGTGCCATGTTAAAAAATTCGTAAATTTCGAATAACTTGCGAAATTTTCAAAGTAGCATATTTATAGTTACTGATGTTCATTATGGCATCAAAACGGATATTTTAAAACTGGTCTGACATTTTTATAGTAAAAAGTTTCCATTTAATGCACGTTTAAGTGAATTTTTGTCCTATTGTCCCATGTTAAAAAAATCGTAAATTTCTAATAACTTACAAAGTTTTTTAATTCGAATGTTGCAAATGAATAGGGTTGTTGCCAGTGTCGAAAGTAATATTTTAAAACTGATCTGACCTCTCTGCGACAATTTGTTCTTGAGATATCGTGTACACAGACTAACAAACTAACGGACTAACACACTAACACAGTAATACACTAACAGACACCCTACAGACAGACACCATACAAATTTTGTCATTTTCGGATTCCTCACAAAAACATGTAAAAAAGTCAAAAAACTGATGTCGAAAATTTTCACGATTACCTAAGTTCCCCATACCTATAGTATGATGGGGAATTAAAAATGACTTCAGAAAATTTTGTCTCTGTGTGCGTGTGTCATGGTGTCCGCATGTATTTAACTCTATTTTTCTCGGGGCATCACTTGAGAACGGCTGTACGGAATTCAACATCGCTTGGCAGGTATTTGATTTTTACCCAACATAAAATTATATCGATGAACATTTTCGAAATTTCCCTTTGTCCCGCCCACTGGGGGAACAAAAGTCAAAAACACGTTTGTAAGCATAACTCTGGCCCAAATTGCTTCACCGTAAAGAAATTACACATGGGGAGACTAGACACCAGTACAAATAAAATACAATCTGCGATTTAGGAATTTTCGATTTTTAAGGGAAGGGAGGGGGAAAATCGGTTTTTGGCGGGAAATTTTGCAGATTCCTGATTTTTGAGTAGAATTCTACCAAAAATGGAAGAAAGATGTTGAAAAAAGGTATGCGACTTTCTTTCCAAAAACACATTTTCGGTTTTTTGTGATTTCCGGTTTTTCTTTTTTTTTTTGACGGGGGGGAGGGGGTAGCGAGCTACGAAGGGGCAAAATCTAGACATCCCTTTAAGCACTAAATTTGTCCTGAGAAATCTATGAAAGCTGCGGTCATAAATTTGGCGCTTGAATTGTTTATATGTATACAACACCTAAAGTAACGAGATTTATCGAAATCACCCCTATTCACCCCTTGGAGTAGCAGAAGGCAGAAACACCTTTGTAAGCATAACTCTGCTCCAAATTACTTCACAGTGAAGGAATTGCTCATGGGGTGACTACACATATGTACAAATAAAACATCTGCGATTTAGGAAATTTCGGTTTTTAAGAGGAGAGAGGGGGGATCTATTTTTCGCGGGACCTTTTGTAAATTCTGTATTTTTGTGTAGAAATCTACCAGAACGGGAACAAAGATGTTGAAAACAGACATGCGTCTTCTTTAGGATATTTCCAAAACACATTATTGATTTTTTGTAGCCTGCTTTTTTTTAATGGGGGGAAGGGGGTATGGGTTACGAAGGGCAAATTCGAGACACCCCTTTTAGCGCTAAATCTGTCCTGGGAAATTTATGAGAACTGCGGTCACAAAGTTTGATGCTTGATTTGTTTATATGTATCCGACACCTATAGTAACCTAATGTATGGAAATCCCCCCTCTCCCCCTGGCGGGCAGGAAGAAAAAAAAGTTTATAAGCATAACTCGGCCACAAATTACTTAACGGTGCAGAAATGGCTTATGACAACACTTGAGTATACATAAAACATTATGTACGTATTTGGAATTCTTGATTCTTAAAGATGGGAGAGGAAAGATCGTTTTCTGGAGGGAATTTTCAGAAATTCCTGATTTTTGAGTAGAACACTACTAAAAATGGTACAAAGTTATTGAAAACAGCCATGTGTCTTCTTTGATATATTTACAAAACACATTTTGGTTAGTCTGTAATTTTAGATTTTTTTTCTTTTTTTTTTTTTTTTTTTGGAGGGGGGGGGGGAGTTACGAAGAAGCAAATTCGAATTTTTTGGGCTAAATTTATCTTGGGAAATCTGTGGGATCTGTGGTCACGAAATTTGGTGCATAAATTGTTTATATGTATCCGACACTTATAGTAACGGGAATTTACGAAATTTCCTCCTTACCTCCCACGGGGTCGCGGGGCAATAAACATGTGTAAAAACACATTTTCCCGTTTGAATTCGCCTTAAATTATCTTAGAATGGCGAATTTTGTGTATGGATGCTGATTAAGTGTGCGCATTATGTACTTTGGTGGGATTTCGCAAAGCTTCGAACTTACCCACTGGAGAAGAGGAAGTAAGAAGCGGGTAAGTTGCTGCCAAAGGCAGTGGGAATCTGGACTCTTCACATTACGAACAAGGTAAACCGCAACTGAATACAGCAGGAATTTAGGTTATTAATAATGATATGGAATTTTGACAACTCTTTAAGTATACTGTTCAGCGAAGCGGGCAAAACCAGCTAGTTATCCATATTAATAAAATCAGACTTTAGTCTGTAAATTTGTCAAAATCGAAAAATTCTGCTATATCAATTTTCATCCACCATGAAAGCCGAAAATGTCTTCAGAAAATTATGTCTGTGTGTGTGTAATGTCTGTAACGCAATTTGTGTCCGGGTATCACGTGAGAACGGCAGGACGGAATTCAACAGCGTTTGGCAGAAATTTAAGTCTTTTCCCGCCTTAAAATTATATTTATATACTTTTCGGAAATTCCGCCCGTTCAATCCCTGGGTGGGCAAAACTCAAAAACACGTTTGCAAGCATAACTCTGCTCCAAATTACTTCACAGTGAAGAAATTGCACATGGAATGACTACACATGAGTACAAATAAAACATTATCTGTTATTTAGGAAATTTCGATTTTTCAGAGGAGAGACGGGGAGAATCGATTTTTGGCGAGAAATTTTACAAATTCCGGATTTTTGAGTTGAACTCTACCACAAAGGGAACGAAGATATTGAAAACAGACATGCGTCTTCTTTAGGATATTTCCAAAACACGTTATTGATTTTTTGTAACCTGCCAATTTTTATGGGGGGGGAGGGGGTATTTGTTACGAAGGGCAAATTCAAGACACACTTTTAGCACGGAAATTTAAGAGAGTTGCGGTCACAGAGTTTGGTGCTTGGATTGTTTATATGTATCCGACACGTAAAGTAGCATAAAATAACCCCCAAGAAGTGTGTAAACGTACCTCGGCCCAAAGTTACTTCACGGCGAAGAAATTGCACATGAGAAGACTAGCGTTGAATATAAATAAAACATTTTGTACGATTTTGTACGATTTTGGAATTCTTGATTAGTAAAGGAGGGAAGGGAAAATCGTTTTTTGGGGGAAATTTTAGAAATTCGGGTTTTTGAGTAGAGCTCTACTAAAAATGGTACAAAGGTATTGAAAACAGCCGTGCGCTTTCTTTAGAATATTTCCAAAAACACATTTTCGTTCTTTTTTTTGGGGGGGGGGGGAGGAGGGGGTTACGAAGGAGCAAATTCGAGACTTTTACTGCTAAATTTGTCTTGGGATATCTGTGGGATTTGGTTTCACGAAATTTGTCGCGTAAGTAATTTATATGTATTCGACACCTATTGTAACGGGATATTACGAAATTCCCTCCTTACTTCCCGTGGGATCGGGAGGAAATAAACATGTGTAAAAACCCATTTTTTTCTGTTTAAATTCGCCTTAAATTATCTTAGAATGACGGATTTTGATGCGTGATGAATTTTGGCGCGATTTTTAAAGGGTGGGATGGGGAAATCGATTTTTGGCGGAAAATTTCGCATCTATATTAATAAAATCAGACTTTTGTCTGTAAATTTGTCAGAATAAAAAAAAAAAAAAAGGGATATTTTCACGTTTCACACACCATGGAAGCAAAAAATGACTTCAGAAAATTTTGTCTGTGTGTGTGTGTTATGGTGTCCGTATGTCTGTAACGCTATTTTTCTCCGCGCATCACTTGAGAACGGCTGTACGGAATTCAACGGCGCTTGGCAGATATTTAGATCTTTACCGAACTTAAAATTATATCAATCAACAATTTCGAAATTTCCCTTTGTCCCACCCACTGGGAGAACAAAAGTCAAAAACACGTTTGTAAGCATAACTCGGATCCAAATTTTTTCACAGTAAATAAAGTGCACATGGGGAGACTAGACATAAGTACAAATAAAATACTATCTGCGATTTGGGTATTTTCGATTTTTAAGGGAAGGGAGGGGGAAAATCGGTTTTTGGCGGGAAATTTCACAGATTCTCGATTTTTGAGTAGAACTGTACCAAAAATGGAACAAAGATGTTGAAAAAAGTTATGCGACTTTCTGAAAAAAATTCCAAAAACACATTTTCGGTTTTTTGCGATTTTTTTTTTTTTTGGGGGGGGGGAGGGGGTGGTTACGAAGGGGCAAAATCTAGACATCCCTTTAAGCGCTAAGTTTGTCCTGAGAAATCTATGGAAGCTGCGGTCACGAATTTTGGTGCTTGAATTGTTTATATGTATCCAACACGTAAAGTAACGGGATTTATCGAAATCACCTCTACCCTTTGAGGGGGCAGAAGGCAGAAATACCTTTGTAAGCATAACTCTGCTCCAAATTACTTCATAGTGAAGAAATTACCCATGGGATGACTACACATGGGTACAAATATAACATTATCTGCGATCTAGGAAATTTCGAATTAAGAAGAGAGAGGGGGGGAAATCGATCTTTGGTGGGAAATTTTGCAAATTCCAGATTTTTGAGTTGAACTCTACCAAAAAGAGATCAAAGATATTGAAAACAGACATGCGTCTTCTTTAGGATATTTCCAAAACATGTTATTGATTTTTTGTAACCTGCCATTTTTTATGGGGGGGGGGTTATTTGTTACGAAGGGCAAATTCAAGACGCCCCTTTTAGCGCTAATCATGCCCTCGGAAATTTATGAGAACTGTGGTCATAAAGTTTGATGCTTGATTTGTTTACATGTATCCGATACCTATAATTACCGATTATATCGAAATTCCCCTCCTCTCCCCCTGGCCGACAGAAAGCAAAAAAAAAAAAAAAAACGTTTATAAGCATAACTCGGCCATGAATTACTTCACGGTAAAGAAATTGCTAATGACGAGACTACACTTGAGTATAAATATAACATTATGTACGATTTTGGAATTCTTCCCGGAGGGAATTTTCAGAAATTCCTGATTTTTGAGTAGAACACTACTAAAATGGTACAAAGGTATTGAAAAAAGCCATGTGTCTTCTTTGGTATATTAACAAAACACATTTTGGTTATTCTGTAATTTTAGATTTTTTTTCGGGGGGGGGGGGGGGGAAGGGGAGGATTTACGAAGAAGCTAATTCGAGAATTACGGAGAAGCTAACCCCCTTTTATGGGCTAAATTTGTCTTGGGAAATCTGTGGGATCTGCGGTCATGAAATTCGGTGCATAAATTGTTTATATGTATCCGACACTTATTGTAACGGGATTTTACGAAATTCCTTCCTTACCTCCCGGGGGCTCGAGGGGCAATAAACATGTGTAAAAATGCGTTTTCCCGTTTGAGTTCGCCTTAAATTATCTTAGAATGGCGAATTTTGTGTATGGATGTTGATTAAGTGTGCGCATTATGTACTTTGGTGGGATTTCGCAAAACTTCGAACTTACCCACTGGGAAAGGGGAATTAAGAAGCAGGTATGTTGCTGCCAAACGCAGTGGGGACCTGGACATTTTACATTTCGAACGAGAAAAACCTCTACCGAACACAGCAGGAACTTAAGTTGTTAATAATGACATGGAATTTTGTCAACTCTTTAAGTATACTGTGCAAAGCGAGCAAAGCCAGCTAGTTATCCATATTAATATAATCAGACTTTTGTCTGTAAATTTGTAAGAATAAAAAATTTTTGCGAAATCATCAATTTCCACCAACCATGAAAGCCGAAATGAGATTCAGAAAATTATGTCTGTGTGTGTGTGATGTCTGTAACGCTATTTTTGTCCGGGTATCACGTAAGAACGGCAGTACGAAATTCAACGGCGCTTGGCAGGAGTTTAAGTCTTTACCCACATTAAAATTATATTTATCAACTTTTCCGAAATTCCCTCCCGTTCCTCCTCTGGGTGAGCAAAGTCGAAAACATGTTTGTAAGCATAACACGGCTCCAAATTACTTTACAGTAAAGAATTTGTACATGGGGAGACTATAGACATGAGTACAAATAAATCTGCGATTTAGGAATTTTTGATTTTTAAGGGGAGGGAGGGGAAAAATCAATTTTTGGCGGGAAATTTCGAAAATTCCTGATTTGAGTAGAACTCTAGCAAAAAGAGAACAAAGATGTTGAAAACAAGCTATGCGATTTTCTTAGGATAATTCCTGAAACACATTTTTAGTATTTTGTGGTTTGCGTTTTTAGTGCTAGAGGCCTATTTCAGTCGGTACAGCGTTGTCGAATTTTTATACGTCACTCTTAATAGTGCTAAGGGCCTATTTCAGTCGGTTTATTAAATGGGGATTTATTGAATGAAGTCCCCCCAAGGCACAACTTTGACATGAGTCCCCCCCAGGCCCAACTTTGACATGAGTCCCCCCGCTAGAGGCCTATTTCAGTCGGTACAGCGTTGTCGTCGTCGTCATTTTTACGTCACTGTTAATAGTGCTAAGGGCCTATTTCAGTGGGTTTATTGAATGGGGATTTATTGAATGAAGTCCCCCCAAGGCACAACTTTGACATGAGTCCCCCCCCAGGCCCAACTTTGACATGAGTCCCCCCGCTAGAGGTCTATTTCAGTCGGCACAGCGTTGTCGAATTTTTATACGTCACTCTTAATAGTGCTAAGGACCTATTTCAGTCGGTTTATTGAATAGGGATTTATTGAATGAAGTCCCCCCAAGGCACAAATTTGACATGAGTCCCCCCCCCAAGGTACAACTTTGACATGAATCCCCCCCAAGGCCCAACTTTGACATGAGTCCCCACCCAGGCCCAACTTTGACATGAGTCCCCCCAATGCCCAACTTTGACATGAGTCCCCCCCCAAGGCACACCTCCCCCTCATTGGGAAAAAGAGAAGAAACGTTGTTTTGCGGCTATAAGACAGTTTGGACTTCCAACGTTATTTGTTACAGTATCTGCAGCTGAAACACATTGGTTTGATTTAATGAAAACTTTATCATGGAATTTAGATCGTCACGAATTAACTAAAAAAGAATTTGTCGATATTAACAAGTTTAGCAGTAGGCCTCTGGCACTAAATTAAAATCTGTCAATGTCAGATTTTCATGTTTTAAATAATGAAATAATGTCGTGTCTGTATATTTTTATTTATTTATTTTTTTTTTTTTCACAATTTACCAAACGAAAAAAAAAAAGTATAAATAAATGCAGCATGAAAGGAACTTTAAACATCATTATTTGGTGTAATTTACTTCAGGAAGAAATGTTGCCAACTATAAACAGTAAATTATAAAGTGTATTATTTAATGGCATTTAGGAGTTAATATTTGCGGACCATTAACATATTACAATTTCAACTTTTAAATTTTGAACAATAGCAGCGATTTTGATAAAAGACTTTTCTAGATGCAAGTTTAAGTTTAGATTTCAAATTTCATGTCACTTGAAATTTAAAAGACTAGAATTAATTTTTAAAAACCTTTTTCTTCTACTGTTAAGTAAAAAAAAATATATATATATATATATAATTATTCATATATTAATAAACATACATTATTATATTTATAGCACTAATAATGCTAAAAAGAGTGTGAAATTTTTGAAAAACCGTTCCAAAGGAAATACAGATGAAACATTGAATGGCGAAAAATGTCTTTCGGAAACTCGACCCGAGAAATTGGCCAGAAGTAGTCCAGGACAGCTTAAAACAGCGCTGGCATCTCAACTTGAAGTTTGCTGGTTAACGAGGGAAGTTTTCGCTGAACATAAATATTTTCTACGTTTTTTATTACTTAAAAATCGGCAATTGTCATATTAATTGTTGTTATAATACTTAAATGCATAGATGAAATGGTCACACTGAAATTGCATACCTGGTAATATTTATACACTCATGTTTGTGAAAATTACAACACCATGAAGGATCATGGAAATCGAACCAAACTTAAAAGAAATGTAAAGTGAGGTAAGGCATGCAAATGATTGAACAGGGAGCAGCCCCCGCTCACCGCTCGAAGAGCGGTGTTGAGCGCTTCCAGGAAAATCCACGTGAGCTGCTCCGACATTTATTGAGAAATCAAAAAAAAAAAAAAAATTACATCATGCATCGCCTGGCTTAGCCAGCCCGCGACAAGGGGCGATGCAAATGGGCATGGGTATTTACAAGAGCGGCGCCAGACACAAGTCTACCTGCGACACGGGGCGCCGCTTGATTATAGGAGAGAGGGTGCGAGGCTGTGTGGCCTTCCGCGACAAGCGGCACGCTACCAGTTTAGACCCTATTTATGAGGGCTACTGCAGCATCACGGGCACACGGGAAGATAACAGGGAGATAGAAGATTAATGTGTTTAGGAGAAAGAATTTTTCTTTAGTTGTGATTTTAGGTTAGTTTGTTAGATTACATAAATCCATTAGGAATGAGAAAATTTTATTTAATTTATTAATTAAGGGTTTCCTTGTTAAATTGTTGTCCAGCCAATTGATTGGTCTGGGAGAGGGATTTCTAATATGATATAGTGCTGTTAAGGGGCAGTGGAAATAATAGTGTTGCGGAGTTCCCTCCTCGCTGCAGGAACACAGGGGAGAGCGTCGGCAATTAAATTTGTAAAGGTAAGATGGGAAGGGGCCATGACCTGTTAAAAATGCCGTGATAGGTGGTGTTAGGGTTCAGGAATTAATACGAGCCTGTGGGATCAGCGAAAAGGTGTGCCTACCCTTCTCTGAACTATCCCACAGGTTTTGCCATTTGAGATTAATAATTTCTTTGATTCTATTTTTGACATAGGAGGGTGGGGCAGGGATTGTGGAACACTTGGTGGGGAAATCAGTTGCTTCTTTTGCAAGGGAGTCAGCGAGTTCATTGCCGATCACGCCCCTGTGGGCAGAAACGTGTGCCAGGGAGCAAGTTAAGTTAGGATTCGTTAAGAGTTTTTTGATCTGTTGAATTTGTGGGTGTCTGCTCCGATGCCGAGCTATTGCCTGAAGGCCCGAGAGACTATCGCTGAAGATGTTAAAGATATCATTCGTGTTCGAGTCGCCAATCCAGCGTATTGATTTTTCTATGGCATAGATTTCCGCTTGGAAGACTGTATTATTGTCCTCGAGCCTGCAGGCCCACCGATGGGCCACGGTGCCACGGTCCAGCACGCAAAACGCTGCTGCAACCCCGGCGTCCGTTTTGGAACCATCAGTGTAGATCGCCACTGGAGCAGAGGGAGAGAAACTATTTTTAGTGCAATTGGTGATGAATGGGGCAACATCCTTGCCTGGGTGAATATCCCAGCTGCAGGTCAAAGTTTGTATGGGGGTTTGTGGGAAGATGATGTTTGTTAATTCGGGATCTTTAAGCTGTAGGATTTGAGTTTTTATATATGTCTGCGAGACCTGCAGGTGGGCTCGAGGAATCCCAGTGATTACGGTGAGGGCATCAGTGGATATTGTTTTATATCCTCTTGCAATTTGCAAGAGGAAGGGTCTTTGGGCTGAGTTAAGAGAGGTAATGGCATCAGTTCTCAGGTGACCGCCCCAAATGGCGGCTCCGTAGGTTATTATTTTCTCGATGATTGTTTTATACCAGGTTTTTAGGAGAGAGGTGGAGATACCCCACCTCTTTCCCACCATTTTTACTGAGCTGTGGTATATACTTTGAGTCTTTAGTTTAATTTCTTTTACGTGAGCCAGCCAGTTGAGGTGCCTGTCAAAGGTGATGCCAAGGAGTTTCATGTTTTCGACATGATTGACACTGATGCCGTCTATCCGCATCTTGGGATTCCTAGTTCTTTTAAGGGCTTTAGGAAAGGCGAGAGTTAATGCTTTGGTTTTAGATGGGGATAATTTTAAGTCGAATTCTTTCAAAAGTTTACTGAAGTGGGAAAGGTCTTCCTGGGCCTGGTCCTCCAGGTTTTTTCTAGTTCGACCCGAGACAATCAGGGAGAAATCATCCGCATAAGCAAATGTTGTGAAGCCCGCAGAGTTCATGCTTTTGAGTATTATGTCTGCTATCAGATTCCACAGGATAGGACCTAGGCACAAACCCTGTAGGCAGCCTTTAGTTTGGTTGATGTTCGGTATTCCCGTCACCCCAGTTGACAATAATTTTCCTATGGGAGAGGTATGAGCGGATGAATCCGGCCAGATTACTCGGGCAGTTAAGGTCTTGTAGGGCGCGTAGAATGTGTGGCCACTCCACATTGTCGAAGGCTCCTTGAATGTCTAGAGAGATGATAGTGGTGTAGTTTGATGCATTACAGCTGACGGCGCAGGAACTTTTTATGGCTTGTAGTGCTTGGTCGCAAGATCTGCCTTCTCTGAACCCAAATTGGTTAGGATGTAGTAGATTGTTTGTTTCGAGGTAAAAGTTTAATCTTGTTACAATTAATTTTTCTAATAGTTTGCCTAAAGTGGGGAGGAGGCAGATCGGTCTGTAGGATGAGGGTTCAGAGGGAAGTTTCCCTTGCTTCAAAAAGTACACCACTTCACCTCTTCTGAGTGTTTCGGGGTAGTATTGGTGTTTGAGACATAGATTGGTGCATTTCTGAAGGATGTGTGGCATTGTGCAGTGTACGTTTCGTAAGGTTTTAAAATCTATGTTGTCCGGACCTGGAGCCTTTTTGATGTTGAAGCTGTGAAGAGTGGCTTTAACCTCAGACTCCGTGAAGGGAACATCCGAGGGAGCCGAGTAGAGTGGTGCTTGGTGTTGTGGGTAGACGGTTCTTGGGAAAAGGATGTTTGTGAGGTACTCTAGATTGTTACGTTTTGAGGAGAGAGCTGGAGGACGTTCCAGTTTCAGCTGGGGCGGGGTGAAGAATTTTTGACTGTAAAACCTTTGAGCTGTGCCGAATATTTGTGTTTGTGATGTGCAGAATTTCTTCCATGCGTTATGTTTGGCTTCGTTGATGTGTTTTTTGAATATTGCCGAATGGTGTTTTATTTTTTGTCTGTGTTGTTGTAGAAGTGACGGGTCAAGGTATTTTACTTGTCTTCTTAGGGCGGTTAGGTGATTACGCATGGAACGGAGCTGGGGAGACCAGAAGGAGTAGGCGTACTGCCGTCCCGATTTCTTCAGCCTGAATGCTGCGGCCGCGGCTCTCTGGATGGAGGCTATTAGATTAACTGTAAATTTTTCTAATTGTGTGGTGTTGTTAATGGCGTTGAGTTCGTCTGTTAGTGATAAGGAGGAGTTGAGTAAAAGTTTGTTAAATTTCTTGAAGTTTCCACGTTTAGTGGCAAACCGTTTAGAGTATGTTACTGTGGGTATTGAATTGATAGAGTAAGTGATGTAATTGTGATCTGTGTTATTAAAAATGTCCAGGACTGACCAGTCGAAGATTCAAGCTAGGGTCTTTGTATTACAGAGAGTGAAGTCTGGCCAGCTCTGGGCATTGTCCTTTTGGAAGGTGGGAGCAGAGTTTTCTAAGTTAGCAAGGCAGAGGTTATTGGAGGCTATAAATTCTATTAGGCTGCGACCTCTGCTGTTCTCAATCGGTGAGCACCAAAGGGGGGAGTTAGCATTGAGGTCGCAGCCGCAGATGAAGAGTGACTTTTGTGTGATTAAATGTTTCCATTCCAGTAGACAGGCCTCAAAATCCGCTGACGGGGCTGCGTAAGCGCTGCCAATAATCAGTTCGCCCTCCTTCGTGGTCAGTGTAATAAAAACACAATGGTCCCCAGTGTAAAGATGAGTGTAAATAAGGGTTTGTGATCGAATTATAATGTGAGCTGAGTTGTTTTTAGAGCTGAAACTGGACCAGGAAGAAGGGAAGCCGTACAGATCTCCCCCAACGGTGCAATATGCGTCCTGGAGCAGTCCGATGTCCACGGAGTTATCCTCCATGAACGTGAGGACCGTCGAGTTCGCCGCCTTGCACCTGTTGAGGTTGATCTGCACGATCTTCAGGTTATTGAAATTTACTGGGGGTTCGGGAGAGGAAGAGGAAGAGGATGTTGCCTCTGGGGAAGGTGAGGAGAGTACTTTTTTGTTTTTCTTTTTAGCTTTGAATTTTAATAACTATTTTGGGGTAAGAGGTTGGGTTAGTTTAGGAATAAAAGCTGTTACCTTCCTGAGGTGCGATTTGAGCTGCCGTGGTAGGGACCGTCAGCATAACGAGAGTCATCAGCGTAATAGGGTCCGTCGTTGGGTCCGTCGTAGAGTCCATCACAGGGTCCATCATAGGGTCCGTCAGTGTAGTACCCTTGGTTATAGGGGTAGTTGTAGTAGTCAGAGTAATAGTCAGAGTACAGTGGGTAGTCGGGATATGGCTGATATTTTGAGCCTTGCTGAGAGGGTCCTGGGACTGAACTGTAGTTCCTGCTGAGTGACCTTTGTAGGAAAGCTCTGCTGGAAGTTCTTTGTTGGTTGGCACTCTTTTGAGAGGTGTGTTTGCGGTTTCTAGAGGGGAGTCTTTGGGATGATTTGGAGTGAGCCTTGTAAGACTTTGTTGATCTGGAACGGCGTCTTGTTGGGCGCTTTGGGGCGTCCGTCCTGCTTTTCCTGGGAGGAGGTGCAGCCGAGACTGTGTAGGAAAACTTGGCTTCCAGTTCCTCTCTACGGGAATTGTATTTCTCCGCATAGAGTGGACAGTCCATAGAGTAGGCCTGATGGTTGGAGGGAAGGGCTCTTTCGTGATTTCTTCTCCTAGTAATGTTGAACCTCTGGCAGTTGATGCAACTCGCCCTGGCGTTGCACCCCTCATTCTTGTGGCTGCCTGAGCACTGCGAGCAGAAGAGTTTGTCGCTGCACTTGGACGTTGGGTGTTCCAGCGACTGACATTTAGTGCATCTCAGGACCCTTGTGTAGGGCTTGAAGATGCATCTGAAGAGGCCCAGATTAAATGCCTGAGACTTGATAAAAGCTTCTGCAAAGAGCACCGGGGCTTGAAAAACTAGGTTTTTAAGGTGTGCTGCTCTGGCGGGTTGTGTTCTTACATGTTTGATAAGGTCTTGGAGGTCCCCAGGGAGGCTTCTGGCCTGAAAGAGTTTTTGGACGATATCTGCATCCTCTAAGTCTGTCGGCACTCCCAAGAGCAAGAACCAGATGGTGGGGCAGGGTTTAGGCTTGATATCCAGTTTTTCTTTTATCTCCTGGAAAGTCTGCAGATCCTTTGCCAGGAGGACTGCCTCTTCTGGGGAGGAGCATCTGATGTCAACTGAGGCTCTGTATACTTGTTTTCCTTCGATCTTTCCTATAGTTGATATGTAGTGTTTCTTCAGCAGGTTGAGGATATCGGTGCCTCTGTCAGTGGTTGCGTGTGATTTTATGTACAGGGTGCTTCTGAATCTTCTGTATTGTGCTGCAGCCTGTAGTAAGTTCTTGTGGAGTTGGTTGGAGGTCTTTGTAGGATGGTCTGTGGTGTAGGCTTGCTTGTGTGTGCTGGCCTGGGCATAAGAGATTGTGTTTTCTGTAGTGGGCTGTGACTGATCTGTGATGTTTTGGTTCTCTTCCAGTGGTTGCTGAGGATGTCTAGTTGTAGTGTTCTGAATATGTTCTTGTAGTAGTGTTTGCTGGTGTTCAAGTTTTGTTGCAAGTGATTCTTGTAGCTTTTCTTGCTTTTCGAAATTAATGTTGAGCGCTTGTTGTAGGCCCTTTAATTCTTGCATGTGGATGTTTAAATCTGTGAATTTACTTTGTATGGATTTTGTGTATTCTTTGAGAGGAGAAATGCTTTGATATGTCTGATGTCGGGTCTGTACTTGTTGTGGTGATGCGTAGGGTGACTCTTTTTTGAAGTGGATCCTGGACCTCGGCCAGTGCCTGTAGTTCTATAATCCTGTTGAAGGCTTTCTCGAGTGGAGCTGACATGTGTTTTTTCCGGCAGATTAGGATGATATTGTTGGCTGCTCTGGCCACATCTTGAATGGATGAGAATGATAGAAAGTCCTCTTTCCTGGTGTACGTTTCTGGTAGAGGTGTTGTAAGAGAGAAGTTAGTCATATTTGACTTGCCTGCTGCAGGTGGAAACGTTATCGGAAACCTCCTCTGCGTTAGGCTTGCTTTTCGCTGGTGATAACAGATCCATGTGGACTTTGCGTTTTGTGTTATGAACAGTTAGTGAAGCTTTTATAAAAGCTGTTTTTATATCGTAGGTTTTACTATGAGATTAGCAATTAGTCAGATTTACTATGATTTTCTATTGGAGCAGGTTGGTGCTCGCTAGAGCGCCTGCACCATACCATTAGTTTGAGAGGAGGGAGAAAAAAAAAAAAAGCAAAAACCGAGAGCCTAGACTCTCGAAAATAGCTAAGAGAAAAGATTATTAAAAGAAAATGAATTTTAAAAATGATACCATTCGACTATGCCAGGGACAGATAGAGAGAGGAAAAAAAAAAAAAACTTTAATTGACTGGGGGGGGAGACCCAAATGGTGGAAAGACTGAGGGAGAACTGGAGCTGGTTGGAAGGAAAATTGGTTATTTAGGCTTGATTTTCTGTAGAAGGGATATAATTGGAACGGAGGCAGAATGGATAGGGAAGAGCCAATAAGTTTTAATATATATTTAAAAATTTTGATAAGTGAGTTATTTGGCAAAAGTTTTTGAAGTCCTACGTTTCCGTGTCTGAGAAACTAATTCTTTTGAACACGGGAACAGTAGACTCGAGTAAAAATAGTAAAAGGCAAATATATGGAATTTGGCAAAATATAGTTGAGGTCCGGCGTTCCTGTGTATGAAAAACTGGAAACTACGTCCCCAGAACACGAGGACTGTGGACTTAAAAGGAATATGGAATTGGAAAAAATAAATAATGATAAAAAAAAAATGGGAGGGGGGAGGGGGGCAACAGGGGGAGCAGAGGCAGACACCAAGAACTCCTAGGAGGGTAAACAGCGAGGTTAATAAAGGGATGGGAGCCTAAGAGGTGGGGCATGCCGAACGAAGAAAAAAAAAAAAGGTGGGTAGGCACTTGGGGTGGGGCCGGAGGAGCCAAGAGGCTTCCAGGGCCCAGAAACGTTGATTAGAATTACAAAGAGATTGCGCTTGCCTGGAACGAGAACCGACTACTTATCAGTCGCTTTTTCTAGGTATATAAAGAACTGTAAAGGCGCGTTGAAATCTGTTTATCGTCCTCTATCTGCGATAAGAGTTTCATTGGTGGTCAATATGCCTCGTTAAAAGCGGAGGGTGCCATACCAACAACTAACAGAGTTCATACGTGGCCGCATCTTTGGTATGGGAGAGGGTGGATTTTCGTATCGAGAAATCGCAGCCCGTACGCAGTGTAATGCCACAACAGTGATGCGTGTTTGGAAGAAATGGACAGAGGAGAATCAAACAAGCCAAAAACCCGGCAGTGGGAAACGCAATAGAACAACGACACTAGACGACAGACACCTCATCCGCATGGCTGGGACGGACCTACAGCGTCCTCTCGTGTGTTAGCAAAACGTTGGAACACGGCTACAGGTGTTTTATTGTCTAGCTCAACGGTTCGTTGCCGTTTGCTGTAGCATGAACTGCTTGCAAATGTTCGTCTACGCAGGATTCTCCTCTCGCTGAATCACAAACGCCTCCGATTTCAATGGGCTCAGCAACACAGCACGTGGCGTGCCCAGTGGCAAAAAATTGTTTTCGTCAATGAATCTCGCTACAATATTTAGTACAATGATAGAAGAGTATGCGTCAGACGTTACAGGGGGAAACGTCTGCTCCCACGTGTTATCTAGCGTCATACTACACAAACGTCTAGCATCATGGTGTCTGGAGCTATTGGGTATAATTGTTGATCCCATCTATTGCACATTGCGGGCAACTTCAACAGTAATCACTACATAAGGGAAATTTTGGAGCTAGAGGTTCTTCCCATTCTTCAACGCATTCCGGGTGCTGTATATCAGCAGGATAATGCCCGTGCACATGTTTCTCAGACTGCACAAGCCTTCTTCAGTGCACAACATGTTTCGCTTCTTCCATGGCTTTCTCATTCCCCGTATATGTCAGCCATGGAGCACGTCTGGGATTTCAATGGTCGGCGACTCGCTCGTACAACTGGTAGGGCGCACAGTAAGATTGAACTTTGGCGTCATGTAGAAGCCATTTGGAATGTCATTCCCCAGGTTTGCATTTAGAACCAGTATGATTCTGTGCTACAGGCTGTCATTGCTCAGCGTGGCGGACACATAAAGTACTGATTTCAGACCTTTTTTTTTTTTTTTTGTCTTGTACATTCGATCGTTTAATTGAACCATTATCAGTAATATGTGGAATAAATTTCATTAATTTCTGACAGTATTTTCATGGTGTTGCAATTTTCACAAACGTGAGAGTAATTTATTTCGGAGTATTGTTAGCCCGCCCTTTTTTTACACCAGTAGGATTTTAAAGAAATTTTCTGCAATATGTAATTACGATGAAATAAGAAGAAAAAGGCTTTTAAAATATACTGGTGTAAAAAAAGTGTCGGGCTAACCGTACTCCGGAATAAATTATACATATTACCAGGTATGCGTTTGTATCCGGACGATATACGCTAAAAGTATTTAGCTAGATATACAAATTTGGACTTTTTTATATTTGCAGACGATAACCTGTAGCATAAATTGCAATTTATCTTTCATAAAAGATAATTTGAAGAGGTAGAAAAAGAATTGAAGTATTAATTATCATATAATCCTAATATATAATCGTGATAATCGTCACATAATCGTATGTAATAATTATCATATTAATAGTTTTTATAATATTTAGATGAAATGGTCACACTAAAACGTTTGAGTCAAATCGGACGATATGCGCTAAATTTTTTTAGCTCGATATATAAATTTGGACACTTTTATATTTGCATACAATAATTTGTAGCAACAAATGTAATTTATCTTTCATAAAAGTTAATTTGAAGAAAGAGAAAAATAATTGAAATAATATTTCAATTATTTTTAAGTGGTGCTAAATCAAAAAAAAAAAAAAAAAAAAAAATATTTTCAACATCCATAGAATTATCGCATGAAAATGCTGCATATCTTGATACTATATTCAGATGGTTTACAGAATTTTGCAAACTCTCAATTGTCTTTTTGATGAAAAACACAGAAAAATGTTTTTGCCATCTGTAGTCTTTGAAAATGATTCGGCCATGCGAAAGGTTAATCGATAATTATCGCTGCACCTACTGCATGACAGAAAAGAAATTTATCTTCAGATCCGTATAATTTAGTCATATGCAAATTTTCAGAATTTATTATTCATGAAGAAATGACTGCATCTGACTAAATTAGTTTCTCGTTGGATCCCTCATAATGTAACAAAATGTGAAAAAGTGCAGCGTATCAATCTACCAAAAAACCTTGAAATTACTTAATGGGAATACTGCCATACCTCTAAAAATATAACTTGTTATGAAACATTCACACAGAATTTTGACGTTCCAACGAGATAAGAAAATAGAATATGAATCTTTAAAAGTAACCCTAAATAAACAATACCAAAATGTAATGAGCATAGAAAAAAATAATGTATTACATTTTCTTCAGCAGTGGAAGCCACTTTTTTTTCCAATGCAGGTCAAACCATCAGACTGTAGAAACAGAAGACATTTACAGCTAGCTGGTATACTACAAACAGATACTGTTAAACCGCAGAAGGATGATCCCTGGCGTCTTCTGCGCATGAGTGAAAAGGGTTGGTCCATTTATAAAATAGGAATGTCCGTAGTACCTAGGGATGTGTTTGTTTATTGGTATGAAAAAATTATAAACTCACTGATTACATTTCTTTTCCTTCTTTGAACTGATTCTTGAATATCTGGTTATATAAATATTTTACGATTAATTAAAAGAAAGAAAAACTCATAATATTATAAAGGGGATAGTTTTAAGGTATAACTTTAGTATATCCCTATAGCTGAATTTGGCGATTTTTCTTTGGCGATATAATATGGCAGCCTATATCTTGTTTATTTTGGATTTATGATTTTATGATTTAGATTATGATTTTATCATTTATGATTTTTAGATTTATGATTTAGCCATAATCGCCAACAAAAAATTGCCAAATGTCGTTGTGGGGATATATTAAAGTTGTTCTTTGAAGTGTGTAACACTAATTTAAAAAATATGTCAATTATTATTTACAAACTAGTATATAACCCCTTAAAAAATGACGAAATGTGAAATCAATTAAGGTAGTGAATCAACGAATTCTTTGCCAGCTTCGCTGGTCACTATATTTAACACGTTCGCTGCCGGTTTCACGTGACTAAAATTTGAAATGACGTTTTTTTCCTTTAACCCGCCGAATATGTTTGACGTGTTGCACAAGAGCGCTACATCGCCAGATGTTATAGGCTTTGTGTTTACCTTTGCTTGTTTGCGTCATGTGTTACGTCAATACGCTGTATTACGTCAGACGTGTAAAAATTCATCTGCTCGTTACAAGCAAACTCTGGAGTTAAAGAGTAATAAGTTAAATTTCCATAGCAAATAGTTTCGTTTGTACTGAGCAGATAAAATATCTCGCTGACGCCATCACTTCAGTTGCATATTGATGATACGTGTTTTATTAGAGAGAAAGTATTCTATTTTGAAATACCCTTCCATGGAGGATCAAATTTTTGATCGCATGTTTCCAGACCACTTCTAGGGCTGAGTCCCCGACCGTTGCCAATCGCCCATTGCGCAGCACTAGTGTGACGTAAAACCCAACCAACCATCTATTTTGAAATATGAATATTTGGGGCTTACTTTATTCGCATCGAGATCATCTCGAGATCGAGAGTGACGTCTTTCGTTATTGTCTGGAAACGATACCTAGAAAACGAAGTGTGCAAGAATTGGTACTTTATTCCTCTCGTCCGATAAGTGAAATCGAGATGATATCGTCAGTGAAACGACAGTTTTGTCCCTCCCTTCGAAATGACATAACAGCGAAGGAGGAGTTACTTTTAACTTCTTCTTCGCATTTTTTAACCAATAAAAAAATAGAAAACTATTTTCCAAGATTCATAGCGAACATTAACTGTAATCGGCTTCGGATCGCACCTCCGTGTTGTTTGTTTATTGTCGAATTGTTTACAAATTGTATGCGTTTATTATTTTAATAATAATAATGATTTCCTTCTAGAAAAGGGAAAACATTATTTATGTAATGGGCTTGGGGGTTCCTAGATGTACAAATTATAGAAGAATAGATGCAATCAAACTTAAAAATAAACTATTTTCTTAGATTTAAAATTAGTACTTTTAATTACAAACCTTTTTAGATACACTTTTTCCTTGTATTTAACATATTAAAGTATTTATATTTTTAATATAAGATGTAATTTTTTGTGTGTGAGTGTGTTCAGTCTTTATTGCATTTTAACAATGCCATTGAGCCTATTTTAAAGCATGAAGCATGCAAATTTTCTTTCATTGGAATGCAAGAAGAGAATGTATTTAAAGTGACTGCAAGAAGTAAATGTATTTAAACTTTGTCAGTCTCAATAGAAACAATAAATTGAAAACAGACTTTTTTTTAATGATCATTAGTTGATTATGAATGTATCGTTATCTTAATTTACATATTGCACTTTTATTGCGTAGAAGTTGCTAAATAACATTAATACTTTAAATTAGCCATATTAAAGAAAATATAAAATGTATGGATATGAATACCAAATTGTTGCAATATGTATGTTGCTTGTTCACTTCTTTTGTTTTGGTTCAGTTTTGATTTATCGTAGAGTATCATGAATTGTAATGAAGAGAATTAAGAAGGAATAGAGATAAGTTTTAAGAATTAATTAAAAAATTACATTTATTAGAGCTAGTAAATTTAATTGCTCTTATAATTGAATTTAAGTCATCAAAGGATGACATTTTAATGATGATTTTCTTTTTTATATGTATTGCTTCTGATCAAATTGCTTTTCTTCGATGTGTTTTCTTGTTTGGTTATATCGCTGAAAAGCTCCCTTTTGTATGCTGCCAGTGAGGGTTACTATTCGGAACGGTGCCATCCAGGCGAATTCCAGAAAAATCGCCAAGAGGTGGGTAAAAGTAAATTTCCCCCTGTGTCAGGCGTCAGGCCCTCCCCATTTACACAATGCAATTTTCGTTATGTAACACCCAACCATGTTGAAATTTAAAATTTCATAAATATCTGACAGTGAGCCAACTACCAACTGCACTTCTTTAATTTATTTCCATTTAAAAAAATTATGAACTGCACGCAGATGTGCAAATGCCTCATGCTTTCTGAAACTCCTGCTATGAATTAGGATCATCTTTCTTAAAGTAATGAAATAGAAAAGGAAAAGATATGATAGGGATGCACCGAATATTCGTTATTCGGCCATACTACCGAATATTCAGTTTAGTCGAATCAAACTATTCGACTAGCCGAATATTAAATTATTCAGCTAGTTGGAACGTATAAAAATTCAATTTTTAAAAAATTTTTAATTATTTGAAAAAAATTTGCGATTTTTAATTATAATTAAAATTTTCAGAGTAATTAAGAAATATAATAACTACAGAACTATGGATAAACACCATATAATGCAATAAACTTGCAACTATTGTTTCGGGTTGAAATAACACACGACCCTTCGTCAGGCGAACAAAGCAGCTACGCGTTGGTAATAAGGTGCGTTGCCGCTTTGACTGCCACACTCGTGCCTACTTTGTTCGCCTGACGAAGGGTTGTGTGTTATTTCGACCCAAAACAATTGTTGCGAGTTTTGAATTTTATGGTGTTTATCCAAAGTTCTGTAGTGATTACTTTAAAACGCCAGTTCTGTGGTGCTTTATTATTATAATTAAGAAATAGTTTATATTTAAAGGAAAACAATTATTTCATCTAATTTCAAGTAACATTAAAGAAAATTATTAGTTACATTAATCATAACAATTAATAATATCTAACAAAAGTTGTCTTTATCAATAACAGTATAACGATACTTTTCTAAGTTGAGTTAAGAAAGAACGTACATAATTCACATGATTACAATTCAAGTTACAATCTAGGAAACTTCAAGAGATCAAAAAAAGGTCGGATCCAAATCTGGCAAGAAAAATGACACAAGTCATATATTAGCAGTTTTTAACTTGTTACTAAAAAATGTATATGAAGTGCCCCAACATGCACGAACAGTATCGCATCTCTATCTCACAATTTATTCACATGAGAGTCAGAGACATTTACAACAGTTTTGATATAGGTTATCCAGTACGTTGTCACTTTTAAATTGATTTTTCTCAAATGCTGCATTTCTGTTTTTCACTTTCTCTTACCCATAGGGTCGAGAAAGTATTGTTTTAGGGTCAAATTTTTGAATGTGAGTTTTTGTTATATTTACATGTTCTGAGGTCCCCTGAATACGAAAATCATGTTTTTAGCGAATGGTCTGTGTGCCTGTCTGTTACCAGCATATTTCAAGAACAAATAATAGCAGAAATTCCAAAGTCGGTATTCTAAATGGGTATCATATAGGGATGCTACAGTAAGCTTTTCGTTGAGATGAAGCAAATGGTTCGTGTACAGGGACACTCGAAAGTATTCAAATACATTACGTGTATGGGGGGAATTGCAGGTAAGTAGAGTTTAACATCTATAGACTGCACTAAACAAAATGAAACAAATAGATATTTTTTGTAATAGAGATAGTCAACTGGGAAAAGAATTTTGTGTATGTAGGAGCCTCGCCTCCCACCCTGGAGGGGGGGGAAGTCCCCCGCTCGATGGGAGTAAATTTTTATGACAGATAACTTTCAAAACAGCTCGCCAATACCTTTAAAACGAATTGTTGAACCATCAATCTGTGATAATTTAAAATAAAGTTATCGACTCTTTTCATTTTTAACCAAAAAAAAATTGAGAATAAATTAAACTTTTTTTTTAAATATTTAGTATGATACTACTTCTCTAATATAGAAATCGTCTGCATTATCATAAAAGATAATTTGTTTAAATAATAATTTTAATAAATTATTTTTTAAAACAGAATTATTTCTTAATAACTGAATTAAATTCTATATAAATGTAGGTGCATTAATGAAACAGGGGGTTGAGGGGGGGCTAATTATCATAATAAAACTCTTCCGAAGCCTAATTCGAATTTTTTAACATAGGTTTACATAACAGTACTTGTTATCTTACTTCTTAATCTCCAACCTGTATTTATAGTATTAAATTTTAGGGTAAGAGAAAGTTGTGTGAGTGACACACCAAATTATTCTTTTTGGAGTGGGTGCAACAAGATATTGTTACTTAAGAAAGTTTGTAAGTTTATTAAGAAGCCAGACAGTTAATAATTTTCTTTGACTGTGAATTCAGCATTACACCACTACTTATGTTTGGTAATATTTCCTAATATTTTTCTACATTTATATAAACCATAGTTTCTGAATAGTAGTTTTTTGTAATATTTTTTTCATAATTAACACGTTAATCGCCATGTCAGTCATATGTGTCTGACGCATTTTTAACTAGGAAATAACCCTAAAAGGAATATGATATACGCCGAGTAATTATTAACACGTTAATCGCCATGTCAGTCATATGCGCCTGACACATTTTTAACTAAATTGTCTAATAAAGTTACCATGGCCCATGTGAAAATTTTTCTGATATTATCGTGGCGATTAACGTGTTAAAAAAATGAAATATTACTAAATGTAAATGATATTACTGAAAAAGTTCACAAAAAATTAGCTGATTGACACTTGAATATAAGTAAATCAGCCAGCCGAATACTCGGTATTCGGCCGAATAGTTACTATTAGGTTTGAAAAATATTCGATATTCGGTTGGCTGAATATTCAGCCAAAACTGCTATCCGGTGCATCCCTAATATGAATATTTTTTTTTTCAAATGTATTTTTTGAGGTGCTTGCATATTATCATCATGCCACTAAGTAATCGCCAATTTTTAAATATAAATAATATGGTAAATTTATAATTAACTAGCAGGCTTTGCCCGCTTCGCTGGTCATTATATTGAAATTAATTCTCAAAATACCATATCATTAATAATACAAATCATTGAAATCAGTCAAAATCCAAGTTAAAGTTCTCGCTACCTTCGGTAGCTACCTCCTAGTGCTTCACTCTGATTGGTCTCTGCTCATGCGGAGATTTATTCAGAGATCAAAATTCTAAATTCATCCTTTTGGCTTTTAATTATTTTATGGAAGATTATTTTTATGTTTTCCTCATGTTTCGTTGGAGGTAAGCATTGGTTGCGACCAAATGCAGGTACTCCGAAGCACTCACGTTGACGTTTAAAACATGTTTTTTCTCCCACCCCTCATCCTGGAAGGGGGGGGGGCAGGAGAATTTTCACAAAATCCCTGTATAGTGCATGTTGGGAACATATAACCAGCCAGCACATAAAAAATCGCCTAAGATAGTTTGGAGCAGAGTTTCGCATGGAAACATGATTCCCTAAACCCACCCCAAGGCGAATAAGGTGGAATTTTACAAAATCCCTTTATAGTGTGCGTTTTGATTACGCATAATCAATCGACATATCAAAAAATCGTTATCCTCAGATAATTTGGAGCAAAATTACTCTTATATTCGTGTTTTGCCTTCCCCCTCCTTTAAAAGGGAGGGGGGGGGGGGAGAAATTTCATAAAATCCCTTTACTGTTTGTGTTGTGGAAGCATAAACAACCCACGCATAAAATTCAATTTTGCTGAGATAATTTGAAGCAAAGTTATACTTGGAAACGAGTGTATTGCCCCTTATGCAAAATTTCATTATAATGGGTGTTGGAAACACGAAAATAAGCCACACACTAAAACTCGTGACCTCAGCTCCTATAGATTTCCCCGGACAAATTCAGCGCTAAAATGTGGCTCGAATTTGTCCCCTCGTAACTCCCCCCCAAAATCGAAAAAAAAAAAAAATGAATTTTTGGAAATATCCTGAAGGTTCTTGGCGGTTTTCTATATATTTGTGCTATTATTGGTAGAGTTTTACTCGAAAATCCATATTTTTCTAAATTTGCCTCCGAAAATTGTTTTTACCCCTCCCCCCCCCCCTCTTAAAAATCCCAAATCGCAGAAAATACTTTTTTTGTACTCAAGTCTAGTCTCTCCCTCTGCAATTTGTTCACAGTGAAGCAATTTGGAGTTGAGTTATGCTTATAAAGGGGTTTTTGCCTTCTGCCCCCCCAGGGGGGGGGGGGAATGAAAAGATATTTCACAAAATCCTGTCTTAGTGGGTGTCAGTGTCCTAAAACCAACGTGGTTACCAAAATTGGCGACTCTTATCTTCCATAGAATCGCCACGACTGTGTTGAGTCGGTGATTAGTAAGTTTACTCTTATATATATATATAGATAACTGTTTGTAATTTATTTTTTTTGTACTGATACATTATTACATGTATCTACGGTACTGTACAACACCAGTTACAATAGTACTTAAATGTACTAATAAATTTAATTGTATTTGACTGAGTATAAATCTCAAATTTACAATATTCGATTCTGTAGCAATTATTATCACGAGTGTATATATGTAAGCTTCACGCATATGAAAAAAATAAAATAAATAAACAAAAAAAAAGATAAACTATGGAGGAAGTTCGAAGGCATTTTCGAAGTGGAACACTATAAATTGGTAACGATACAAAATACCAGATTGAAAGAAATAGTCCTGTTGTACTAAAAAAAAAAAAAAATATTGTGTGCTGCTACCATATTTTCTATAAATCTAAAAAGTGTGAGAAAATCTTTATTGTAGCAATCACTTTCAAGCATGTTTGTAAGCTACATGCACGAGAAAATTAAAAAAAATATATATCACTTGTATTGCTACCCCAGTGGCAGAAACACGGCGACATAGTCGCGGACACAGAAAAACGGCTTGCGGACAGTTTTCGTCTGCACTGAGAAAAAAATTTGTCTGCAACTTTCGAATAACAATTCACTTATAAAAATTGCTGTATCAAAACTAAAACTTGTATTATTTATATTGTGTTGTATCAAACATTGCTATAAAATATTTAATAGAATGAGATGAATTGAATGAATACAATTGTTTATACTATATCGTTTTGTAGTAAAATTGTATTTGTGTATTGTTGCACAAGACCACCACTGATGTTAACCCCCCCCCCCCATCAGCTTTCAGTCTTTTTGAGTGTAAGCCATTTTCAGTTTCACCCCTGATTACATGCAAATTTTGCAGACAGATTATGAAATTTTAAAAGCCTGTCACAGACAACTTCAAAATTTTCTGCCACTGGGATTGCTACCTTATTGTGTATGAATTACAAAACTCGGTTCTGTAACAATTACTGTCATGCACATATGTACTCTTTTGCACACGAAAAAAAAAAAAAAAAAAAAAAAAACAGCCTTCACTGTTTGCCGCTACCTTGCAGTGCATGAATCTAAAATATGCAGGAAAATCCATATTACAACATTCACCACTGTGCACATATGCACACTTCACTTCACACACATAAAAAAAAAATCACTGGGTTCTGTTACCTTGCTGTGTATCAATCTCAAAATGCACAAAAATCTGTTTCGTAGCAATCACTATCATCAGGGTTCCCACTCAATTTCAAAAATAAAATTCCCTTACTTTTCCAGGTCTATTTTTAGAAAATTCCAGTCACAAAATTTGGTTCGTGACATAAAAAATAGCTCACAGTATAAAACAAAACATAGCTTGCAACATAAAAGACGATATAGTAACGTGACTTGTGATATAAATTGAATGTTCAAAAAGCATTTTCCAGGTTTATATCATCATTTTTCCATGTTTTTGAGCAATATTTACAGTTTTCCCTGACTTTTCTCAGTAATTTCAAATTCCCTGACTTTTCCGGTTTTCCCTGACCCATGGGAACCCTGTATCATACATGTATATACACTTCATGCACACAAACACAAAAAAATCTAATTCTATTATACATGATTTTTCATGCTTAATACTGTTCTATTAAATAAATCCTTATAAACATATTTAAAATATACAACCTTTTATTAACTTCATGTCTTTGAGACATGAAGTTAATAAAATGTTGTATATTTTATAAGTTAATAATGTCTGTGAGAGATGGTTAATAAAAGGTTGTTGATTTTAAATATGTTTATAATAAGTGCTTATGTTGTATATTTTATAAGTTAATAATGTCTGTGAGAGATGGTTAATAAAAGGTTGTATATTTTAAATATGTTTATAATAAGTGCTTCATGGTATATTTTTTTTTGAAAATAAATCCTTGTCTAAGAACATGATTCAAAATGACTTTTTTAACAAAACAGTATTAAGTGCAGTATTTATTTGCTGACGACTGTAATATGAAATTGTTGTCAGTAAAGAGAAATTATATTAGTCATTCGAAAATAATTTAATTGCTAACAACTGTTGTGTGAGTATGAGTGATTAAAAATTTTCCGAAGTTAAAATGAAGGAAATATATTGTTATAAGTAACAATTTTATGCCATATTTATATTTTTATAGAATGTGGTATTTAATATTGATGAAATAGATATAAATGGTAGATGATGAAAAAGTTTGTCACTTAAAGATATACCAAGTATTTATTATTATTACTATTAATGCATCTGAATTAATTTGAAATTTATGTTAAAGTAAATAAAGATTATCTAGTGTCTATTAGAAAAATGTTAAAATCGAAAACAAACTTGTCCTGATAAAAATACAATGACGATTACAAAGCATATAACAATTCAAAAACAATTTGAAACCATCGGAATTTTCATAACTATTCAGACAGAGAGAGAGGAAAAAAAGCATAAAATATCAATGTAATAAGGAAAAGAACTGAGAGGATGAAGTAATTATTTATGATAGTATGTAGTTATGATTTGGGACGATTTTATTTCGTCGCAGAGAAATATCACAATTTCTTTATCCAGACTGAATAGTTTGGTGAATCTCACATCTGGAAGATCAATTTCTTAAATAATTTCTCGGAATTCCTCTATTTTGCTCGACATCCATAGAAATTACGTAGACGCCATATTGAAAAATGCTTCTACAACTCGCTTTCGACAACGTCTCGCAAACACAGTAGACTTCGTTTTGATAACGAATGTTTACTTTCGAGACCGTCTCGAAAAATGTGGAATAAAGTAGCAAACTGAGAAAACGGTATTCAGGTTTCGTTTTGGTACGTCATTGTGACGTCACTCTCGATCTCGAGATGATCTCGATGTGAATAAAGTAAGCCCCTTTGTGATGTTTGCGTTAGTACTGTTTGGCTGGTTGAATAGAGTTGGAATTTAAGAGGTACTTTTGAATTTAAGAGGTTGGTTTGTTGATTGTGTTTTACGTCACACTAGTGCTGCGCAATGAACAATTGGCGATGGTCTGGGTTTCACCCCTAGAGTTGTCCAGGGACATGTCATCACAATTTTGATCCTCCACGGAAGGGATGACTCTCTCGCTTCGTAGACACCCAGAGGTATAATTAATATGGGAACATGGAAAACATTGCGGGCACGACAGATTTTATGAGCACCAGCCACCATTAGTATACACAATGGTTTTTGGCAGGCTCGAGTACCGAACCCGCAATCTTCCAATTCCGAGCACGGCGCTCTACCGACTGGGCAACCACGGTCCTGAATTTTAGAGGCATATTTTTGAATTTCATGCCAATACTGGTTGCTACAGTACAAAATTTTGTATAATTTTTAATTTCATGCATTTTGAGATAGGGGTATAGTGAACAGATCAGAGTACCATTATAATAGAGAATCGTTAAAATTTGCTATAATTATCCAGTTGCGGATTTATTTTTTCATTCCTAATGAATGAGGACTATAAATAAAATATTAATGATAAATAATTTACTTTATACAACTTTTGAAAACTTTTAAATTAAAAATTCCTAAGTAAAAAAGTATACTTCATACTTTTTTGTTAAATAAATCCTTGTCGAATCCTGTTCTTATTCGGTGTAAGAACATGATTCGATAAGGATTTATTTAACAAAACCTTATGAAGTGTACTTTTTTTACATAGGAATTTTTGCTAGTGTTCGGACACTTTTGTTACCGACTGTACTTATGGCTGTTAAATTATTGGAAATAAAAAAACTATCATCTAAACACTTATCATCAATTACTAAAGCAACACACTTTTCAGGGACATTTGGTGTGATTGTATAATCTAAGTTTTATTTTTGTATTTGTGATTAGTTATACAGTCGGCAGCATAATTTTTCGAGCACTAGCCAATAATTCCTATATTAAAAAAGTACATTTAAGACTGTTTTGTTAAATAAATCCTTGTCGAATCATGTTCTTAGACTGACTAAGAACATGACTCGATAAGGATTTATTTAACAAAGCAGTATTAAGTGCACTTTTTTTAGACAGGGATTATTGCTAGTGCTCGAATAATTTTGCAGCCGACTGTAAATTCGTAATTATTATTTTTTCTTTTAATTCTGTTTTATGAAAATTTTCCTTTTGTCCTATGTATTATTATTATTCGGATTTTTTTTTCAAGAGGCGTTTTCTTTTTAGGTTAGATCGCCGAAAAGCTCGCTTTCGCATGCCGCCGGTGTCAGGTTGCTATTCGGAACACGATGCGAAATGACGCCGTCTTGGCGATTTTCGAAATTTCGCCAAGCGGCAGCCAAAAGTAAACTTTCACCTGTAAAGCAATACGTCACATCCCGCGCTGGCGCGGGATCGGCAGCGAACGTGTTAAAGGGGACTAATGTGCAAGTCGTACCTGACGGGGAAGTTAAATCCTATTTCGTGAAGAATTCTTCTCAAAGTTTCTCTTTGATACTTAAAATTTCTTTTCTTTAAGTACAGGTATTAATTTGGCAATTGTAGGTACGATCTTATTTACTGCGTAAAACTCATGTACTGTTGTTCGAATAACATCGCAATCAAAATTATCGAGAGAAATGTTTTCGATGGTACTGTTCTTTTGCCGCTTTTTTGGTGATACAAACATTGGATTGTCTTCTCCTTTTGATTCTCTACGTATTCTTATCGTGGCTTCTGATATATTAGTTATTTCACTCGTACGTTTCACTAATTGGGAAAGTGGAACAATAGCTTCTCCTTCTAAAGCTTCTTTATCGCAAAACTTAATGACATTATGTACAATACGCTTCGTTTCACTATGAAGAGGTTTAATCCGAGAACTCGTACCACATGTACGATTCATTTCCAATATAAACAGACTGTTATACAGTAAGAAATAAAATAAAACAAAGCAGGAGTATTAATTATTCTACACATAACAGAGGAAACAAGAATAATAGAAAATTTTCCCCTCTCTCTTCATTGCTGTGTCTCCCAGAGCGTGAGTGGAATCGTCCTGGCATTTTGCCAACCAGGTATCAATCTTCGGCGGGCGCACAGTACTCCATTATTTTTCAAAAATTATTCAAAAAGTAAATCATTTTTGGAAGGAAGAACCCTTGCTTACCCATGACAGTGCATGCATTTTCTAATTAAGAAAAACCTACAGTCGAATTTCTTGAATAAAAACACATTAACGTGGTAGACGATCACCAGTCTCATCCACCCTGTATGTAAATTTTGGCTGTTTTTTAATCTAAAGAAAAATTTACATGGTGAACGTTTTCATTCCGAAGTTAAACTTCATGGCTATAAAAACCCATTTTCTGTAAATTTCAAAAAATGGATAGCCTAAAGCTTTTAATCATTAGAACATCTGTTTACGAAAAGGCATTCATATTGAATGAGACAATTTGAATACTCTTCAGATTTGCCAAAGCTTAATTAATTCCCTTTATTCCTTATTTCAAAAATTTTAAAGTGAAACTCTCATTTCAGTTTTCAGATTCCTACAACTTAATTATATGAATTTAAAAAGTTAATATTAAAACAGAGTGAATTATAATGTAACAGGCTTTTTCATGCATCGCATTCATAAATGCTTTTTTATTTAATTAAAAATTTATTCTATGCATAGGGTTTATATTTCTTTAAATGCAATGAAGGCATAGGGAATTATATAAATAAATTTTATTGTGATAACAAGACTATAAAAATACTGGCTTCAATTTTTGAATAAACGTTTGAAAGTCATCCTCTGTACAAAATAATTAATAACACTTAATCTAAAATTCTAAATAAACTGGCAGGTTCTAATTAATAAATGTACTTTATTCGATGAATAAAATTATCTTGCACACCACAAAAGTCAATAGTGTTATACACACTACGATACAGTATTATATGCCCCACTGAATACGATTATCGCATTTTCAGGAAAAGTATTCAACAGATTATTCTACAATCTCTCATTGACAAACGCACAACTCAGTGTTTAATATCATTTACTTTAAAGAAGGTGGCCTTCTTTTATACTCTTTAGCGAAAATTAGTGACTAGAAATGGTACATTATACCAAATATATTAATCAACTCCGTTTTAAGTTTAAAAAGAGCTTCCAGTTCTATAGATATAAAACTTTTATCCGCTTGTAAAGTTAATTTGCAAGCGGACCAAATTTACTTGTAAATTCGATCGCCAGTTCCACAAGTAAACAAGAAGTTAATCGCTGAGGCTCACCTCCGGTGGAATCAATAAAATGCTATTATACTCCTTATGCTTTTGCATGTATTTTCATTCAAAAACTGTAGTTAAAAAAAAAAAAAAAAGTGTTTTATTTTTTGTATTTGTATCATTACTGTATTATTAACACGTTCGCTGGCGATCCCGCGCTAGCGCGTGATGTGACGTATTGTTTTACAGGTGAAAGTTTACTTTAAGCTACCGCTTGGCGAAATTTCAAAAATCACCAAGACGGCGCCATTTCGCATCGTGTTCCGAATAGCAACCCTCCACTGCTGGCGTACAATCGAACACCGGTGATCTAACCTAGCAAAAAAATACATCAGGAAAAAAATATCATCAATAAATAAATAAATAAAAATACATAGAACAAAAGAAAAAATTTAATAAAATGAAATAAAAAAGAATTATGAAATAATTATAAATTCATAACTAATCACAAATAAAAGAATAAAACTTAGATACAATTATACCAAATATTGAAGTACAACCAAAGTACCACCAAGGTACCACGAAGTTGTGCACCAAAATGCGGTTAATCGATGTGCTCGAAGCGACAACACAGAGTCTGGGGCAACATTTATTTTAAAGGCATTTTTCTACGTTTTTAAAAAATTGTATAAAGCATAGCTGCCAATATTTTAATTTATTCCGGAGTACTTTTAGCCCCGCCTCTATTTCGTGCCACTTTATTTATAGAAAAAATTTCTTCAATACATAACTTTGATAAAATAAGAAAAAATTACTTTTAAAGACTAAGTGGTACGAATTAGAGGCGGGGCTAAAATTACTCCGGAATAAATTAAAATATTGTCAGCTATGATAAAGTAAATGATTTATCATTAATATTTTATTTATAGTCCTCATATGTTAGAAGTTAGAAACGAAAAAATACATCCGCAACTGAAAAATTATAGCAAATTTTATTGGTTCTTTATAATAATGGTACTCGGTGGAGGATAAAAATTGCGATGGCATGTCACCGGACCACCTCTAGGGATGTGTCCCATACAGTCGCCAATTGCCCATCTGCGCAGCACTAGTGCGACGTAAAACCCAACCATCCATAATGGTACTCTGGTCTTTTTACCCTCTAATCTATACCCCCTATCTCAAAATGCATGAGATTAAAAAATATGCAAAGTATTACTGTAGCAATCAGTATTGGCATGAAATTCAAATATATGCCTCTAAAATTCAAAATTCCCTTCCGTGAAGGATAAAATTGTGATGGTATGTTTCCAGACCACCTCGAGGGGTGAGTCCCAGACTGTCGCCATTTGCCCATCGTGCAGAATTAGTACGACGTAAAACTCAATAAACTTTAAATTCCGGCACTATACAACCAACCAAACAACACTAACGCAAACATCAGAAATATTCATATTTCAAAATAGATGGTTGGTTGGATTTTATATCACAATAGTACTGCGCAAATGGAAACTGGTGATGGCCTGAATCTCACCCCTAGAAGTGGTCCTGAAACATGCCATCGAAATTTTGATCCTCCCGGAAGAATATTTCAAAATAGAATACTTACTCTCTAATAAAACACGTATGCTCAATATGCGACAAAAGGGATGACGTCAGGGATTTATTATTTTATCTGCTGAGTACAAACGAAACTATTTGCTATGGAAATTTGACTTATTACCCATTAACTCCAGAGTTTGCTTGTGCCGAGCAGACGAATTTTCATACATTTGACGTCATACAGCATATTGACGTAACACATGACGCAAACAAAGGTAAACACAAAGCTTAAACACAAGCGCTACATCTGGCGATTTAGCGCTCTTGCGAAATACGCAAACAAAATCGGCAGGTTAAAGGAAAAAAACGCCGTTCCCATTATTAGTCACGTGAGATCGGTAGCGAACGTGTTAAGTTCTGTATAAACCGCTAAAGCGGAAAGCCACACAAGGGCCAAAATCATGAGTTCTTGTGGTTATCTCGAAAACGCAAAGATATATTTTTAACATAATAACTGGCTGTTCTAACAAGTCTACATAGAAATTTGTTCTACGAGTCTAGCTGTTTTTAAGTTACGAGAGATATATACATACATATGCAAATACTTATGTCGGGCAAAAAGAAATTGCGTTTATCTCAAGATGATAAATAAAAACCAAAGTTGGAGACTTACAACAAAACATTGTAACAATCTTAAGCAGAAATGTTTACCCTTCTGCACCCAGAATTTTATTAAAATTGTAAAATGTGTTTTGTTGAGGTCATTTTATTGTTTTAAACACAATTTTTAGAAACAAAAAATTAGTTTTGTTGCTGCAACACAAAAATATTAATAAATTCACAAAACTTTGACAATTCGTCTTTGTATATGCTTAAATTAACAATATTTACTTTCTCTTACCCATATATATGGTAGAGAAAGTATTGTTTTTAGGTCAAATTTTCGAAAGTGAGTTTTTGTTACATTTAACTACATGTTCTGAGGTCCCTTGAATACGAAAATCATGTTTTTAGCGAATGGTCTGTGTGTGTGTGTGTGTGTGTGTGTGTTATCAGCATATCTCAAGAACAAATAGTAGCAGAAATTCCAAACTCAATATTCTAAATGTGTATCATATAGGGATGCTACACTAAGCTTTTCGTTGAGGTGAAGCAAATGTTTCGTGTACAGGGACACTCAAAAGTATTCAAATACATTACGTCTATGGGGGAAATTGCAGGTAAGTAGAGTTTAAGATATATAGACTGAAATAAACTAAATGAAACGAATATATATATTGTGTAATAGAGATAGTCAACTGGGAAAAAAAAATGTGTATGTAGGAGCCGCGCCTCCTCCCCTTGGGGGGAGGGGAAGTCCCCCTCGAGGGGAGTGAATTTTCATGATGGGTATCTTTCAAAAGAGCTCGCCAATACCTTTAAAACGAATGGTTGAACCATCGATCTGCGAGAATTTAAAATAAAGTTATCGATTTTTTTCATTTTTAACAAAAATAAGAAAAAAAAAAAATAAAATAAAATTAATGTAATATTGAGAATAAATTCAACTTTTTTTGGATATTTAGTTTTATACTACTTCTCTAATGTGGAAATCGTCTGCATTATCACAGAAGATAATGTTTTTAAATAATAATTTTATTAAATTATTTTTACTGAGTGAATTTGTACAGGAAAAATAGAAGAAAGTCATGTGGTGGCCACAACACACTAGTTATTTGTTGTTAGTGGATGTGCTTTACTAATAATATTTTACCATTTCCAGGAAAGCTGTTCGGGAATTGAAATAAATTCCTCAAAAAGATATAGTAAATAATGTATGTTTAAGCTAAATATTCATCGCTTGTTTTTTGTGTATTTTCGCGTTTTGAGCCTTCCTCATTACTGTTACCAAGTTTTTTAACGTTTGATCTTTGTCTGTACCTCTTAGAGTGACTTAAAAACGAATAATTTTAGTATATCCGAATGTTGTATTGTGAAGTTAATACAAGTTTGTTGCTGGAAAAGTTTGATCAAGATTGATAAGTTACAAGGAATGTTGCGTGTGAAAAGTGGCTGTATATTTTTAAGTAAACTTTTAATTTTAATAACAGAATTAAATTTTATATAAATATAGGTGCATTAATTAAATAGGGGGTTGAGGGGGGCGGTAGAACAGAACTAATTATCATATAAAACACTTCCGAAGCCTGATTTGAATTGTTTAACATAGATTTACATGACAGTACTCGTTATCTTACCTCTTAAATCTCCAACCTGTAGTATTAAATTTCAGGGTAAGAGAAAGTCGTGTGAGGGACACACCTATTATTTTAATTAATTTTTGTTTAATTTTAATATATTTGCAATTCAAAGGCATTTTTTTTTTTTTTTTTTTAAGAAAGAAAGTTATTTTTCTTCTTTTGCGTTTGAAATTACCAAAAAAGAAAAATCGTTAAAATTACCCTAAAAAAAAAAAAAAAAAAAAAAACCTTTTATATATATATATATATATATGTATATATATAAAAGGTTTTTTTTTATAATAAAAAGCCCAGAAAAATTTCTTGATCCATTGGGTCACGTGATGGATCAAATGCGCAATAGGATAAAAATCAGGCTCTGACTGACACTACGCAGTAAGAACCTGAAGAATGAACATCTGTTTTTGACAATGATTGTTTATTTGTTTAATTAGCTGAGGATTAATACAGATGTACCTATTTATATGCATTGTTTGTGCTGTAGAAAATAAGGTAAGTAATTCCATGAAATGCTAAACTATATTATGTTTATTTATTTATTTTGTAAAAAAGATTTTTTACGTAATAACGATTTTCGATACGTAATTTCTTTTATTGATGAACGTTTTAACAAAAATTTACACAATTTTAATTGAAACAAAAAAACTTTTTTTTTTTTTAATCCGGACGCTATCATATTTTGTTAATTTAATATATAAAAATAAGCTGGGAAAAATTAATTATTTCATTTTTTTTTTTTTTTTCAGACAAAGCTTTTCTCATTCATGCGATTGTTTTTTGTTTACAAATAGAAAAGTTTGTAAACGATTGTATTTTTTACCTTTAAAACAATAAGTTAACTATAAGTAAATAAATTAAAATCCTTCCACATATTTTTAATTTTGGTAAAAATAAGTTTAAGATGTCAATTATTAAATTTAATAAACAAAACAGTCTGTAAAAAAAGTAGCTATAAAATTATGCAGTGTTTACATTGCTAGTTTATTTTAATATTCAGTCGGTAATAAGAGAAAAAGCTATTTATATTGATTCATAAATCGAAGAAGAAAGTAAGATTATTTTTTATATAAATCCATTATATTTACTAAACAGCATATTTCATATTTTATATAATTTATTTATTTATTATTTTTTTCAAAAACGTTTTTGTTGTACATTTCTGTTCATAATAAAATTCGAAGAGAAAGAAAGGTGTTTTCTTACATCAAGAAGTGCTCATTTAAGATAAATCCACTCTGCTCTTTTAAAAATAAATGTAACGTAACATTCTTAACATTTTCATGATTAAAATTTATATGTGAATTTAGAAAAATTATAACCAAAGTAATGTATATTAGTAATTTATCAGTACAATCAATTAATAGCTTCTTATTTTTTGTTAGCAGAATACAGAATTCTACATTTATAAGAAAGAAGTAAAATTGTTATTACATAAAAGAACTTTCTTTCTTTCTTTTTTTTTTTTTTTTTAAAGAAAAAACGTAATATAGTTTAGCATTTTATGGAATTACGCATTAAAAGTCCAGACAAAATAAACAACAGAAATACAATAAATAACTTGCTAATACAGGTCAAATTAGATAGATGGCGCTGCACCAATTACGTCTGAATTGTTCCAAATCGTTCAGTAGACGCCTGGCCCGATCCAAGCCCGATCCAGGATCAGTGACGTCATCGCCCGGTCGCATTGATCCATCTCGGGCGCTCTACTGAACACGCTCCTTTACTTTTGTAAATATCGTCTGCGCTGCGCGTGTGGTTAAATTCAGATAATTTCATTTTATAGTCTAAATATCTATACTTTTCTAAATATCGTCTGCTTATTAATTTCATTTTTCTCTCTTTTGTTTTTGGCAACTATTGCAATGTTATGTTTACTTTTGATGTGTTTGTTCTATGTAGTACTTTTGTATGTGATGTTTTATTCGAGCGGATATTAAGGAGAATGCATACACCACAAGAGAAAGCACAGATTTTATGGTGGTACATAGAAACGAAATCGATAGTGCAAGCACAGAGAAATTGCAGAAGAATTTACCAAAAAGATCCTTCTGCCACATGCCTTTTAGCAACAAGATGGTGCACCACCTCATTGGGGTACCATCGTTCGTAGTTCTTTGAATGACCATTTTCCAGGAAGATGGATTGGGCGAGGAGGTCCAATTTCTTGGCCACCCAGATCACCTGATATAACGCCGCTGGACTTTTCCTTTGGGGATTTGTAAAGGACAACGTTTACAGGAGGAGAGTGTCGAACATTGATGACCTAAAAGTCCGAATTACAACCGCAATAGCCTCTGTGGATGCCGACATGCTTGCCGCTACCTGGCGTGAAATTGACTATCGACTTGATATTATCCGTGCGACGAAGGGGGCACACGTGGAAGTTCATTGACAAGGGTCATGAAACTTTTTGAGTCTATCAAACCATTTATGTTATTAATTTTAATCTATCTTTATTATTTTATGAGTTATTAAACATCAAAATGGGTCCGGGACTTTATAAACACCCTGAATATATATATATATATATATATATTAACAAATTTAAGCCGGATTTTTTGTTATGACAATTTTTTTTGTTAAATGAACAAAACTTTCAGGACTTACCATTTTTGAATTACGTGATTTATAAAATCTGTAAATCGCTCTTAAAATACAGGGTGTTTATAAAGTCCCGGACCCATTTTGATGTTTAATAACTCATAAAATAATGAAGATATAAACAAACTTATGGCATTTATTGAGGGAATAACTCATACATTTTCTTTTCAGGTTTGAATATCTTTACTTTTTGTAAATATCGTCTGCGCGTGTGATTAATTTCAGATAATTTCATTTTCCAGTCTAAATATCTATACTTTTCTAAATATCGTGTGCTTATTAATTGCATTTTTCTCTCTTTTGTTTTAGCAACTATTGCAATGTTATGTTTAATTTTGATGCGTTTGTTCTATGTAGTACTTTTGTGTGTGATTACTTAGGACAATGTGTACAGGAGGAGAGTGCGAACATTGATGACCTAAAAGTCAAAATTACAACCGCAATTGCCTCTGTGGATGCCGGTATGCTTGCCGCTACCTGGCGTGAAATTGACTATCGACTTGATATTCTCCGTGCGACGAAGGGGGCACACGTGGAAGTTCATTGACAAGGGTCATGAAACTTTTTGAGTCTATCAAACCATTTATGTTATTAATTTTAATCTATCTTTATTATTTTATGAGTTATTAAACATCAAAATGGGTCCGGTACTTTATAAACACCCTGTACATCCTTTTACTTCATACAAGAAATATGAAACCGATTTGCTTTATATTGGTGTATTACATAGAGAGTGGTTTACTTAAAAATATGTACTACAAGCTCAATTATATATTTAAACAGCAATGAAATTCAAAGATTTATGTACTTAACACAACAGATAAAGGAATTTCTTTAGAAATGAGTTCGTGTATCTAACTATAAAAGAAATGGAAAGGAGAAATATTTTCTCTAACCACACCGAATAAATAATGAAGACAAAGTTATATTTTTAGGCATTTCCGTGAGCAAACGAAAATATTGCTGAAAAGAAACATTTATAGGGATATAAATTTAAGTTTTTCGCTTATATTTCCTTATTTTTTTTCTTTTCCCCTGTTCAAGAAAAATAAAATAGTAGAAAGAATGCAATAAACTGAAAATGTTCTTACATTTTCAGATGTAATTAAATCTAAGTTATCTAGCTATACCACTCTCCTTAAATATGCTTTTCGTTTCGCAAAGAGAACATTCATAAATAATAATTTTTATATTTATTATACTTCTATAACTAAGAATAGCTTGTTTATAAAATTTAACGTGTTCAGCTAATTAAAATACAGGATGGTCCAAAAATCCGTGACATATCTTAAACTTTAATGTAAAATTATGTAGCATACGACAGTGCAATTTGTACAACAGTGCTTCTTACGATGAAAAGTTTGATTCAAGCAGATAAATTTTTTTTAAAAAAATTTTTCCCAGTTAGCGCCGTTTTTCCTTATGCGCGGTTTATATGACGTTTTTTGTAGTTTTACTATGGCCACTCGTTCTTAAGACCTCGATTCCGTCTTGTAGGACTATGTACAGGATACACTTTAAGCTTCCATTATGGCTTACATTGAAGTATTGAAGACGCGAATAACGCATGTATTACATGTGTTATATATATCCATGTCCTTCCACAATGAATGATAGTGAGCACGTGGGTTAAACTGGATTATCTCACGTGTTTGGGTGTGGCTCGATCTATAAAGAGAGCTAATATTCAAATTGCAGTGAATTTCATAAAAGAAATGGTTTAATTGCTTGCATTGCGTTTTTGATGACTTTTTTTTTTTCTTTTCTTTTTCTGCTGTTTTAAAGGAACAGCATCATCTATGGACGAAATTTAGAACTAACTTTTTTATTTGTTTAAACAAAAATTTTTATCGTAAGAAGCATTTTAGTACGAACCAAACCATCTTGCGTTTGTTGCAAACCAAACTATCTTTGCGAGTATCCAATTTCTTGATTTTATATCAAACTTAAAACATGTCATGTATTAGGGGTTTTAGCTTACCTATTGTTACAAAAAGTACCTAATATCAAATATTAACACTTTCGCCACCGCTGACGCGAATTGACATCATTTGAATATCTGTAACTCCGCCAGTGGGTGTATATTAGGTTACATTATATCTTAAAAATATACCCAATATTCATATTTGTACAATCAATGTAGTACTATGGACACAAATACTTTGATTAGAAAGAGCATAATTGTAATGTATGTCCATTTATACTATATATATATGAAGAGAGAATAAATTATTCTAATATAATGTAAATTAAAATACTAACTGCTCACAGACGGAACTTACTGTTTAAAACACAAAACATACAATCGTGGAGGGGTTAATTAATATTTTAAACATTTAAGTAATATATATATATATATATATATATATATATATATACATATATATATATATATATAAATTCTTTTAAAATCAAATATAAGAAAACGAAAAAATGTTCGATGATAAAACTATAGACTAGACCGGCGTTGTTATTTGTCGAAGCAGGACACTTTGGTCCCGCCGTTTTGGTCCCGCCACTTTGGTCCCGCCATTTTTGTCCTGCCGTTTTGGTCCCGAGGAAATTTTGGTCCCTGGCCATTTTGGTCCCGAGACATTTTGGTCCCACCAATTTTTTGCAATTTTTTAAATATGTATCAGTTTTTTAATATGATAACATATTTATTGATACGGGAAAATTGAATTGCTCTTAGAATATCTTTAATTAAGGAATATCTTACACACAAATATATAAATTTTCGACATTACGATTGTTGCCTAACTATTGAGATTCGGAGAATTTTGTACTAATTTTTTTACGAACATTTTATTTATTTATTTTATGCAATTGCACTTTTTTTTTTTTTATTGATATTTTTTTCATTTGATTTCGATTTAACTTACTTCAATTGCAATTTGAATTTTAATTTACTATCAGTGACAACATTTTGTGATTTTAAAAGTATTGTTAACAATAACAACAGTAGATAAAGTTTCAATTATTTCAAAATTAATAAATTACAGAAAAATTTTGTTTAAAAAAAGGAAAAAGAAAGAAAGAAAACCTTACGATATTAAATATAATTTGCTTTTAGTGGCAGAATGCTATTTCTTTCAAAGAATTAATTATTGACCTGCTCCCATCATAGACTCTTCTTCATAAGCATAAGCTTGGGATCATTTATGAAGTTCTTGAATTTATATATGAATTTATTCATAAATATATGTATGTGTGTGTGTGAGAGAGAGAGAGAGAGAGATACGTTTCATTCGATTTGATTGTGATTTAATTTTTATCATTAATCTAAGAGGAATTTATTTCAAAATCTGTGTTATATTGATAATAATAATAATAAAATACATGTTTGTTTGTCCGTGATACTTAATTACGTTAACCGTGTACAGTCGGTAACAAAAGTGTCCGAACGCTAGTAAAAATTCCTATATAAAAAAAGTATGCTTAATACAGTTTTGCTAAATAAATCCTTGTCGAATCCTGTTCTTAGACTGGCAAAGAACAGGATTCGACAAGGATTTATTTAACAAAACAGTATTAAATGTACTTTTTTTACATAGGAATTTTCGCTAGCGTTCGGACACTTTTGTTACCGACTGTATATATGTGTAAATTAGTTTTATTTCAATTACAATGGTTTTATTTTAAAAATAAAAAAATGTATGCAGTCCAATATTTAATTAACTGTGCGCATTGCAAGCATAAATGTTCAGAAAATGTTGATGTACAATTTTTTATCTTTTTAATTTAATATTATGTAAAAAAAAAAAAAAAATCTGTCTGATATGTCTCTATGACTAAAAGCAATGCCCGCATTGAAATCTCTGTAGCACATTGAGATTCGTTTCGCACCTGTTTCTCCCACAGACAATAAAAAGGCATTTCACTGTTTTGTTTCAGCGCATTTGAAAAAAAAAGGGGGATGGGTGGGGTTTTTAATGGACATTTTCTTAAACAATATTGTAAGGGGTTATAATGGAATAAAAATGCTTTTCCAGTTCTATGTGATATATAACTATTTCCTGCGTTTGACAAATATATCCAGATTGACAGAGAAAAAAATGACTTAAGTTTAGCCAGAGCCTCCTTAAGTAGATGCCTAGCGAGTCGCTCGAAAACTTGGCAACAGTACAAGAAGAACATAGCCAGTAGATGGCGCTTGATACCGTACGTAAAGTTCTGTATTATTTCCCGCGATGCAATTGAGTTTCAATTGAGTTCTTTATGGTTTATGTTTTATTAATTTAACAAATGTGAGAGGTTTTTTTTTTTTTTTTTTCTTGTTTTTTTTTTTTTTTTTTTTTTTTTTTTTTTTAAATAATATGGTGTATTGCGTCGTTCCTTTTTCTAAATCGGACAGTCGCCGTGAATTTCACAAAATACCAAGAAATGCAATTCAGCGTAAAAAAAGACTTGCAAATATTTCAAGACAAGGTATGTAAACTGCATAAATAATTAATGCAAAATTACCAACCCTCCGGATTTTTGAATATCAATAATATTTTTCACAAATAACATTATTTTTCTTTATTATCGTAAATTCTGTGATTAAGACGAAGATAAATTTAAAAGAAATTATGATATAAAAATTCGAAGGGTTGACACCTCTGTTAGTAAGTTAGATTTAACAAATAAAATAGTTATGCTTATTACAAAATGAAATGCAATTAATATTTATTTATGTAGGAATACAGAAAAATAACTTGTTCTTAGTTACTTTGAAGTAACTCTATATTGGAGTATTTTGTAGTTTTATTCATAAATTACATTAGTAACTTATGAATAAAACTATAAAATACTCCAATATAGGAACAAGATTGATTTATATTTTTTTAATACCACTGTTTTTTAAAGACTTGTGTAAATGCGTATAAAAATTTGATTATTTCAGTTAAATCGAAACAAAAGTGTTGGGAATCTTGAAAAGAAAAAATAGAAAATTTGTATTTCTACTTTTGTTCTTTTTAAAAATATTAAGTTTTAAGATTCAAAACATTACTTTTATTAACCTTTTACCACACAAATGGAATATGGAATTAAAAATTCATGTAAAAATTAAATATCATGAGTACTGATTTGGAAAATTATCAGATGATGATTTGGGGATGAAAAATATCCCCACATCCATACACTCACATCCACACACACACACACACACACACACACACACACACACACACACACACACACACACACACACACACACACACACACATACTGGCTAATTGCTAAAAACTACTTTTTTTGGACTCATGAGACCTTAAAAATATAAATCAGGGGAAAACTCGATATCGAATTTTTGGACCGAACACAATACTTTCAATACCTACGGTAGTAGGGTAATGGAAGTAAAAATATTTCAAGGATGTTATTAATTTGTCCTTAAATTTGCCAATCTTTATCAAATTTTTCAAATTGAAACCTAATACGAGTTTTGAAATACAATAGTGAATTTCCTGCATTAGTTTGTTTTTAAGTTATTCTGATAATAAATATGCATATAAATCAATCGCTAAAAACTAAAAAAAATTTTTTTTTGTATTCAGGGAACCTCAAAACGTGACTTTATTCAAAAACCTGAGTTGAAAATAGAACTTCAAAAAAATACTTTGTTTACATTATAGGTTCGAAAAATTAATTTTCCTTCTACAACAGTATTCGTCGACATAAAAAAAGGTGTAGCAAAGCACTTCCGTCAATTACATTCTACAGAAAAGAACGTTTAGCTTAATTTTAGATAGCCCTGTATGTTTTCAATAAACTATGTGCACATCAGATTGTGCATATAAATTTAGTCTTATATGAAAAACGCCTAACACAAAATGAAATACACTTTCAGCATTTTCCAAGTATATCCGAGATAGACAAACCGACGCGCACAGACCAACCGCTAAAAACATTATTTTTCGTTTCAGAAGACCGCAAAACATGTAACTATAACACAACTTTATTTCGAAAATGTCTATCAGTCTCGAAAGCATACCCTCTCGGAACTGGTGGAGCTAATAAAATGTTGAATAAAAAAAATAAAAAATAAAAAAAAAAAGAACTTGGTGCGAGAGAAAACTTATACTCAAGAAATCCTTAATTTTAAAAATTTAAATCTTTATGGTTATTTATTTATTTATTTATTTATTGTGACGGACTAGACAGAAGATTGTTTTCTTCTCCAATTTTTATTACTGAATGTTAACTTATCTCGTTAATGTGCTGGTCTATTTTTCTTATAAATACAGAGCTGCCAACCTAATCAGGCAAATTGTTAGTTCCGCCCCTTTTTCTACACCACTTAATTTTTAGAGTATTTGTTTTCTTCATTCATCGTAAATATATTTGAAGAGAATTACTCTAAAAATTAAGTGGTGTAGGAAAAGTCGCGGTACTATTTGCCGGATTTGGTTGGCAGCTCTGTAAATAATATAAAATTTTCGATTTAAGAAAAATAATTCACACCTAATAAGGTAAAAATGTAACGTAAAGGACATGACCAAAAAAAAAAAAAAAAAAAAAGACATGATTTTAATAATTTATCATTATAAATTATTCGTTCTAAACTGAAACTCATTTAAAGTTCAGAGTTTTTAATTTATATAAACGAAGCTTTCATCTGATATCTAAATTAAAATTTTTTTTTTTAATTTTTATTGAATAAATGTATAAAAAATAATTTAATCGAGTGATAGATATGCCATGTTTTTGCTTATTTAATTTTAAATTTCGTTTTTTAATTAATAATATATTAAAAGAAAAAAATTGTTATTTATTTGATACGTTGTAATTGGTTGAAAAGCTAACATAAGTCTTGTCCACTTTCGAAGAAAATTAAACCCTATACTTTTTTAAATATAAATATTTGAATATTTTATTGAAAATATTTACGATAAAGCACTTTCACATCATTTTTTCAAATTTAAAAAAAAAAAAAAAAAAAAAAAAAATACAATTTTGGACTTTAAATTGAAATTAATAGCTATATTTTTAGATGAAAATATAACTTATCTATGAAACAGAAGAAAATTGTTGCTCTGCGTAGGTGCTGTCACCTAGCGTTAGTTTTGTTTTTTAAACGTTGCCTAATTTAACATTGGGATTCGCTGCGCGTGGAAGGCATCTACTTAAGGAGGCTCTGGTTTAGCAGATCTGTACAAATTATTCCTGAGATCATTATTTAGGTTCCTCGCATCTTCTTTTACTATTAAACTCTAACATTTAGGAGATGCTTCGATAAAGCATTGATTTCCTACAAATTTTGTAGTCGAGCACTATAAATATGAATATGATAATTAAGAGCCGCATTACAGTGTTTTATATTAAAAACCTTGTATTTTATTTAAACTAAAATTTTGCAGACTTAGATAAATTAACAATGCTTAGATCTGCGCTGATAACTAATACCTTTATGATTCAAAATTCGATCCAAAATACTAAATTTTCTGTTCCATGTGTCCTATAGTTAAATCATTTTCAACAAAGGTTGTAGATATTCAACTCTCCATTTGAAAATATTCGTCTAAGTTCTCTTTTGCCCGAAGTTCCCTCATGTACGAGTATTTGCTGTCCTTTTTCCTCTATCGTACAAAGAAAAAATCTAAATCTCAAAATTTTAGACTTTTTTTTTCAGTTTTATTTGTTACTACAACTTTCTGTTGCAAAATAATAACAACAATAATAATAATAATTTTTCTACCCCTATGTTTCCAAGTCAAATGATAAAAATTCGAAATATGAAGAAGAATTTCGCTTTTTTTCTGTAATACTTTGATTATTCTTGATATCGGGACCAAAATGGCGGGACCAAAGTGGCGGGACCAAAACGGCAGGACCAAAACGGCGGGACCAAAATTTCCACGGGACCAAAGTGTCATGTACCCGTTATTTGTTACTTCTTTATTGAAGAGTAGTTGCAGTCTGACTGTTACCACACAGTGGCGGTTACACCTAATTATCTTAAAGTTGTAGTTAAGAGCATACTTGACACAGTTATAATTATAGTTACACATAGATATACAGTTATAGACATGGTTACATGGTTACATCTCCCCTTTTACAAAGAATGACACACAAAAATGTTATTAAAATATTTACAATATGCATGAAAGAACGAATTCACAAATATAAGCAACTAACATACAAGAACAATTATTTTGTAAGAACAAACTAATGCACAAGAACATTTATTTAGTTACTATCCCATACCTGTTAGAGGGCTTAATAATACGACCATATTTCGTAATGTATGGTTTGCAGTCCAACTTCTTTTTTGAATTATCATTGTTAGAACCATTACCATTCAAATTATTATTTACAGAATCTTTGTTAGTAGAATAGAACCAGTTGTTTCAAAATCCTTTTCAAAAATTGGCTCATTGTAGAAGGTTTTAAATCAATTCCATTTCTTCTTAAAATGTTATTTTTCTCATTTCTTACCCAATACCTTCTAGGGTTTTTATCTCGTTTATCTATGCCTCTTTCCCACTGATTTCCAGAACGAATCAAAACATTTTGATTATTTGGAATCTCCGATAAGGGCTTAGACGTTCTGTCATAATAGAATTTACTTAAGTTTTGTTTATTTAAAATTTTATTTCTTACATTTGTTTGAAGTTCTGATTTTCATAATTCTCTATTTATTGGTAATTTAGTTCGTGTTTGTCTACTCATTAACGCTTAAACGGGAGAAAAGTCTAAGCCTTTTATGGGCATATTTCTATATTCCAGGATCGCACTATCAATGTCTTGATTAGACTCATAACACTTTTTCAGCATATTTTTGGCAATTTTTACACCGTTTGACTTGACGTATCTTAGACTACTATTTACGATTTTAAAATCCCATTCCGATGAATTTTCTTTAAATTGATACGGATTAAAGGGCATGTTATCTGCGACTAGAATTTTGAGAATTCCTCGTTACTTTTAATATCCCAATTATTTCATCTGATTGTTTATTATTTAAGGGAACAATTCCTAACCATTTAGTTAAATAATCTATTAAGACTAAGTAATTATTTTTCACAAATTCACAAATGTCACATACTATTTTTTCAAACTGTATTGACAAAATGTCATGTAAAATGAGTGGTTCTTTACAGTTTTTTGGTCTGTACGTTTCACCGACAGAGCATTTAGAAATTAAATTTTCAATATCATTTCCCATATTAGGCCAATAAAAAATTACTCTAGCTCTAGATTTACTATTTTTCAATTCCAAAATGTCCTTCATGAATTTTATTAAGCATTTCTTTTCTAAGATCAACAGGAACAACCATCCTACCATTTAAAAAGACTATTCCATCTTTCTCAAAAAGGTCCTGTCTTAATTTATAATAAAATCTTACATTGTTTGATTTTTTTTTTTTTTTTTTTTTTTTTTTAATATTTGGCCATCCATTTTTACAAAAAGTTACTAATTTACTCAATACTAAGGTATATTCTTTAAATTCCTTTAATTTTTTCTCAGTTACATGCGTATGCCTGGTAACTTTTACACAGTGAACAATTTCTTTTAAAAACTCAACTTTATCATGTTTGTTAATATATGACCTAGATAATAAATCTGCTACATACATTCGCTTACATGGTACATAAGTGACATCAAGATCATATTTAAGTAACTTTAATTCTTTGTAATCTACTAGATAAAACATTTACAACACTTTGATTATGAATTGAAACCAAAAGCTTATGATTCGTATGAACAATTATTTTTCTACCATAAAAATGATTACGAAACTTTTTAGTATTAAATACTTAGGTACTCTTTATCGATTTGAGTATAGTTTTGCTTGGCCTCAGACAAAGCACGTGATGCATAGCTAATTGGTTGTCCTTCTTGTAACAAACAACACCCAACTCAACTTTTAGAACTGCCATATTGTAATACAATTTGTTTATTAGAATCAAAATCACCAAGTACACGGGCTTTACTTATTTTTTCCTTTAGTTCATGAAGAGCTTTTGTATGTAACTGGCAACCAATCACATACTACAGATGTTTTGAGAAGTTCTTTCACAAGAGCAGTTATCTCTGACCTATTAGGAATAAATTTCCTTAGATAATTAATTAATCATAACATTTTTTATAACTCTTTTTTATTTCTAAGTAGTACCTGCAAATTCATTACAGCTTTTACCTGTTCAGGGTCTGGTTTAATTCCATTTTTATTAAATACACGACCCACGTATTTAACTTCATTAAAGCGATATTGTGACTTTTTAGCATTTAATTTTCTTGCTCTTTGTAATACTTTTTGAACAATTTCATCATGCTCCTTTTCAGAATTTGCACAAATTAACATATCATAAAAGTAAATAATCACACCAGGTATATCACCGAAATTTTGTTCATTAGCTTTCTGAAACAACTCCGGTGCAATATTTAATCCAGTGAAATATTTAATCCGTCCTTCGGAAGAGTTTCCAGGGTATCAGCTGCGTCGCCCTGTAACGATGCTGCCAGGTGAGCTGTCTTGGCAGTAGGGTCCCATCTGTTAGCCTGATCTACGACGGAAAACTGTGTCTTGAATACTTCCCAGGATGATCTGCTGTCATATGTGGGAACCTTTATTGCTTCCCGATTCGGTATTCTTTCATCTTTTCTTTCACCTTCCTGAGGCATCGATGCTAACTTTTCTTCGAGACTCTACTCTTCCTTTGAAATGCATTTCCTAATCTTTCTTCGAATTTCTTCTCAAATTTTACTATAAGCTTCCTCGTGCATTTTTCTTTTATTTTTCTCTTAGGGTCTTTCTTAAGGTTATTTCACTCATGTGGGCAGCTAGACCTTTTAGAAGTTTCTTAATTTCTTGCTCCATACCTTTAGTTATCACCATTCACAGATAACCCCACTCCTGACACCAGAACTGCTGCGTACTTGGGGTTTGTGAGTTGTCTCTGAATTAAAGGCGAAACTTCCAGAAGCTCACAAGTTTATTTACAGAAAATTCGAGAAGATTACAGGTCTATAAACCAAGTATCAACTTCAATTTCGCGCAATTAGTAAACGCAGCTTAAATAACAGCTGACAACAGCGAATTCAGAGTAAAACTGTATTATAGCACACACAGTAGTGCGCTGCAAACAAGAAACTAGTCAGCAACTCTTTCTCGTAAGGCAGATAGCGAGAAACAAACTGAAGGTCGAAATCCGAATTCTTTAAATACCCTTCTATAAATTCCAGAATTTTTCTCTGACTCGTAGAATATTCAAGTTAGAACTTAGATATTTGGTATATCGATATTAAGGAATTTTTCGCCAAGGTCGCCAAAAAATCGCCAGGTAGCAAAAAACTCGCCAAATTTTTGCGCCAAGGCCATTACCTGCCTTGGAGAAGATTTTTAACGTGTTTTTAATGGAAATGAGGAGCTATTTTAATGCGAAAACAAACTAGAAATGCAGAAAATTAAAATTTTATGACCTGAGTAAGCTTTTTTGAATTAATTTGCAAAATAATAACTAATATTGTTTACAAATTCGTAACGATATTTACTCTTGCAATATTGTAACGAAAGTTGTTTAGATTGTAATCCCCGTGGCTCAGAGGTAAAGCATGGGGCTACGTAACCAGAGATTGTCAGTTCGATCCCCGTTAAGGGAAATCATTTAAAAATGCTTTTTGTTTTAATCTAAATTGTTTATTTTTCATTCATTCATTATGTCATTATGTTAATAATCAGTTAATGCCATGCAGTTTCTAGACTTTTCGAATTCTAGGATATTCTATTCTAGAAAAATCATCAATGTATATAAAGTGATGTAAAATTTGATTTGAATAGATAAATGGGAAAAAAAAATCTTAACCTTTAAATGCCGAGCGTTGCCTGTCGGCAACATACCCAATTGTGTCTTTTAGAGTATTATTAGAATAATATTGAAACTCTAATGCCTAATGTTTGCCGATTGGAAACAAATTGCTTCTAAGCAGTAAGCCATAGTTAAAATAAAATATAATTTTTAAAAATATTTTTCCCTTTATTTATTTAATAGAGATAAGAATAAAACATTTTTAAATTGAATAAAAAAATAATCAGGCATTTAAGGGTTAAAAATAATTATAAAATAAAAACTTTTTATAAACTACGTTTTTAAATTTTCTGTTGAATTATAGCTATAGAACTAACTACATTAGCACTTTATCAATGCGTATTGTTACGCAATTGTAAATAATTGCATTTATTTTTGTATAAATTCTTTCAAAGAGGCTTAGTAAGATGATAAAATGTCAATTTTCTGCATTTCCCGCTCTTTTTCGAGTCAAAATAGCTTAATTTTCCCTTTAAAACGCATTAAAAAGCCCCAATAGGCAGGTAATGGATTTGGCACCAAATTTGGCGACTTTTTTAGTGACTTTTGACGACAAAATCCTTATCGATATTTCAAAGATGGACGTTCTAATGTGATTGGTTAAAGAGTTACGGGGAATTTGAATAACAAAAAAAGTTGGTTTTAAAATAAAATATTAATTATTTCCGAACAAGATATATTTGCATCATGAACTATACATTAGCACTTTATCAATGTGTAGAAAATCTTTAAAGTGATAATGACGTCAATTTTTGCCAGATGCATAATTTAACTTTTTACAGTTTTTTAATGCTCGCGTTTAATTAAATGCATTTATTTTTATGTCGAAATAAAATGAACTCGTAATTTTTTTTTTGGCAACAATTAAATTACAACTAATATTTTAATGACTATTTTTAATGCTATTAGGAGCTAATTATTTTCATATTTTAATTAATTAAAAAAAAAAAACTGTTCCAAAATTCGAAAATCTGACTTTGAAGTATTGTGTTGTCACCGGGTTCTGAGCTACTGTGAAAGTTTCAAATGTCTAGCTAGTAGGGAAGTTAGTTAAAAGTAGATCGCAAGATTCGTACCGGACAAACAAACACACAAACAAACAAGAATAGAAGTTAATAAAAACATTGTAATAATCAGGCATTTAAGGGTTAAAAATAAAAATTTTCTACTCGAGCTTATTATAAGAAATGAAACGCCTCAAAAATGCGAAGATTCTGCTTATTTTTGAGAAGTGTGTTCTTACAGTGCAAAAAACATTAGAACAGCGGATAAAAAAATGAGAAAAATATTTCCTATCCATTCAGAATAGATAATGAAACTGTATTTCAAGCACTGCCGAGAGCAGGCGAAAAGACCACAGATAAAGAAATATTTATTCGTATGTCACTCTAAAACTTCCTTTTCTGCTTCTTTTTATTGTTTCTGAAAAATAAAATAAAAGGAAAGGAAATAAATTAGCAGCAACGAAAATACAAAATTTTGAAAATATTCTTAGTTTTGGGCTTGAGTAATTAAGCTGTAAATTATCTAGGTTGGTATTTTAATGAGTTTTGCTTCATGGTTTAAAATAAAAATATTTGCGAAAATAAATACACCTAAAAACAACACATAGTGTCATTAGAACAAATTTCGAGAGCAAAGAATTATCTTTCATAAATAAAACAAGTTATTTTTTATATTTACCCTTTTTATAATTTTAAAAGTCTAAATGTTGAAATTCTTATACAGGCTTTTCATACTTATAGTACTTGTGCTTTATACATTGAAATGCTTTACACTATTTGTATTTTATACAAGATGTAAAATTTCGAATAAGGATTTATAGTTATTGAACAGTTTTTTTCCTTAAGTTATTTTATATTTTATCATAAATATATGTATATTATACACATACACTGAGTGACCAAATTATTAGGACCACTTAACACTTCCTGACGTTTTATCAAATATCTCAAAAAGTACTGAACGAATCATCTTGAAATTCATGAATATGCTGAGCGTGGTATATATCATATATTTCAGTGAAACTTTTGCCCCGAAAGCAAAATTGGGACTAGTAAAAAATTAAAGAAAAAATGGAAATGTTTGGAATCACCCTGTAAAAGGTGCTTGAAACGTGTATTGGCTGTAGCATGTGATGAAAACGCTTTATCTTATTATCTGTATAAACTTTTAGGAGGATAACATTATATAGAAAAATTATATTCGTGGAAATATAATGCTTTCTTTTAAAAAATTACACATTGCCAGAATTTTTAAGAAAGCGCTATATATATACCTTTTCCGGAACCGCCTTGATCTCAGAAAATCGAATTTGGGGTAAAAAATGGGGATATCATTAAAAAAAAAATGAAGTTGGGGTGCATTTTAACATGTGTATGACCCCCTAAGCCAAATCCAGCTATTGCATTAATAACTAGATATTATCACAAATCGATCGGCACCACACGCATGTTTCTACAATAATTTACTGTACGGCGAAATGAGTCAGGGGTGGTGTTTCTTGTTTTTCACTGACTGTATATTATGGCAAGAACTATCCTTTTTATATTATATTCGTAATCTCTCTGAGCTTGTCAATATACATGAGAAACTGTATTGCCCACATTACGATACCATTCGAATTATAGTCACACAATAAGAATTAATTTAAAAGGGAAAGAGCATGAGGTCGTAAGTATACCATGGACTACCGTAAAGTTTAATTATAACTAAGGAATAACTGAGGTATGTCAATAAAATTTATTCTGCATATTAATGGATCCTTTATATATAATGTTGTATATTACGACTACTAATGTTGATTTATTTCGTTTCAAGAATCCATATATTGAAATAGCCTACATTTGCCGTCTATTCTAAGTTGACGATCTTAGAAAGGTCAGGATATGCCGCGAAAATGTATAGCTGTTTGTGGCAACTATGTGAAGAAGTCTTAAAATTAATAAATAAATGTTAAGTTTCTACGTATTTTTAAAAATAATAATAAAATGCCCACGAAAGCTCTAATTACATTGCAAAAAGATCAGTTCTGAAAGCTCACCATTGGTTGTCTTAAAATATACAACCAGCAATAATTATAATTTGAAAGCATAGGGTTGAAATTCAATCAACTGCATGCTTATTTACAATTTTAATTCATTTATGCTTTAGTGTAATTAAAAAACGTATGTTTATAATAAATATATAAATTCAATTCTTGCCTAATGCATCTGAGCAATTTTTCACAAATAACACACATCGACAAGATTTTATGCGCTCCATTATCCATTAAACTTTGACTACCTAAAATTTTGAATATGCATAGAATTAAGGTAAAAGCGCATACTGAACTGTTAGAATCTTCTTGCGCTTGAAATGTTTCCCTTTGAGATTTTTTTTTTCTTTTGCAATTTTGTTTACTGTCATTATTAAATCCTTTCCTCTCCAATTTGTCACTGAATATACACTGAGCGGCCTCTGCATAGTGACCACCTGGAAGATTTATAGAAATATGTTACTGCGTAATATGAGCGCCCTAATAATTTTACAAATTAGAAAATATCCGCAATAGATTTGTAAGTATCAAAAACCTTTATGCACGTTTTGAACGATCTATCTCTATTTTTATTTTTTTGCCCCTCCGTTCCCTTCCCCCTTCCCGCTCCTCCCAATAATTTAAAAAATTCAAAAATATCCGCAATCGATTTGTAGGTATCGAAAACCTCGATGTACCAATTTTGAACGATCTAACTCTATTTTATTTTTTTTTGCCCCTCCGCCTTCCCTTCCCGGCCCTTCTAATAACTTTACACTTTCGAAAATATCCCCATTCGACTTGCAGGCCTCTAAAACATATCTCTACCAATTTTGAACGGCCTAACTGTATTTCTATTTGTTTTTGCCCATAGCCCCCCCTTACCGCCCCACCCCCTTACCGCCCCTCTTAATAATTTTACAAATTCGAAAATATCCGCAATCGATTTGTAAGTATCGAAAACCTCTACATACCAATTTTGAACGATCTGACACTATTTTTATTTTTTTGCCCCCCCTCCCCTCCCCCATTCTCGCCCCTCCTAATAACTTTACACAATCGAAAAACCTATCTGTACCAATTTTGAACGGCCTAACTGTAATTCTATTTGTTTTTGCCCCATAGCCCCCCCTTACCGCCCCATCCCCCTACCCGCCCCTCCTAATAATTTTACAAATTCAAAAATACCCGCAATCTATTTGTAAGTATCGAAAACCTCTATGTACCAATTTTGAACGATCTGACACTATTATTATTTTTTTGCCCCCCCCCTCCCCTCCCCCCCCTTCTTGCCCCTCCTAATAACTTTACACAATCGAAAATATCCCCATTCGACTTGCAGGCCTCTTAAACCTATCTGTACCAATTTTGAACAGCCTAACTGTACTTCTGTTTGTTTTTGCCCCATAGCCCCCCCCCCCTTGCTGCCCCACCTGGGGGCTGAATTTCTAAAATTCCAGAAATTGGTTTTTAGATAGTTGCATTAGCTATATTTTAGAGCAAAAATTTCACGTATATCTATTTTTTTTGTTTGAGATATGTAGGATTATGCGAAATCACGTTTTACGCATATGAAATCACGTTTTGCCCCCCTGCCCCCCTTGGGGACCGAATTTCAAAAATTCCAGAAACTGATTTTTAGACATTTGTATTAGCTATATTTTAAAGCAAAAATTTTACGAATATCTGTTTTTTTGTTTGAGATATGAAGGATTTTGTGAAATTACGTTTTGCCCCCCTCCCTCCCTTGGGGGGCGAATTTTGTAAAATAGCTTGCGGCGTTGTCTTTTTCGGGTCGTAAACATTAACCGTGCCAAATTTGGTCCCGCTCGGTGAAATGGCCTAGGATTCTATAGCGGACACACCCACAGACACACAGACTCTGCTCTTTTATATATATAGATACTGTGTAACAAATACACGAATTCCATTACCCACTATTACACATATGTTCTTTTTGAAAGTGGTCAGAAGATATAAAACTCGTTTAACAAATTAGATGGGGAAAAAAAAAAAAAAAAAAAAAAAAAAAAAACGTTTGAGTCGTTTTTTGAAACTCCCGTTTCCGAGATCTATAACTAACTAACGTAATTGAAACATCTACCAATTTCCCTGTCGTAACCAACTAATAAATGCTAAACGACATCTTAAAAGGGGTTTATGTAGAAAATTTGAAGGAAATCGTTAGAGCTGTTTTGAGATATTAACTTTCGGCCCCATTTCCGATTTTCACCAAACCTTGGCAAACTCCTCTGCTCACCGGAAACTAATAATTACATGCGAAAAAGGTATCTATAAAGGAGTTAATATGACGAGTTTGAAACAAATCCGTAAAGCTGTTTTTAAGATTGGTTGGTTGCTTGTAGGGATTAAGGCGATTGACTGTTCTAGGGTCCTATTCCTGAGAGTGACCTCCGTGGGGGGTCTTTCTAAGGGGTTTCTAGCCCGTATTTACGCATGTTTCGGAGAAAACTACGGAATACTCCAAACGGCTAAGCCGACGAGCGCTAATACATATGAAACGACACACTAATACATATGAAAGCATATCTTAAACGATATTTATATAGCCACTTAAAAAAAATAATCGATAGAGCTGTTTTGGTTATACAAACCTACGAAGCACTCTCGTTTTTCCAATTTAAACCAAAAGATTGAAAAATCATTTGTAAAGTAGATATGTCTTAATTCTGAAATTTCGTCGTTCTATCTTTATTAGTTTCTTTATTAGTTATCTTTATTATTTTTAGGATAATCCGTTTTAAAAAAGAAAAGTATTTTCTTTTTCACACGAAAACGATAGTCAGATATACATACATACTGACCAATTCCCCAAAAAAAAAAAAAAAAAAAAAAAAAGAAGGACTCAAGAAACTTTAAAACGTGTAAATAAGGTATAAATTCGATATCGAAATATTCGATTACCTACGATAGTCAGGTAATGGAAGTAAAAATTGAAATGAATCATAAACATGAACTATACCGTTATGTATGATTTGAATTATATTATTACATGAATTATATGCCTTTTTTAAAACATTTCGCTTCACCTTAAAGTTTCTTAAAATATCTAACATCGAATACCACATGAATTCAAATATTCATGATATGGAGCGAAATGGAAAGATAAGCCTTCCAATATAACACTCAGCTGTTTTGAAAGACCAATAGTTGAGGAATGTAGCATTCACAAAATTTTATTCCTTTACGTATTCAAAGCAGTTGCTTTTCTATGTAGAGCAGCAAAATATGCACATGTAATAACACTTTCTGGTGGGAATCAAACATATTGCAGACAAACTTTGATTCTTACTTTAAATAAAATATATATTTCAAAGAGGAATTGTTTGACTTTCTAGTATTTCAGCTTGTTGAAATTGTTTAAAATATTTCCATAAAACCATTAAAGCATTCTACATGAATTTATTGAAACCGATATTCTATAAATAAAGAAATAGTTTATTAATTCTAAGTCTATATTAATCAAAATGAATTAGAATCATTTAAAATTATAAACACCTTTTATTTATTTATTTATTTATTTTTTGCTTAAAAAAATAATTTTTTTAAAATAATTTTTAATTTATGCTCATTAAAAAGTAAAATTACAATCCTATAAATTACCAAGCATCGTTATAAAATTTACAAGACTAATAGAGATTAGTGATATATACAAAAAGATTGAAAACACAAAGAAAGATTTAAAAAAGAAAAGTATTTTCTTTCTCAATAATAAATGCAGCCTTCCAAGAACAAATACAGAAGTTGCTAAACAGTGACGTATACTTATAATTACGATAGATGTAAAGACTATGATATTTCTTGGCCATGTACTTGTATGCAGTTCCACTATTGCTTACACACAGAGATCATAGGGCGCAGCCAACATACATGGTAGTAGATGAAGCACGCATGGTAGTAGATGAAGCAATCGGACGAAATCTAGATTTCCAAACCAGACTCAATTTCAACAGGACCAGGCTATAATAAGCTCATGCGGCTGAACAGTGATCTCCACTCCCGCCGATACTTATGTCTAAAGCAACCGACACATATCTTGACATATACAAGGATGCCTCTGTGGTCTTTCAAGTTCAGCCTAGGACGTTCTTAACCTTCTCTGTTTTTTATTCAACCTGACTGTTGAATCAGCATGAGGAAAGAACCTTTTTTTTTTTTTTTTTTTTTTTTGCAATGCAGTCAGTGTCGTCCACAGTGCTCAGGCCATGCTCCACTAGCTAAATATTGTTCACAAAATGATCCAGAAAGGTTGAAACACCAATTCTTGTCGGGAAATAGCCCCTGAGGTAAAACTCTAATCATTGCAAGAAAGTAATTACCAACACAAAGTCGGAGTAAGAGTTGAAGCATCTTATGTCAGAAAAACCTCCAAAAAGACCTAAGATGGTCCAAAGACCCCAGTGAATATGGATTGTAATCCTTACCGTAAGAAACCAGGAAGAATATTTCATTGTAATTAACAATGACCACACATAGCCACAGATAAAGAGACGAAATGACACTTGGGACACATGGACGATACACACTCAGTAGAAGGCCTTATATCAACAATCCTGAGAAAATAAGGGATTGTTATGTAATCTAGCTTGTACATCACACCAAGAGACTTTCCATAGTTAAATATGTTTAAGCTGGGCTTCAGGATATGGCTCAGTACTCCCGCCAGCCGATACGCCACATTAAGAGGCTTTAAACTTTTCTAATACGTCTAGACTTGGTGGATGCCAGCATACGAGTTCTCTCCTATTCGCTCTTGGACGCTATCCCACACAGATACTCATCAACAATTTGGTTGGCATTCACGCTTTCTGCGTTAACTATTGGCACTCAGAAAACCTGGGCGACACACGCTCAATGCTGATACAAGACCAGGTACACAAGTTTAACAATCCCGTTGGACACCATTATTCCTACATCAATCAGTAGATGTAACTTATTACAAAGAATTGAATGATTCCTCTGCTTTTATGAATTTAGAGCAGATGTTTCTTGAGAAGAGCTTCTAGAGAAAATAAGTGAATGGCAAGTTTTAATTTTTGATGTGTACATACAGTCGCAGCAAAATTATTGAAGCACTAGCAATAATTCCTACTTAAAAGATGGGCACCTAATACTGTTTTGTTAAGTAAATATTTGTCGAGTCATGAGCTTAGTCTTGTACTGTATATAAAAAAGTAAGTTGTTGATAAAAATTAGCGATCAAACTAAAAAAATATACATGTGGATGTGTGCTTCAATAATTTTGATGCCGACTGTACTTAGAGGTGAAATTTAAACTTGGAAATTGAATTATTTTGTCCTATCATTATTTAGATAAAAAAAATTCCATGAAGGGGCTTCTATTTTAATAATGTTGACTTTAGACAGTAAAGGAAAAGTTTTAAATTGAATAAAAATTAAAAGCTAAACATAGCATTTTTCATCAGGAAACTTTAGTCGAAATTAATAAAGATTTTTCTCAATGAGAAATAGTGCTAATTTGAACGTTTTGTATTGGGTTATAAGAGAATCTTTAGAAATCAAAATTATTACTAGAAAACTTCTAAAATTCCAACAAACAAACTAATATTAATGGTTATTACAAAACTGTAAAGGTAAATAATGTAAACCTGAATATTTAAATTTCTTTAATTTGTAGTATTTATAACATAAATTGTGAATTTTTAAACAATTTTTATTAAAAAATCACCACTTCTCGAAAGGATTAATTTTTTATTGCACCGATAGGTGGGAACTTCTTAACGAGGTTTCACCGTAATTTCTTTTTAAAAATTTTATGAATTACGCTGTTTCCAGGATAGTGAGTATCTGCTTATTATTTTTTAAATGTTGATTACTTTAGAAATAACTTTATTGCAATCACTTTGTTTTTTAACAATCTGTCTGTATAAATATAATAGAAAATTTGTCATCACGATAATTTCCGAAATATTGAATTGGTTGGAATTAAAATTGAATAGTGAATAAATACTTTGGATAAGTTCATTGGCCGAAATTTCTTGTATAAAAAAGTGTACAAACATATCTATGAACCAATTTGCGTGAAACTCTTTACATACGTAGTTCATATCAAACATTCATCAACTTTTATTACTCAACCAAACTCACCATCTTGTTTCAGAAAAGCAGAAACTTAAAAATTTTAGCTTAAAAAAAAAAAAAAAAAAAAAAAAAAAAGTGCTTATGAACAGACTTGCTTCAAATTTTTTACGTATTATCTACTTCATATCAAGCTCTTAAAAAAGTTCATTAATCAAATTGATCTGCTACCTTGTTTTAAAACTGTGTCCCAATGAAAAATTTAAACTGATACAAAAAGCGTATTTATGAACCGATTTGTTTGAAACTTTTAATGTAGTAATATACCTCTATCAAAGTCTCAACCGAGTTTGTAAAAAACCTGACCCACCATCGTGTTTCAAAATAGTCAACACTTGAAAAAAAAAATCAATTTACATTTTTGACTGACCAGGAAGAGTCAATTTCCAGTGTATTGGATCTTGAAATCGAAATAATATTAGAGCAATATAAAATGCTATTAGAAGTACGCATTTTGTGTTATAAAATGTTTTATTTATTTATTTTTTAAAGTAAGGTACTAATTTCAAAATACTCCTTTCATTCTAATTCAAAGGTGTTGTTCAAAGCATTTCTGCTGAAACAGCACACCCAAAGCTCACGCGTATGCACATGCTTTTTATATTCTGCATACACCTTGTTTAAAATATCTGTTATTTTATGCTTAAAGTTTCTTTGTATTTATACAGTTTTCAGACATTTATTTTCCTTAATTCTTTGTTCTGATTAACAGAGCATGTATTTTACTGTTAAATAACGAAATACGTTGCATAATTACTTAAAAAAAAAAAAAAAATTACCAGTGCGTAACATGTCATAACTTTCACAATTTTCAACTCTTTCAAAGCAATAAGCTGAAACATATTAATAACAAAGCATTTCGTATTTTTGAGAGGAAATTAATTACACTTCATTTTTCAATGTTAATTATTATATGAGGGATAAATTTTCTGATCCAATTATTTCGATCTCCTCCAAAATTCTGATGGCAGAATAAATAGAAACGCTTTTTAAAAGTTTATCGCTGCACGACAATAACACTCATAATTTAATTAGTTATAAACTAATTATAAAAAATATTGTGTGTACAAAGTTTTGATAAATATGAACATATACAAATTTTTCATTCATGTCCATTTTTCATCAAGCAACACATAAGTTTTATTTAATTTTATAATTATTACTTTCTCTTACCTGTACATTAGAGCGCCGGGCTCATCATTGAAAGATTGCGAGTTCGGTACTAGAGCCGGCCAAATACCGTCGTGTACACTAAAGGTGGCTGGTGCACGTAAAATCTGTCGTGGCTGCAATGTCCTCCATGTTCTCATCAAAATTATACCTCTGGGGATTACCAAAACGGGGGAGCCATACACTCCGTTTACAATCAAAATTGTGATTGCATGTCTCCGGACCACCTATAGGGGTGAGTCCCAGACCGTCGCTAATTGCCCATTGCGCAGCACTATTGCGACGTAAAACCCAACAATTTCTTACCTGTATTGTAGAGAAAGTATTTATAAGTTTTTGATATATTTATACGTTTTGCGGTCCTCTGTAGTCTAAAATAAGGTTTTTACGGGTTGATTTGTCGGTGTGTATGCGTGTTTGAGTATTATCAGCATAAATCACATATGAGCTACTCCTTACAAAGACTTCTACGGACAGCACATCACCTAGAGGTAGGTCTCTAGTGCCGTTAATTTTCCATAACCCCCACAGCAAACAAAATCATAAAGTATCTAAAGAGTTATGCATTTTTTCAATATCTGCTTTTATTATTAACCGCATTTGATGACTATAGCTAATGGAGAGGAAAAATGTAACCTTTTCTAGAATATATGTAAAAACAATAATGGTTGTACATAGTCATATTTAGATATTATATGTTTTTAATAGGAAGTTCGAATTAATTTTAGAAAGCGAGAAAAGTGATCAAGTGAAGATTCAAACCTTCTCTGTTTGCTTCTCTACCGACTAATAGTTCCTATAAAAGATAGATTTTTTTTTTCTTTGACTTGTAGCAAAATTTATACGTCATAAGTTGTTATCTGTAGTTAAAATTTTTAGTTGTTTTCACTATTACACGAATTAGGACATAGAAGCTTTAAAAAGATTCATCCCGCAACAAAAAAACATTTATTCAGAAATACCAGTGATATAACATTTCTAAATTTATACAGAGCATTTTGTGTCGCGTTTCAAATAATACCTATTATAATCTTCGTTGAATTTCTATATTCCTCTTTTATAAAAGATATAATAAAGCTCTAAAAATGGACTTGCATTCTAATGCCTCAAAAGGCGCTCTTTTCTACTTATGTTGTTGTTATCCACAAAAATCGATAGGATTGTGGTTAAAGAAGAAAAATGACGGAATTTCTTACGTGAACACCGTGAAAAATGATTTATTCTATTGCTGTTTATTGCATTTCTTATTCTTTCATTGTGAGTTATGAACTGTGGAAATGACACAGTTCATCTTTATCAATGATTTCTTGTTTTTTTTCTGATGATCTTGTAGATATAAGATAAATTAATCATAAAAAATATTTAGAAAAAACATTTAATGTAGGTACTTACATATAATTTCAAATAAGTACATTAATAATTTTTATTGAAATGTATGAGAAGGATAAAAATTATCATAATTATTTTTATGATAATAATTAATTTCATGATTAATTCCCGACAAGTTCGTTTTCCCGATTGCTGTTTTTCAAGACAAGTCCGTTTGCCTGATAGTTCACTTTCCCGACAGGTACATTTTGTTCGAAAACTCATTTACCGAACTACTTTTTTTTTTTAATTACTTTAATTACTTTTATTTTTTAGATATTTCTTAATATAATAGTGAGTTTGTCATAAAAGAAATACTGTATACACACTTTTTTTTTTATATACAACGAAAATCATACACATTAAGTTCTGTAGACTCAAATTGTTTGAAGTTCGTTTTAGTATGTTATAACAAAAAATAAAAATAAATAAATAAAAAATAATAACTAATAAATAAAAAATGAATAAAAATAAATAAATAAATAAATAAATAAATAAATAAAAACAGTTATAAGTTACGTTTCAACGTTATAAAACGTATCGAAATCTTTAGAAAAAAAAAAGTAATAATAATAATAAACAAAAATAAAACACAAATACATGGAACTTATCGATATCACTATTAAAAATATATAAAAATCGAGCAGAACATTCCATTATTTAGTTAAAAAGAAGGGTTACTTCTTGAGTAAGAGATATTTTATTGCTAAAATTGAATTTTTTCTCGGACTATCGTTTGTTAAAATAAATTGAAAATCGCACATTTCATAGCATTTTCTGATATTTATTTATTTATTTATTTTCAATAGTAAAATACTTATCACATTTTTACGTTTGACATTCGAAAATTTACTAATTTCATTTAGTAGCAAATAAATACAGATTCAGGAATATGCTACAAAAGTACCTGGTTTGAAATTAAATAAAATGTTGACATATAAATAAATTTTTACTAATGAACACTATCAATTTTTTATTTTATTTTATTTTTTATGAAAACACATTTCGACATGCTTACATTCAAACTCTATTTTATTAAAAAGTATCACATTAAAAAGATTTTTTTTTCCCAAACAATTATTTATTTATAGAATTGTAATGATTTATGTAAAATTTTCTTCTTGTTTTTTAATTTTATTTGTTTATTTATTTATTTGTTATTTTTTGACCAGAGTTTATTTTTGACAAGTTTATTTATTTATTTATTTTTTTCTAATGGCGCGGTACACATGCCAGAAGCATTGATGAGGGGGTCGCCGAATTGATGCCCATTTGTGGAGGGGCACCCAATGGGCGGTCATCGCTGCCCCTAACAGAGACAGTACATCCATGCCTTCTCCGCGATTCGAACCCAGGCCCAACAGTGTAGGAATCAGGGACGCTAACCACTACACAGTCTGGGCGGCAAAGAGTTAAATAGAATTGTGTATATAAAATATTGTCTTTTTTTATTTTTCATTGACAAGTTCTCTGCCTTAAAAAGAAAAATCTAAAAAATTAAATAATGAAAATGATGAAAAAAGAGTTGTCCAGTAAATGAGCTGTCAGAAAACGTATTTGTCGGGAAAACGTACCAGATTCTCTGCAGCTCTAAATGATCAATAAAAAAAAAATACTTCAAATATTTTATTAGATAATGCTGTTCAGTAATCTCTGTTAAAATTTAAACTGGTCATAAAAAGATTTTCATTGATAATAGAGTTAAAAAAATTCAGTTTTAGTTAGAATGACAACATTTTTCCAGATATATTATTAAGGAAACAATGCTTATTCCGATCTAAACTGAGTTCGTTTGCCAATTTGATCTGAAACAATGATTGAAAATTGAGATTATTTAAAAATTTCAAACTGAAAAATTACGAAATTAAAGAGATTAAAAAAAAAAAATCCCTTTATTTAGGACAGATATTCCAGAATATTTTTCATTTTACATCTATCTTAAGCAGAGACTGAACAATAAAAATATTTAAATTATTTAACTAATCATCGGTAATCGACTGTATAAACAAAATTGCTGTCAGCGAGGATCAGTATAGTAATAGCAATCGTAGAAGAATTTAAAAAAAAAAATCTCAAATCAAAAATGTACAAAAACAACATTAATTTTATGAAAATTATACACACAAGTACTTTAAAATCAAGCTATTTACCAAAAAATTCTTAGATAACGTTTCGAAATTGCATACATTGTTGTGTTTTGTGCACCACATACAGGCAGTAATTGCGCATAATGAGATTTCGGCTATGGATATTTCGTAAGAATCTATTTAATTTGAAATATCAATTGAATTTAAGAAAGCATCACAAAATGAGATGTTGTTAAACAAGAAAGAATAATGATAAAATCATATGTTTTGTATAAAACACTTTATAACGCTAGAACACAAAACCAAAACAATTTCTAACTTTAAACAAACACTTTAAAAATAATTTCTATCAAAACACACACAAACAAAACACTTTAAACTGTAAAATATGTTTTAATTATACTTATATCACATTTTATAGAAAACATAATACTAACTAAAAACAATCATAAATTTTTATTATATCATATTTTATAGAAAATTGGACTTTTTTTGCATCCAAATGATGTATGCTGATATCATTGCGTTTTGTAAAATTTAAATTTGTTGCATTACGTTTTTTAAAAGCACCTATAAGAGACCGTAATGTATCCGATTTCTTTTAAAAGTCCCTATTCTCAAACTCGTAGTGCTATTTGTACCAGGTACCTCCAAAGAAAGAAAGAAAAAAAAAAAAAAAAAAAAAAAAAAGGCCATAATACTAATTTCAATAATTCAGAAAATAATTACTTTTAAAACTTGTACATTTTAACAGGTGTTAAGAAAGGTTTTTTTTTTATCTCTCTACAACAGCCATTAAAATAATTCTACATTTTATATATGAAAATGTTTTTAAATAAAAATGAACATTTTTATAAAAATAAATGAAATTTTTGTCGATGCATATGTTGCGTGCGCAATATCTCGGTAATTGTTACACAGAATTTAATGAATTTAACAGCTTTTAGGTGACATATATATATGTGAAATAACGAACAATTAGCTTTTTAACATTAAAATTTTTGTAATTATAAGCATAATTACACCAATAATAATAATATTTTTTCAAATAATAATTATAATAACTTTTTTTTCAAAAGAATGAAGCTTTCCAGCAAAATCATTTTTCGTCATTTTAAATATAGGGTATTTTTACATATGCGCTTACATTTTTTTTAGGCTCATTTGATGATCATATTTATTGAAATTTATTTTTCTATCTGAGTGAAAATAATGCCTGGACCGGGAGTCGAACCCCAGACCATTGGCTTACAAGGTCAAGGCTCTACCAATTGAGCTATCCAGGCCGACAACTGGCGGACATTACTCACTCAGACAACCAACTCAGACAATTTTCACTCAGTCGGAAAAATAAATTTCAATAAATATGATTTTCTTTCCAATCAGTTGATTGTGTGATTCTAATATATCATTTGATGATCATTTCATATAATCCTGCGCGCAATGCTTATATCGTCAAAAGACTAGCTTTCACATTTTTAAGAAATAAATAAATGAAACGAAAAGTACAATCATTTTAACAGTTGTAATGTCTTCAAATGTAATTATTTTTCAAATTATTGTAAAAAGAATTATGATCACATTTTTTACAGATATTGCCACTATTCAGAGGTACTTGACCCTTTAAAAAGGAAGGGAATAAATTGAAAATGTAGACTATTAGGTGGGAAAGGACCAACTTCTTTTTTAATAATTATATATATATATATATATATATATATATATATATATATATATATATATATATATATATATATATGTGTGTGTGTGTGTGTGTGTGTGTGTGTATGTATAAGGGGTGTCCCTAAAATGAGGGGGATTTTTTTTTTTTTTTGTGTGAAATTCGATACGCATACTCTCTAATTTTTTACTGTTTGACACCAAACACTTTTTAGTAAAATATCAGCTCTCCGGGATAATGTTAACACGTGCCGAATTCACGGGAAAATCCTAATGTCTATATTAGAACACCCTAATGTATATCGTATTTATATAAGTAAACAAACCATTGAAACATTTAGTTGCAAAATACTAGGTTAAATAAGGATTTTTAAAATTCATGCTGATAATGTAAAATGCATACTTACTTTGTAAAAATTTTCTATAGATATTTATTTATACAATTTTGTGTTTGTATTACACGTATTATTGTCTATTTTTTTAAGAAAAATCTTTCGGCAATAAAATCAAATCTTTCATGTTTCAGTTCAAAAGCATAGTTATTTGACTAAAAGACCTCTTAGTGATATTTGATTTGAAATTTTAGATATATCGTATTTATAACTAAATTTATTGTAAAGATCAAATATCTTCGAATTATTGTTTTAACTATAACTGTAAATGATTATATTTAAAGTAGATCATTCCAGTTTTACCGATTCATATAACAATACTCCAAAATTCAATGCAAAAATATTATAAAATTTTAATGGGACGATCGTAAAACTCTAAGCCATGTATTTTAGTGCGATAAAATTAATACTTCTTCCATATAATAAAGAATTTTATATACATACTATTTACAAAAATATCACATACTTATAATTCGGATAGATTTAAGATGATTCAAATAATTTTTGTGACGATTTATTGCAACATTTTTATGTTTTGAAAGAATGTTTTATGCATCATTATTGACCTATTAAAATAGCCGCTACATATTCAAATTATTAATACTGTATATTTTTATTAATATTACCATTATTATTGTTGTTATTTGCTAATATTTTTTAAAATGCATCTGTAAAACTTTATTTAAAACCAGAAAGTTTTTCGCTTATATCATATGAAGAAAAAACGCCAGTGCCCTTGAACGGGGCAATACGCACTAGCCTTAATAGTATTATTTAGCCAGCGTTATCAAATCTACACATCGGACACCAGTTTCATGACGGAAGGCTCGAAAATATTCAATATCAGCTTCATAGTTTGAAGATCGAATATCATAAGTTCGAAAATAAAATCAACCGAAAAATTCTTATCCACAGAACAATAAAATAGTATGCGGATTCAGGTGTTACAGGAATAAAGAAAATAATTTGGTGTGACATTTACACGGCTTTTTCTAACACTGCATTTTAAACCTATAAAGATAGATTGTTACTTTTTAAGTTGCAAGATAACAACTAATTTATTTTAACATTTTAATAGTTTTTTAAAAATACATGAAAATTGTTTTGAAAACCGTTTATTTTAGCATCCATATTACTGTGTAAAAAGGGATGAGTTTGGAGGCAACCGCGTAACTCAACCATCGTTAAATTGTAGCTACCACTCATACAACATTTAAGAGTATTCTTTAATTAAAAAAAATTAGAAATTCAGCGACTTTCATTCATACCATTTTTTGAAAGTTATTAGACTAGTTTTGAGTAGCTCTGTACATAGACTATAAATTATATATTCATTCAAATGTATATTTAAATTTAACACAATAAGAAAAACATGAAATTCTGTACGAATAAGAATTTTGCTCATAACTGTCGTTTTTTTTTTTTTTATTATTCGTGCACAAGAACTAATTTTCAGATTTCCGTAAAATATTTCAGTTAATTTCACACCAAATAATATAGATTTATAATTCATGTTAATATATGTTTTTGAATTAGAGGGATAACAGACATGGCCACACAGATAAATATACAAGCAGACTAACTGCTAAAATATTGATTTTCGGATTCGAGAGACTACGAGGCATGTAATTACAGGAAAAATGTAGCATCAAAATTTGACCCCAAAGCAATACTTTCTCAAAGATAAGAGAAAGTAAAAATAGTTTTGTCACCAGTTGCACTTAATTTGATTTTGAGGATACTTTTATTAAAAAAAGATATATGCACCACAATAATCAAATGATGAAAAACTTCTTTATATTATCACTTTCTTTTACATAGTTTCTTTAAATTGATTATATATATATATAGGTGTATGGAAGATAGGGATAATAAATAAAGAAATATACATATAATAACGTAGTAACGGGCGAAAAAGAACAACTATTTCAAGTGAGAAAACGCCAAGATATGTATCCAGAAAACGAATCACTAGTTATAGATTTTAGCTCAAAGCACTAAAATAAAATAATAATAATAATAATTTGGTTGGCAAGCACACTATTTTCTCTGACACCACATCGTTATAGACATATTGCAGTTTAAGGTGCAAGAGATGAGGTATTATACTTGAGTATTTATAGAGTACAAGTTTAAAACGATCTGAAAACCAGTTTCATTTGATGCACAATTCAGCGTGAAGACGGCTAATGCTTTTTCAGTGTCCCGTTAAAACTTTGTAGCTAAACTTATAAAATATTTAAGATTGTCACTAAACTTCAAAGTTTATTTTAAATTATCTTTAGAATAGCTGCTCACACTTCTCTATGAAGCTTATTAAGAGTAATTTTGAGTAGTCTGTATATTTTATATAAATTATTTACACTCCAAACAATGTTTATATACATATGGTATAGAAAAAAAAATGTACCATATAACTTGAAATGCACTTCCAGCTACTTACGAAATCTAATGTAGCAGAATTCTTTTGTATGTCACTGTAACGGAAGGATAAATACTTTTCATAACACATTGTCTGTGAAACGTGCTATTCTTCTTACAGAGATTGTATGCCAATCCTGTTTTGTTTAGTTCAGTTGGACAATGATAGACTGTACTTACCAGAAACTTCGCCCTTAGACGTAATGGATTTGAATAATTTTGTATTTCCCTGTACAGGAATCATTTGCACGATTTCAATGAAAATCCTTAGGTAGCTTTCCCATACCATACATATTTACAAATGGCACAAGTTTAAGAATACAATAAATTAATGAAAGATAATCGAACACTGACAAACGCAAAATCGACCTTGCGGTCCCTCCTAATATTAAAAAGAAAAAAAAAAATGATTTTTATTAATATTCTATTACCGTAATTTAGGGAAGAAATGGTGTACCCGACGTAAACGCCGTAAAAAAAAAAAAAAAAAAGAGGGAAAGAAAGAGAGAGAGAGAAAATATCGTAATCACCGCAGTAAAGCAAATGTTACTAAATTTTCCAAGTAAAAAAAAATTTAAACGCCGCGCAAATTTTATCCATGTAAAAAAAAAAAAAAAAAAACTAGAAATAATATTCATACTATAATTACAATTCATCAAAATCTATACAGTTCGTGCGACGGTGACGTATAACATACCTACCAATTTTCAGCTCAATTGATGAAAGCGTTTAAGCATTATCGTGTTCACTAACAGCATACACACACATACGTACATCATCGTAAAAATAACAAAAATGATCTCAGGAAACCTCAAAACGAATAGATATATCAAGTTCTGTTAGTCGTTTTTTATTATTATAATACTTATGATTTTGATTATAATACTTATATAATGTATGTTCAGAAAGTAAAATGTAACAAACCAAGGTTACAAACATGTTACTTAGTATGAATAATGAAATAATCTACAATTAGAAGGCTAACTTTTTTCAGATCTCTCACGAATCAGCAATATTTAGTACTATTTTACTGTTTCCAAAAGCAATATACGTAATACTCAACTAACGATTCAGATTACCATTCAGTTTTACATCGATATGGCACATTGGTGAGATACTACTGAGTAACAGTACCCTAGTTGCATAGTTTAAAACTCTAGAAAGATATAAAAATGGATGTGACAAAGCTTACACAACCCATTATAATAATAATAAAAATAATAACGAAAGTAATATATTATTGGCACAAGTATCTTATATTTTTTACATTATTTAGAAACTCGGCAAATATAAATCGAAATATGTGACAAGACAAGTGGTGCAAGCACGCATCACCAATCATCCCAGACTCTAGGGGGCCCATTTCGTCCACGTTAGTTACCCCAAGCCTTTTGAAATCCCGCCGAAGTGATATGGATACTTACGAGTAAATACCATATGTAATAAATATTTTATCGTTATTGCTTACACTATCATTTCTCTGTATTAATTTAGGACTAGTAATGAGCTATTTTATCAAAACGAATAGATATATCAAGTTCTGTTAGTCGTTTTTTATTATTATAATACTTATGATTTTGATTATAATACTTATATAATGTATGTTCAGAAAGTAAAATGTAACAAACCAAGGTTACAAACATGTTACTTAGTATGAATAATGAAATAATCTACAATTAGAAGGCTAACTTTTTTCAGATCTCTCACGAATCAGCAATATTTAGTACTATTTTACTGTTTCCAAAAGCAATATACGTAATACTCAACTAACGATTCAGATTACCATTCAGTTTTACATCGATATGGCACATTGGTGAGATACTACTGAGTAACAGTACCCTAGTTGCATAGTTTAAAACTCTAGAAAGATATAAAAATGGATGTGACAAAGCTTACACAACCCATTATAATAATAATAAAAATAATAACGAAAGTAATATATTATTGGCACAAGTATCTTATATTTTTTACATTATTTAGAAACTCGGCAAATATAAATCGAAATATGTGACAAGACAAGTGGTGCAAGCACGCATCACCAATCATCCCAGACTCTAGGGGGCCCATTTCGTCCACGTTAGTTACCCCAAGCCTTTTGAAATCCCGCCGAAGTGATATGGATACTTACGAGTAAATACCATATGTAATAAATATTTTATCGTTATTGCTTACACTATCATTTCTCTGTATTAATTTAGGACTAGTAATGAGCTATTTTATCAATCCCTTTAACAAATGTACAAATGAATTCATTTTATTTATTTATACTTTTCTATCAGATTACTTTCGGGTACCTCAGTCATAATGTAAATACTTTTCCATTTACCTTAATTACCATACACTATTGAATAAATAACCAGGAAATAAATGTCTGATTTAAACAACCGAAAAGAAAAGAAAATTTTTATAGAAAATTTAGAAAATTGCGCAAGATATTCTAATCATGCTTTGAAATATTTCTATTAAATCTCATTATAATGGTTTCGTTGAGCTTCAACGTATAGTTTTCAACATGTTGAAAATGCCCCAGAATGAGGAAAAGGAAGATAAAATAAATTGTTAGGAATATGAATTGTGGCGGATAAATGAATCTCTGAATTGCTGCTTAAATTACAAAATGAATGCAAGTACTTTGTTTGTGAAAACATACGAAGCCATTATTGTTTGCGATAAGTACTCGGAATAAAAATTTTATCTTACTTGAGAGGATAGAAATGAAGAGCCTTGGAAACGACTGGAGTATACATTAATATTAAGATGATCATCACTTGACATGCTAGAATGATAATACATGAAAATAGGAAGCGGCATCTGAAAAAAGAAAAAAATATGTTTTTAAAGTATCCTTATAAAAGAAAAATCAAATTTAATACACGTTTTCAAGTATTAAATAAATCATTTGTTTTAAAAGTAAAAAAAAAATTGCTTCAATGAAATTTTGGTTGTACAATACACAAAAGCAATTCTGTGAAATAATAAATAAATAATGCTTAAGTATATATTGGTGTGTTTTGAGGTTGGAACACTAACTGAAATCCACGTTATACTAAAAGGAAAAAAAAAATAAAGGAAAGTAAATAAATAAATATGAAATAAGTATATCGTCCAATTACCTTGAAATTTCCTTCCACGAATGGCTTTTTTGGTCAGTTACATTTGTTTTTGGCATGGATAATGTTTAGTAGATACACACATTTTGAAAATATTAGTACACACACATGATATATATATGCAAGTTTCAATATTTCTTCAAGTACTATATAAAATTTTAACTGTTTTCTAATAATTAAATTATACATAAAAAAATTAAATTGTATGCCATTCATGCTCATTTCAGAGATTTCAGTTTACTAGCTGTAAATATAACATGAAATAATAATAAAAACTTAAAAAATGGCATGATGCATAACCCAGTGGCTTTAAAATAATGCAGAGATTTTCATCCTGAAACTTTAACAAAACAATGATATATTTTTATTAATAAAGCGATAGAAAAAATAGCGACCAGGTGAAGCGGGGCAAAGCCTACTAATTAACAAAATTTTCTCATTTCGAAATATTTTTAATTTGAATGCGCATTTTTAAGAGAGAAAACTTTATTTAATTTTAAAATTTAAAATTTATTACTGCTTGGTGTTTCAAATATTATATATTTTAAAACATAATATACCCAATACGTTATTAAAGATTGAAAAATGAGCTTTTGAAACAAATTATTCCATACTGGGTGTGTAAGAACACGAAACATTTTTAATTAACGGGTTGTATAAACATATATATATATAGACTCTAGGATAAAAAAAAAAAACATACCAAAATAGGAGTAATGCAAATTGAACACAAATTGGCATGCATACAGGTTTCGGTAGAAAATGCAAATTTTTAAAGTTTGGCGGCCAATAAATGAACATGTGACGCTACAGCGCATTTAAACTGCGCAACTCGCAGGGTATTAAAGTAGAGAAATTTTGATTCAAGGTCATAAATTCTTTTAGAATTTTATTCCGTCTAATCAGATAGACAGTAACTATATGCTTGGTATATAGGTGCTCAAAGAATATGCGCAGATGTCAGCATGTAAGAGAGGAGTGTAGTTGGGCTCAACGAAGCCAGTTCGTCTAATATGCTAATTCTTTGACATTTGGATAGGAACGATGCCGATAGTAGATGATGTTGGCAGGAATGTCTGAACCATGGCCGAACATAGTGTTAAAAAGGAAGCGGTCGGCTTAGAGATAGGATAGAATGTAAGAACCGATTAATCGTTAGAGCGGTACTAAAAGTCCCAAATTCTTCGTTATTATCGATCCAACGTGCAACTGGTACTTCAGTGATTTCAAATACCATTAATAGGTGGCTCAGAGAAATGGGTTTGAGCTCACGGAGCCTCTTGAGCAAACTGCTACTGAACTTTGTACACTGACAAGCACGTTTCCAGTGATATCGGGCACGTTCGACCTGGAATGTTACTAAATGGAGTCGAATTATCTTCAGTGATGAGTTCCACTCCATTTTGAGCCCTGATGACCAGCGAAGACGCGTCTGGAAACGGCCCGAAAAAAAAAGGGGGGGGGGGGGTTCCAACCAGACTGTCACCAGCCATACCGCCAGATGCCATTTTAATTCATAGCAGGACCCCTTTGGTTGACATGCGCAGCATCTTTAAGCAGAGTGGTACATCGGCGAAATTCTATAACCCGTTTTGTTGTCCTTCATATTATGAAATGTTTAGCGTATATTTCAACATGATAATGCCTCCCACGTACGAAGATAGTTTATACTGCTTGTTTTCTTCCTTTCCCAGCATTATTTTGGCCAGGAAAGTCGGCGGATCTCTCTACCACTGAGGACGTTTGGAGCATCATGAAAAGGGTCCTACAACCAGCTCGGTATTTTGCCAATTTCACACACCAATTGGACAGAAATTTGCACTATATCTCGAAGGAGGACATCTGCCAACGCTATCAATTAATGCCAAGTCAAATAACTGCTTACATAAGGACCAGAAGAGGGCGAACGCGTTATTAACTTGTTCACTTTGTGAGGCTCTTTCTCTTGATTAAATACTCCTAAATTTCTGAAACTGTAATCGTTTGCTTTTCTTCACATCAACCAATTTTCGTCCCATTCGGAAAACTCCTTCTTGGTACGTCGTTTTTTTGTCTTAAGAGTACATATATATATATATATATATATATATATATATATATATATATATATATATATATATACCGGGTGATTCAAAATAGATGTTACAGCGATTATCTCGTAAACTAGAAAGATAGAAACATACTTCCAATTACAAAATTGGTTCAAATTAAGAGTAGATTTCAAATATGGCATCTTTTTGTACAAGGGACTGTATACAGTCGGTAACAAAAGTGTCCGAACACTAGCAAAAACTCCTATGTAAAAAGGTACACTTCATAAGGTTTTGTTAAATAAATCCTTATCGAATCATGTTCTTACACTAAGAACAGGATTCGACAAGGATTTATTTAACAAAACCGTATGAAGTGTACTTCTTTTACGCAGGAATTTTTACTAGTGTTCGGACACTTTTTAACCGACTGTACATATCAAAATACGAAATTTAATTTTTATACGGTCCCTCCTATGATATGATTTATATTTAGAAAAATATTCTCCTCGCTCTAAGAAGAAAAATAAAAAAAAGTATCTCTCAATATCAAAATCTCGCTCAGTTATTGTAATTTGAAAATGATGACTTATACCACTTTATTTTCAATTTTGGTATCTATTTTTCGACGCCATATGGCACACTTTAGGGGGTTATCTATGAGATGAGAAAATCAAAAAAATATCCTTCATTTTAAAATAGCAACTAAAATCATTCATACGCACGAAATCAACGGTTTTAAGAACGTAATGCAAATTTACATTATTCTGTATTCATAAGAAATTTAATAGTTAAATTTCCTAGGGGGGGGGGTCACCTGCAAATTAAAATACGTTAAGAAAGGAAGAAAATTAAAAAACTAGAAAAACCGTGTGAAATTTTCACACTTTATTTTTTTTACCGCTTTTAATGATCGTAAAAATATTTTAATGACTTCGGCTCTTTAACAATCCAACAAGATTGAAAAGTATTATTGACTTCGATTTGTCTGTCTGTCCATCCGTCTTTCTGTCTATCCGCGTTCTAACTCCCGTGAATATTCATGGAATTTCATGAAACTTATATACGTTATTTGAGTTCACTATCAGATGTTCTTTATTGAAAATGGAGTGAATACCTCTGCTAACTTGTGTACAGGGACACCCGAAAGTATTCCAAAGCATTGTGTTCTATGAGAGGTATTTTTATAAGCCATATTTTATAACAATACTATTGTAAAAGTCAGCCTGCCCGGCAAATACTCTTACCTTTCTTACGCAGCCAAAAAAAGGATCGATATCAAAATTCACCGCCGCTGTTGATTCTCGGGAACTCAATGCCTTTCTTAATGAAGATCTGCCAATAACTCTGCATGTATCTTTCTAATAAATTCTAATCTCTTTGAACATTCCATGTTAGCTGTTAGTTTTTTGGCTGCATTATAAAGTTATAAAGTATTTTTATGGTGGGGTGCGTAAATAATATTTTAATCTTTACTAAATAAATTTTTATTAATTAAAACTTCTACATACGGGACGCATCCGACCGTAAAAATACTTTAAATTATAGCTTTATAATGCAACCCAAAAACTAATATATAAAACTAATGCCGCCAAAAAACTAATAAACGCTTGATATAGTACCATAAGTTCCAAATTTATAAAATTCTATAAATAATTCTTGCAACAATGACATTAAACATGTCTACTAAATATAAGCTCAATAGGAAATTCAGTATTTGTACGCTATCGTGTATACTCACTTACATACATAACATATTAATCCTACAATTATTAATCTCCACATATTTCGTCTGATAATAACCAGTAATATATATATTAAATAAATCTGAGTTTAATTGAATGCAGCATTAAAACGCTATTGTGTTCACTCACTCAATTACATATACACATTTATCTTATATTCATGTATGTTATATTCTTATACTACATGTATGTCATGTTATGGTGAGCTAAAATATACATATTAAATTTGAATTCAATGGAATGCAGCATTTAGACGCTATCGTACTCATTCAGCTATTTCATGCGATGGTGATCTATAATACACATAACATATTCAAATACAATCGAATTTAGTGTTTAGACGGCATCGCGATATATTTTAAAAGTTGCATATACGTCATATAATGTACTAAAAATTCGACTTAACACTGAAAATTTACATTTTAATCAATTTTTCTTTATACCCCATTGCATAATAGAACAACTTTGTGCGGCCCGGTAAACTATGAAAGCTAATAATACCTTATTTTACAAGAAAAATGGTATTTTGTACCTTAATAATACATATTAATTACGTTTTGTTGTATGTAGTATAAAGATATATATATCATTTGAAAATACGTGTCATAAACAGTAATGCGTTGTAAACTTTGTGGGGCCCTGGACACAAAGCAGCTATTTATACGGCTTTCCATAGAATCCATAACGAACTTGAATGACATATATTATTTTCAAATTATTCTATAAATGTTAACAGAATTTAGAACGTTGACTGAAAGACAGACAAACTAATTGAAGTCATAGGGCGTGTTCAGTAGAGCGCCCGATCCACGACCGGTCGATAAATTCCGAGCCAAAGCGTTCAGTGGTGTCGACCGATCCAGAGTCACATCGTTCAGTGGCATGGACCGATCTCGACCGGTCGTGGATCAGAAAGCCCAGAAAAATTTCTTGATCCATTGGGTCACGTGATGGATCAAATGCGCAATAGGATGAAAATCAGACTCTGACTGACACTACGCAATGAAAACCTGAACAATGAACATTGTTTTTGACAATGATTGTTTATTTGTTTAATTAGCTGAGGATTAATACAGATGTATCTATTTATATGCATTGTTTGTGCTGTAGAAAATAAGGTAAGTAATTCCATAAAATGCTAAACTATATTATGTTTATTTATTTATTGTGTAAAAAAGATTTTTTACGTAATAACGATTTTCGATACGTAATTTCTTTTATTAATGAACGTAACATTTAAACATAAAATTAAAACAAAAATTTAAACAATTTTAATTGAAACAACATTTCTTTTTTTTCTTTCTTTAATTCGGACGCTATCATATTTTGTTAATCTATATATATAAAAGAGTAAACTTACTGATTCACTGACTGATTCACTGATTCACTGATTCACTGACTCAACACGGTTGTGGCGATCCTATGGGAGATAGAGTCACAATTTTTGGTGAGCAGGTTGATTTTAGAACCCTGACGCTCATTAAGACGGGATTTTGCGAAATACCCCCCCGTTCCCCCCCGGGGGGGGCAGAAGGCAAAAACCACCTTTATACGCATATCTCGGCTCCAAATTGCTTCACGGTGAAGAAATTGCAGATGGGGAAACTAGACTTGAATACAAAAAAATCATTTTCTGCGATTTTGGAATTTTGGATTTTTAAGGGGGGTAGGGGGTAAAAATGAGATTTTCGGGGGCGCATAAGGCAAAAACACATTTATAAGTATAACTCGGCTCCAAATAACTCCACAGTGAAGAAATTGCAGATGGGGAGACTAGACTTGAATACGAAAAAATCATTTTCTGCGATTTTGGAATTTTTGATTTTTAAGGGGGGAAGGGGGTGAAAATGATTTTCGGAGTTGCTGAAGACAAAAACACCTTTATAAGCATAACTCGGCTCCAAATTGCTTCACGAGGAAGATATTGCAGATGGGGAGACTAGACTTGAATAAAAAAAAATCATTTTCTGCGATTTTGGATTTTTGGATTTTTAAGGGGGAAAAGGGGTGAAAATGATTTTCAGAGGCGCAGGAGGCAAAAACACCTTTATAAGCATAACTCGGCTCCAAATTACTTCACGCTGAAAAAATTGCAGATGGGGAGACTAGACTTAAATACAAAAAAATCACTTTCTGCGATTTTGGAATTTTGGATTTTTAAGGGGGAGAGGGGCTGAAAATGATTTTCGAAGGTGCAGAAGGCAAAAACCACCTTTATAAGCACAACTCGGCTCCAAATTGCTTCACGGTGAAGAAATTGCAGAGGGAGAGACTAGACTTGAAAACAAAAAAATCCCTTTCTGCGATTTTGGAATTTTTGATTTTTAAGGGGGGAAGGGGGTATAAATGATTTTCGGAGGCGCATAAGGCAAAAACGCATTTATAAGTATAACTCGGCTCCAAATAACTTCACAGTGAAGAAATTGCAGATGGGGAGACTAGACTTGAATACGAAAAAATCGTTTCCTGCGATTTTGGAATTTTGGATTTTTAACGGGAGAAGGGAGTATAAATGATTTAGAAAAATACGGATTTTCGAGTAAAAGTAATAGCTCAAAGATGTAAAAAAAAAACAAAAAAAAAAAAAACGTCAAGCATCTTCTTGAAAATATTTCCAAAAACTCATTTTTTGATTTTTTCCGATTTTTTATTTTATTTTATTTATTTATTTATTTATTTATTTTTTTTGGAGAGGGGGGGGGGAGGGGGGGGGCAAAAAAAAATAAAAATAAAGTCAGATCGTTCAAAATTGGTACATAGAGGTTTTCGATACTTACAAATCGATTGCGGATGTTTCCGAATTTGTAAAATTATTAGAAGGGGTGGGAAGGGGGGGCAGTATGGGGGGCTATGGGCAAAAACAAATAGAAATACAGTTAGGCCGTTCAAAATTGGTACAGATAGGTTTTAAAGGCCTGCAAGTCGAATGGGGATATTTTCAAAAGTGTAAAGTTATTAGGAGGGCCGGGAGGGGGGGGGGGCAAAAAATTAAAAATAGAGTTAGATCGTTCAAAATTGGTATATAGAGGTTTTCGATACTTACAAATCGATTGCGGATATTTTCGAATTTTTAAAATGATTAGGAGGGGCGGGAAGGGGGGGTGTGGGCAAAAACAAATAAAAATACATTTAGGCCGTTCAAAATTGGTACAGATAGGTTTTAGAGGCCAGCAAGTCGAATGGGGATATTTTCGAAAGTGTAAAGTTATTAGAAGAGCCGGGAGGGGGGGGCGGAGGGGCAAAAAAAAAAATAGAATAGAGTTAGAGCATTCAAAATTGGTATATAGAGGTTTTCGATACCTACAAATCGATTGCGGATATTTTCGAATTTTTTAAATTATTAGGATAGACGGGAGGGGGGAAGAAGGGGGAAAATAATAGAAATAAGAGTTAGAGCATTTTGGGAATTTTTTCCGAAGGCAGTGAGAACTCGGTGCGACATTTTTCCGAATAAGATTTTTTTTTTCTGTTTTTTTTTTTTTTTTTTTTTTTTTTTTTTTCACGTGATAAAAATTAATGCAATTTTGAGAATTCAGTAATTATAGCGATTCATTTAAAAATAGGGACCAGCGAAGCGGGCATTGCCTGCTAGTTTAATATATAAAAATAAGCTGGGAAAAATTAATTATTTCATTTTTTTTTTTTTTTTTTTTTTTTTTTTTTCAGACAAAGCTTTTCATCCATGCGATTGTTTTTTGTTTACAAATAGAAAAGTTTGTAAACGATTGTATTTTTAACCTTTAAAACAATAAGTTGACTATAAGTAAATAAATTAAAATCCTTCCACATATTTTTAATTTCGGTAAAAATAAGTTTAAGATGTCAATTATTAAATTTAATAAACAAAACAGACTGTAAAAAAAGTAGCTATAAAATTATGCAGTGTTTACATTGCTAGTTTATTTTAATATTCAGTCGGTAATAAGAGAAAAAGCTCTTTATATTGATTCATAAATCGAAGAAGAAAGTAAGATTATTTTTTATATAAATCCATTATATTAACTAAACAGCATATTTCATATTTTATATAATTTATTTATTTATTATTTTTTTCAAAAACGTTTTTGTTGTACATTTCTGTTCATAATAAAATTCGAAGAGAAAGAAAGGTGTTTTCTTATATCATGAAGTGCTCATTTAAGATAAATCCGCTCTGCTCCTTTAAAAATAAATGTAACGTAACATTTTTAACATTTTCATGATTAAAATTTATACGTGAATTTAGGAAAATCATAACCAAAGTAATGTATATTAGTAATTTAATTTATCAGCACAATCAATTAATAGCTTCTTATTTTGTGTTAGCAGAATACAGAATTCTGCATTAATAAGAAAGAAGTAAAATTGTTATTACATAAAAGATCTTACTTTCTTTCTTTTTTTTTTTTTTTTTTTTTTTAAGAAAAAACGTAATATAGTTTAGCGTTTTATGGAATTACGTATTAAAAGTCCAGACAAAATAAACAGAAATACAATAAATAGCTTGCTAATACAGGTCAAATCAGATAGATGGCGCTGCTCCAATTACTTCAGAATTGCTCCAAATCGTTCAGTAGACGCCTGGCCCGGTCCAAGACCGATCCAGGATCAGTGACGTCATCGCCCGGTCGCACTGATCCATCTCGGGCGCTCAACTGAACACGCTCATAATCTTATTTAGTTGGAAACTGTTAAAAACGCGTAACGCAACTGAAAATGCAATTTCAGAAATTTCTAATTATAATCCTTACTGTATCTGAATATCTAATGTCGCACTGTAAACATGAATGCTAATCATACCATACTCTATAGAAAGCATATGTCTTTTCTGCATATAATCATTTTATGTTAATTTTGCTATGTTCTTTGCAGTAAAAAAGTATTAAAATATGCTTATAGAAATGCCTCTCATAGAATGCAATGCTTTTGAATTCTTTTGAGTATACATAAAACAATCATGCTATTTCTACTACTTTAACATATTATAGTGAATTTGAGTAAGGTACGATCAGCTTGAAGATATTCTAAAAATGTTTGCGGTAACTAGTGCGCAAACACTGTAAATTTTATCGATGGAAATTGGTTGTTGATTGGTTGTTGGCACTTTTTAATTTAATTGATTGTCTCAACAACCAATTTCCATCAATAAAATTTACATTTGAAACCGAGATCAATCGTATGCTTCCGTTTCTTGACCTTAAGATACATAATAACGTAGATAATACAACTATATGGTTTGACGTCTTTTCCAAAAACACGTTTATCCCTTTACCGATCCCGGCTGATTCAGCTCATCCTACTAATTATAAAAATGCTTTCTTTAATTCCTACATTACCCGAGCTATAAATTATACTATTTTTAAATTTAATGAAAAACAACAAATCAACAATATTATTAGGTAATGCTGCGAGATATAGTAAATCTAGTACTATAAGATTAGTTAATAGAATAAAAAATCGCATACTAATTAAACCTATTAATCACACTCTAGATTACACTCTAAAATTTCATTACACTAATAATCTCCCTTTCTGTAAAGAATTTTATAGCTTTAAACATTATATACAACGTAAATTTAATTTATTTATCCCATTCAGTTCTCCTATAACTGTTAAACAATTAACCCTTCATGACCGCGACTTAAATGGACCCACTGGAGGAGTCTATCAAATTCTCATCGAAAGCAATAGAGAACTTTACTATTATATTGGACAGACTAAGAGGACTTTAAATAAAATAATACAAGAACATATACGAAATGTCAAAGAAGGAAACAGTTCTACTCTAGTCGACTTCATTTACGCCAATGCAAACGCTAACCCTATATGGGATAAAGCCAAAATTATTGCAGCACCATCTACTATCCAAGAACTTTACATTTCCGAAACTATTAATATAATTAAAGGCGAAAATGCAATAAATTCCAAAGATGCTGCAATTTTGCCAATAATTGGCACAATATTATAAAATAGTTTATAGTTTATTTCTGCTAATTCAAGATGGTTTTTCTCCTACAATAGCCTCGTGTGATTTTTCAATAGTTACAGCTTCTCTTATTTTTCTTAGCTCCTTGGTCCAACCGCTACTGGACTTCAAATTGCCTTTGCTGATATTCACGTTATTACAAGACTTAACTGTTGACTGTGAAAAGAAAACATATTTAAAACTGCTCATTGGAAACGAATAATTAAAAATCCCTGATGATGCTTTACTATTAAAGCCAAAAGCTTTGGATAATTTTTGTTTCCTTATTTTAAATAAAAATTTAAATTTACGTGTGTTTAAAGTGTTTTTAATATATTTAATATTTAGCTTTGTTGATAAGGGCAAAAAAAAAAAAAAAAAAAAAAAAAAAAGAAAAAGGAAAGAAAGAAAAGAAAAGAAAAATAATAATGCATGACTAAAAATGCCCTTTCAGCTATTTTCATTTACATCTAAATATTTTGTGTGGCCTTACAAAACTATATCATCAATGCTAACAGGAATTCTTCTTATGTAACCTATATAATAAATACTAAATTCATTGTGTTTTATCCAGTATAAAAGTATAAAAGCAGACTTAAAAGAAAAATCTTTCATAGACACTTCGGAATATATTTTATATGACAAACCATTAGTAGTGCTATTCATACCATTTTTAAATGAGAACTCGTTATCGTGAACCTAAATAACATATATGGAAGCATTTCGTAAACATTTACGGACATCAGAACGTGACAAACAGACAGAGAGTGAATAGATAGACAAACAAGCTGAAGTCGTAAATGCTTTTGAACTTCCTTTGAAGGCATCATAAATGTCAGAGTCAATTTCCATTTCTCTAAAGCTGAATTTAAACATTTTCAATGCATTGACCGTTCAACTGAATCGATTCTGGTATTAAATTATGTATTAAATTTCTTACATTTTTTATTTTCTCTTACCCATACATATGGTAGAGAAAGTATTGTTTTTGGGTCAAATTTTCGAAATTGAGTTTTTGTTATATTTATATATTTTGATGCCACATGAGTCGACAAGTCATGTTTTTAGTGGTTAGTCTGTGCCTGTGTTTGTGTACCTGTGTGTGTGTCTGCTATTAGTATATCTCAAAAACAAGAAACGTCGGAAAGTTCAAACTCCTAAATGTGTATCATTTAGAGAGGGAACCCTAAACTTTTCGTCGAGACCAAGCAAATGGTTCGTGTTTAGGGGAGCCCAACAAAATTCGGGGCGAAATTCCAGTTATATAAAACTAACATCTACCAAATAGAATGAATACACACACACACACCTATATATATTTATATATATACGTAAAAGAATGTTTCATGTATAATATGGTATGAAAATCATTCACCGTTCATTTACAGATCTATACAAAATAACTAGATATAGTGGGGCGATACTCGAAAATTGATGAAAATGTATTTCAGGTTGTGTTGTCTGTTATTAATATAGGATTATATTTATGCGCACCATGTGGTGAGTACGCAATTGTTAGAAGTTATACAGGGCTGAAAATAATTAAGCGAAAAAAATCTTTTTCATTGAATGTAATTAGTGAAAGTATATTACTATAATATTTTACCAAACTGCTCAAAAATTGAAATTAATTCCTCTTAAGGTAAACAAAGCAAACTATTCATCGCTTGAATATATATATATCTATATATATCTATATATATATATATATATTTGTATATATTTGTATAATTACGAGTTTTGAAGTAACTGAATATTAAAGTCAAGTTTTGTATATATCAGTTATCAGCGTAATTTAAAACAAATTTGCAAGCAATTTAAAGATTATATTTTCAAGTTCATATGATGTCGTTACTTGAAAAGTTTCAAGGAATGGTGCGGGTAAATTTGACTGAATAATTTTAAATGATTTTTAATTTCAATAACAGATTTGAATTCTTTATGAATGTAGGTACAATAATCATGGAAGGGATTGAGGGGGCGGTAGCCCCCATAACACAAAATTATTTGTCAAATAAACCTATTCTGACGCCTAATTTAAAATGTTTTTAAAGTAGGATTATAATACAACACTCGCTGTTTTACCCCTTAATCTCCAATTCGTATTCATAGTATTGAATTTCATGATATGAGAAAGTCGTGTGAATGTCACAACAGATTATTTTGCGCAAATTTAATCCATCATTAAAATTAAATAAAAAAAAATTGCTGTCAAAAGTATTTATGCACGACCAAGTGATCAGAAGGGTACTTATTTTCAAAATTCTTTTATTAATAATTTATTTCATAAAATTAATCTCAGAAGTGTAGCGAATAAATCTCTTTAAGTCCTTTTGTGAATAAATAGCTTTATTCTAATAAAAAATAAATAAAAGAAAACAATGGATGGTGGCTCTGCTATATATTTAAATCGAACTCAATTTTCTTTCTTTCTTTTCTTTCTTTCTTTTCTTTCTTTCTTTTTTTCGGATTGTAAAAAAGAATCTATTTATATCAAATCATAAAAGAGATATTTTTTTTTTAAAAAGACAGACATTTTCATGCTTAATTGAACAATTTCAAATTGCCGTACAATGTTAATGTCATTTTAAGCAGTATTTATTGTAGAAACCATTTTCGATAATTCGGTTATATAAGATTTACCGAGTTAAAACTCTATGCATAGCAATTTCACCCTTCTAGAAAAAAATCTGGAGTGACTCCACTCGACTTTCCGAACATTGAGTAACTAACAGTTTTGTAGATAAAATAAAGAAAGAGGATTTGCTAAACAAACAAAAAAGAGAAAACCATAACAGAGTGTTTGAGTATTTTTCTCCATATATCACACGAGGTTTTATTTAACGCTACTGAACTTTGAGCCCATAGATCATAATGATAAAGAATTTTTTGTTGTGTCCCTGTAAATATCTATAAATGCTAGATTCACCAAAATGCTTATAGTTAGTGTAACAGTGATTTATAATATTCATACAAATTTTCAGCTCAATTGAATAAGTCGTTTAGATGCTATCGCTGGTCTCATAGGCCATAAAGATAAAGAATTTTTCTTTGTGTCCCTGTAAAAAAACTGTAAGTGCTAGATTCACCAAAATCTATACAGTTGGTTCAAATGTGACCTATAACATGTGTACAAATTCTTTGCTGAGATTAATAAGGCGTTTAGACGCTATCACACTTTTAAAAATTTGGCAAAGAATTTTTCTTTGTGTCCCTGTAAAAAAAACTATAAGTGCTAGATTCTCCAAAATCTATACAGATTGAGTATCTGTGACCTATAATATGTGTATAAAGTTTTTGCTCAATTGAATAAGGCGTTTAGATGCTATCGCACTTTTAAGATTTTGGTCCCTTGGCCATAATGATAAAGAATTTTTCTTTGTGTCCCTGTAAAAAAACTATAAGTGCTAGATTCACCAAAATCTATAGGGTTCGTACTACGGTGACTTACAATATACGTACCAACTTTCAGCTTATTCGAACGAAGCGTTTAGACGCTAGCGTGTTCACTCACAGACATACACACATACATACACACATACATACACACATACATACACACACACATACATACATCATCGTAAAAATAGTGAAAACGGACTCGTTGGACCTCGAAACGTATAGAAACATCAAAATCTCGAATTCGGATTTTTGACATGATTACAATACTTTCCTCACTATAGTGTTCGGAAAGTAAAAAGAACAATGAATTTTCGTTTATATTTAAGAGAATTAAAGCTTTCAAACTACATAATTATTAATTACTTTTATGCATATAATAAATAAAAATACAATGAGTTATTTATGCAAATATATATATATTAGCAAACCCGTGCGAAACTTTCGCACTTCATTTCTTTTCTTATTTACCTTAAAAGTTTGAGACTCATAAATCTTAGGTCAACTTTCCCACCAAATTTTAATTCATCAGAAGCCACATTATTATTAGAAACAAATTAATATTGTATGGTGAAATGATAATGATAATCAAACCAATATCATTCACGGAAGACTTAAAAATAAAATTCATGTTTGATGACCTAATTTTCGCACTTTTTAAATTTTTGTCACCATGTTGGCGATACATTTTTATTAATATATTTTGGCATAATTTTGTGTTAAAAAACTTAGTACCTATTTTGATTATACTTTTTATTATTGTGTTTTTTAGTCAATTTATGACAAAAGTTCATATGGGGCTTATATCATAAAAATATTGCTAGATTTAAAATAACGCTTGAAAGGTTGTAAAAATGCAGCTTTTAAAAATACATTTTTCTATAAAAGAATTTCATCAGATAAATGTCCATTCATTTTCTTTTCCTTTTTTTTTTAATTAGATCACTGAACTGAGTGTCCGCGTGTTTAAATATTGCTTATGTATTATTTTTTATCCTCGCGTATTTTATAAAGTCACTATCGTATCGTTTCTAAAAAAATTAATCGTAAATGGACCACGTTAGAGAAATATTATATAGATTGTATCCGATAGTTCAGTGAATATTTCATGAAGTTAATTAATATTTATCTGCTATTGAATTTACGGAGTCTCTATATCTTATTTTCTGTCTTTGTCATTAAGACGAGCAAGGAGTGATGGCGCACTAGGAGAGATTGCGCATATAGAGAATCGGAGAGCAGGAGTAGCACGAGCACGTAGCGACTCTAGGCAGATGTATGGAGTGTTTACCTGAATGTGCGTGTTGATTGTTTTGAGCGTCTTGGATAGAGCAATCACATTGCATTTGGTAATCACAAGTAAATGCTTGAACTTTCACAACTTTTCCTTTAATTTTCTGTAGGATGGCAATAGTATATATATATATATATATATTAATGAGACGATTTTTCGTAGAATATTAATTTAGAATAATTCTCCGAACGCAAACAATTCTTTTTAAAAGCGGTCATGCTTAAATAAAGAGCTGACCTCTCCTGGCGAAATGGACGGTTTGTGTATCTGCCACTTAAGAAAGTGGGCATATTTTCCGTCTGTTTCCATCCTAGGAGAGATTGAGCAGAATATTGATGACAGGACAATGCGAATGAATACATAGAGTATCTGAAACTTAATCAGTGGACAACTTCAAACAGAGGCTGGATTAAATGTGTTACTTATTGCAGACGGTTGGATAGCAGCAGTAAGTGCATCGATTGTGAGCAACGGCAATTTCGGTCAGTAAACAAGAAAGCAATGTAACTATGGAAGTGAAAATGAGTTAGTTTTATGCTAAAGCTGTTATCTAGAAACTTTATGTTATTTTGTTTTCCTTAGTGGATTTGGTTTTTTTTTAATACTTTAATATATATATATATATATTCCCTTTAAATAAAATTCTTCATTTCTTTTAAAAATTGTTTCATATTTATGATTCTTTAGTCATTAGTTGAAATATTCGCTTCTGATACATAAAACAGCTTTCTTGGTTTTATTACAGCTGTCGTATCAAATTAAATCATAACAGCAAAACATCAATGGAAGTTACAAGAAAGACAAGCGGCGTATAAATTATTCATGGATAATTTAGCAATAGTTATTCAGATTTTTCTTTTAATTATCATTATTATTCTGTTGAATTATATAGAAATTCCCCTAATTTTAATTTATATGAATATATGTGCGTGCGTGTGTTTTAACTTCTTGTCGGAGATTAATGAATGTACCTCAGAGAGTATGGAAAAAAATCCATAAAATGTACCCTGTTTTCATGTAACATTTATTTATTATTTATATCCTCTTCGTCAACAATTGTACTAGGAATATATTATTTAAAAAATAAAAAGATACATATTAATATAAAGCATTAATTATATTAATAGAATATATTGCAAAAGTTCGTATACATTTCATGTCATCAAACCAATCCTTATCGAATCGTTTAATACTTGCAGTCATGTGATGGATAACACATTTTTCATTTTTTGGAACTTTTACTGCATTCTAAAGAATATTAAAATAATTTGCAGAATATTTAATCTGATCAACATCATGTATAGTATTTATCACAGAAAGTTGAACAATCTGAAACTGAAAGTTATTCACATTGCCGAGTATCCGCACCACATTCAACAAAATTTCACGTTTCTTTTTCTTTCTTTTTCATTTATTTATCTTTTAAATAAAAAAGTATAATAAAAATATTGTGAAGCTTGCATATCTAATATTTACGAATGAAAAGTCTACCTAGGATATTTCTGATGCAGAACACACTGAGAAAAGTACATGTGAACATTTTATTAATTCTAGCGAATATTTAAATGCTCTTTATGCCATTTTTGAAAGATCATTCCTTATTTAATATATTTAGATTTTAAAGTATGAACATTTGTCCAGTTATATCTTTACTTTCTTCTGTATTTAATAGTAGAAAGCACTGCTTTTAAAGCGAATGGTTTAACAATTGAACTGTGGTAATTTAGAAAAAAATTATAGATTTTTTTCTTCTTTTCAACAAAGAAAAAATCCTATTTTTTTAAATGTAGTCTATATAGCATACAATTAATTTTCTCTGGACATTTAGTGTTATACTCCAGTAAGATGAAAGTCGTCTGTTTTATTATGGAAAATAACTTTAATAAATAATTAAAATAAATAGTTTCTACTGCGTGAATTTGTATAGGAAAATGTGGAAAAAAGTTTTTGCTACAACATGCTATAGTTTACTGTCAAATGTTATTGAAATAAAGCAAGTTTTTTTTTTTTTTAATAAATCTTTTGTTGTACTTTGATATATTAAATGTAACTTTCATCAAATGATGTTTGACGTTTTCATAGAAACGAAACTACTCTCACTTTGAGAAAAATGTATTTGTAATTATCTTTATTAGAAATTTTTAAAATTATTATTTAATGTTTAAGGCGAATTTTAAAATGAAATACTTTTTTAAATCGCCACTTTTAGAGTTACAGTGCTAATAAAATTTATAGAATATTTATTGGAAATTATTTTCAATTAACAAACATTATTTTTATTTATATATTTATTTACTTTGAAATTTCTAAATTAATCGAATTGTTTTAAAATTATTATTATAATTTTCGATTTTTGATTATTTTTATTAATTTATTCTTAATTTATTCTTATTATTAAAAACATTTTAAATAAAAATTCAAATTTACTCAAGCAGTATAAACCGTTTAGGAATATGCAAGAAGTTGTTTATTTTAAAACCTGCCTCTTAATGATTGAAAGAGTAAAATTAAATAAATGAGTTGAAATTATAGATGTGAATATACCAACACACACTCATAATACAAGTTATAAAAAGAATGCAGCTCCAGCATTTGCAAAAACTTACGTTATGTTTAGGGGTTTGAACTCCAATGGTTCAAGACTGAAATAGCTTATCAGAAAAATTACAAAAAATAAACTCTAAAAATTTATTAAAATGATATTTAACTAATCGTATTAAAACAGATTAATAGCTAATTTCTTCTCATTTAAGAGTTAAATAATTATTTATGTACTGTTTGGTGAACTTGTCATGTATTTTCTTTGACCTTTCTACTTCCTTGTAATACAATATTCTTCTATGTAAATATTATGGCTTTAAATTTGTGTGATTTTTCTTTGGCCCTTTCTCCTTCCCTGTAATATAATACTTTTCTATGTAAATATTATAGCTTTAAATATTTGTTTTTGGATCGCAGAAAATTTATTTTTTGACTTGATAAAACAGATTATATATCTATATAGATTTAAAAAAACCTTATGTTGTTTAAATAGTATTACTGCATTTTTTTTATCTAATTTTTTTGGCTGTATTATTGTTTGTTTTTTATTTTATATACTTTTGTTCCTTATGTATTAAGCCACATCTGCGGCATTTATAAATTTATGGAGCCATAGTCTTGTCAGATATACATTATATCTTTAATCATGGATCCTTCATTATATATGTTTTGTTTTGTTTATAATATTAATGTATCAAATGTGTCATAATTATTAATGTATCAAATTTGATGAATAAAAATTTATTCTGATTCAGATTATTTTAATTTTTAAATATTTTTATAAATTTTTATCATGTATTTAAATCCTGTTCTAAATAATTTGGTTAAACATATTTGAATTGTCCTTTGTTATAATTTAAAAATACATGTTAACTTTTTATGTTTTTAACATATATTTTTAATTTATAGCTCTTGATAGAACGTTATTCTTACAAATGTTGTATTTGCTCCTTTTTTGCACAAAAGGGACATTTATGCGAAAAACATGGATATTTTCATCGTAAAGTTGTCAGACTACTTTTAAAATATTATATAAGATACTGCTATACACATAGTTTGACTATGAATTTTCCAATTTAAAAATTTCTTAAGTCATTGAAAATTTACTGTTAACTTAATATGGCAGAATAGGGCAAAACTTTGAATGAACGTCCCTTTTAAGGGATATTTTCATCGTAAAGATATCAGAACACTTTTAAAATATCATTTAGGATATTGGCATGAACATCCCTCACTTTGAATTTTTCAATTTATAAATTACGTAAGTTATTTGGAATTTACGATTTACTTAAAATGGCAAAATAGGGGAAAATCGAGCATAAACGTGCATTTTGAGGATCATAAATATATCAGACAACTTCAAAATAACATTTATGATACTTGTTTGAACATGATTGACTACAAATATTCTAATAGAAAAATTTCGCAAATTATTCGTAATTTAAGATTTTATTAACATAGCAAAATTGGACAATATTCCACATGAATATGCCTTTTGAGGATTGTTGCATTGGTAATAGTAGCACGAAAACTAAACTACGAAATTGGCCCTAATAAAATAAATTAATAGATTAGAATAAGATATAAATATATCGAAGTGAACGGTGGATAGCCTATTAGGCGGGTATTTCATTCTGTCAGTTTGTCAAGTGTTTGGCCAATTTCGTTTCTTTTAACATGATAATAATATGTCTTGCACTAGAAATTTATGAGAACATACACATGATGGAGAAGTGAGCAGAGTCCACCTACGTCAATTGGTTACTTTGAACAATGAAATTATAAAATCGCCATAATTTGCATTTATCACAAGCATTTTATTTAAACTTAAAACCAATAATATCTCAAATATAACTAATATTCTTTCCAGTTTATTTTTCATATTCTCAGTGTTTACTTTGTTCATTAAGAGAAAAAATGCTTATTACATTTTTAAATACAAATTACTGGACAATTGCTTGAATTAAATATATATATATATATTCAAAGTATTTGTATTGTATTTTTTTCTATTTTAATAACTAAGATATCACTGTCATTTTGTATCCATTAATAGAAAACTATTTGAAGAAGTTAAATCTTAAAAAAAAAAAAAAAAAAAAAAAAAATGCAGTAGAAGAACAAAATCTCTCCCATTAGTTCTTTGTCTCCTCTAATATAATATAAAGAAATTTCAATCCAAAGTCAAGAATAAAGTCAAAATTTATGACGTAACTTGAATGTCAAATTTTAAAAGTTGAGCTCTATTTTTTAACTTTAAACTAAATAAATATTTGTGTAAATTAAATAGTAATATACTGGAGCATTGGCAAAGGTGTCAATAACGCCCCAAGATATAATTATCCCTTAACTGTACTTAGACTACGTTATATTCTAATCAACAATGTTCTCGCTATGAATCATTGGAGATATGGTATAAAGCACACTTAAAATACATTTAACAACTACTTATCGAAACTTTTAAGAAATTATTATTATATTTATTTTGCTTTATTTTAGTTAAATAATATTATAACTGGTTGCATTAAAATTCTTCGTCAGGTTCAGAAATTAATTACCAAAAGTATATGTTATTTTATGTTTTGATAAGACAAACCTAACCATTTGGAAGCTAGAAGAAGTTATTTGTTTATTTATTGATGCTTAAGATGGTATTTGGTCTGATGCGGTACATTTTCCAATATTTTTAGTATATTAATTAAAAAGTTTCAAAACGACAAATTAAGAATACTTTCAGAATAATTATCATATGTGAAAATAATTTTCTTTTGGCACGAAATAAAATTGTACTCTTATAATATTACAGCGCTGGAAAAAAAAATCCAGCCCTGATATCTTTTTTCTGATTCATATGTAAAATGATTTCCTGAATTCGAATGTTACTTCTATTGTGCCCAGTCACCCACCATTGTTACGGGACACCACCAAATCCGCAAATTTTTATCACTGTTCGGTTATTTTATGGTCATGAGTTTGATTTGGAGAATGAAGAAGACTTGTTTTAACATAATATATATATAATGTTTAATAAATAATAATAATAATTGATTAAGGAATTATAATGAATATAATACATAATTTCAGTGGCAAATACCCTCCCCCCCCCCCCCCCCCCGAAAAAAAAATCCCTTACCGCAAATGTTCATGTTTTACAATGTTCCGACTCTGCATGCCCTTTAGATGATATTTAACAGCTAAAATAATCCCCCCCCCCCCACCTACAAATCAAATTTTTAGCCATAAAATTACCAAAAAATGATAAAAATAAGTGGCCCTCCCTAAAAAACGGTGGGTAATAGGGCAAAATGGGCATATTCGGATTTAGGAGGTCATTTTACATAAGAATTGTCAAAAATGGTGTTGGGGCCGATTTTTATGCAGAGAAGTGTATTCAGAGATTCATTTAAATTTATTCTTTTCTAATTAGGCATTCGCTTGAAGAAAGCTAGATGCGATGATTCGTGACAATAATAAAATATCGCATTAAAATAGTTATTTTTTTAGTTCCCCATCATCTTCCAAGTATTCGGAAACTTGGGCAATTGTGAAAATTTTCGACCTCAATGTTTTGATGTTTTTATACGGTTTGAGATGTGAGGTATCCGAAAATCACAAAATCGGTGTGGTTTCCGTCTGTGGATTAATCAGTTTGTTCGTGTGTTAGTTTGCTAGTGTGTGCACATGATATCTCAAGAACAAATAATCGCAAAAAGGTTGGACCAGTTTTCAAATATCAATTATGACAATGAGAAAAACCTTACTTGTTTTCGATATTCTAATTTCAAATTAGAAGACCTGCGAAGTTATTAACCTGCGAAGTTTTCAACTTTGCAGGTTATTAAACATTGAATAATAGAGAAAATTTTTATATAAATGTGTATTATGAGGATTATTTTCATCGTAAAGATATTGTAAAAGTTTTTAAAATAGCATGTATGATGCAGGAATAAAAATCATTAATTATGAATGTTCTACTTAATTCCAAAAGTTATTCAAAATTTATGATTTTCTTAATGTTGGAAAATAAAAGAAAATTTCGCATAGACGTATATTATGAAAGTTATTTTCATCGCAAAGATGTTGGCCAAGGTTTAAAATGTCATTTATGATGTTGTCAGGAACATCTTTGACTACGAATATTCTACTTTGAAAACTTCTCAAGTTATTCAAAATTTACGAGTTTTTAAACATAGAAAAATAAGGGAAAATTTCGTATAAACGTGAATTAATAGAATTATTTTCATCGTAAAATTATTGGACAAATTTTTAAATATCATTTATGATTCTACAAAGAGCATAATTAACTATAGGTATTCTTTTTTGAAAAAATGTAAGTTATTCGAAAGTTACGATATTTTTTTTTTTTTTAAAGAATCCTTTCAGCGTATCCTTTGAAATGCCTGTTTATAAAGTTTCGGCTGATTCTGCATTTTAGTTACAGCTACAAAGAGAGTGCTTTGAATAGGTCAACATTAATTATTATCATCCTGTATATCATGGGTGGACAACCTGCTGGCCTCGGGTCGCATGCGGTCTGCCGTACAGTTTTTTGTGGCCCGCGAGGAGACTAACGATATTTAAAGTTTAACAACGTTTGTTAACACATTAAAAATTGTTGTGGCTTTTCTAAAGGTAAATACCTTTCAAGGATTATGATAGCTAAAGTATAATGCTGTTGTAAGGAAATATTATATCCATTATTCTTTCTTTTTATTATAGTTATTAATTAATGTACAATCATAAAATTTTCATGATTCTATCATGAATTTATGAATGAAAATAATTTAAATTAATGTATTATGTCTTCTCAGAGTCTTCACCCTCCCCTCCCCCGAAATAATAAGTATATACCTACAGGATTATAAAATCACAGACTTATATACATACTGTGTGGTCCACCTGAATAAAATAGACTTCCATTGCGGGCCACCGTGTGTTTTGGGTTGGACAAGCCTGTTGTATATGATGGGAAACTGAGGAGATTCCACCTATGCCAACTGGTTTTATCAGGACTATTTCAAGCGGAGTTAATTATACTTTCACTCTCATTTACTAATCTTTACAATATGCGTCTATAAAAGTATCCAAAAACTTTGGAATTCCGATTTTCAATCAAATATCGATTCATTTAATTTATTTTATTTTATTTTATTTTATTTTATTTATATATTATTCGATTCCTCATTTTTCTAAATTCGATTTTTTTTAGATTTTCTTATTTATAGTTAGATTTATAGTCTCTTTAATATTGTGAAGTATTAATATATTACGTGCTGCTTTCTTTCTTCTCTCTCTCTCTCTCTCTCTTTATTTTTTTTATTTTTTAGCATTTCCTCAATATAAATTTTTCAGCATTCCGCATTTACACAATACATCACAAGAGAAAATATTATCAATAAAACCGAAATTTCTTACATATACTTCGCAAAGGGTGATCACGGAAATGAACTATACTCAAACCAGAAATTTCGTTAGGTCTTTTGTTTTTAACTGTTTATAAAGTTTAGGATTTGCAATGCCCATCAAATAACTTTTGTTTCGTCTTGCATTTAACTTTCATGTATATACATTAATAATTTTTTAAAACGTAGTAAAACCTGAATAGATTTAGGACCACTGAAACCATATAGACCAATAGGAAAAAAAATCACCATATTTAAAATTACCTATGTAGACGGATTGATAATTATTGAAACAATTAATTTTACTTTTTGATATTTAAAATAATAAATTTTACTTATTGATTTTTTTTTTTTAATTTAGCTTTAAATTTACCTTAATATTATTCCTAGATATTTGCTATTGAAATAACGTTGCTTGTGCGTTAAAACGACGTGAAGCCCAAAACAAAAGATTCAAACAAGGAATGAGTGAATAAACAATTGAAACACTTTTTTGGCAGATTATTTTTAAACTAGGAATAGCTTAGAATAGTGGGAAAAAAAAAAAAAAAACTCGTCATGGGAGATATTTTTTACCGTTGAGCACCAATGTACGCAAATTCCTAGCGGGCTCCCTAAATATTTATGCTACAAATATGAGAGTAAATCCGTTTCTGGAACAAGGTTTGATAATCGTAATAAAATTTAGAAATTCAACACTTTCGCGACCACTGACGTAGATTCACGTAATTTGAAAATCTGTAACTCCACCAGTGGACATTTCTTTCGTAATTTGTGTGTTACATATTTCTTAAGTATGTACCCAGTATTCATATTTTTGAAATAAAATATACTATGGATACAAATATATTAATTAGAAAGAATATAATTAAAATGTATATCCATTTGTAATATAAATGTGAATACAAAAAATTTCGTTCTCAAATATTTTATCTTGGGAGAAAACGCCCACAGGCGAACCTTACTGTAAAAAAAAAAAAAAAAAAAAAAAAAAAAAATCATGCGGTCGCGAAAGGGTTAAGATATTTTTATTTAATGCTGAGTTGTCATATTTTTACTGATTTTACGAATTTTTCTGTCAATTTATAAATTATTATTATGAGTTATTATATTATATTAATTTATAATTATATAATGAAGAAAACAAGTAAATTTTTAAAAAGAAAAAAAGAAAATCCTTTGGAAAGGTATTCGGCTATTTTACAGACACGCATGCGAGCTATCACAATACGACATCCTCAGAATTTCGTAACCTAAAGCAATTACTGAAATAGTCATTAAACAACTCATTATTGTAAACGTATGAACACTTATTAAAAAGTTTGTATTAAAAAAAAAAATGTATAAATTTTAATAAGATTTATAAGATATTTAAAACAATTAATTTTGAAAATAAATAATGAAAGTATGAAATTTTTAATAAAAACAAAAAAAAATTCATCTAAAAAATTCATAATTCAATACCGTAAAAAATAATTAAATCTTTTCAACCAAAATTTAATTTTAAGTGTCATTCATAACACAGAGAAGATAATTTTATAACGATCTTTTAATTAATTTGCTTCTAGAATTTAAAATTTCATCCAACAGAATGTAATTTGAAGAATTTTTCTTTTTTATCTGATATTGAGTTTTATTTTACTTATGTTTCAGAAAATTTTTGTAATTTGAGCAACAAATCTAATACACTGATGGAAAAAATCCCAACACCAAGAAAAAATTATTGTACAGTAATGAAATTTCAGCAATACATTTGTCTAGGTAACATATTTAATTGATTAAAGTTTCAAGATCACAGGTAGAGCCATTGGTGAGAAGAGCCATTTGAAATGTGAAAGGTTGGTACATTAGTAACCGGTGTAACCGCCAGAATTTTGAATGCAAGCATGCAAACGTGCATGCATTGTGTCGTACAGGTGTCGGATATCAGTTTGTGGGATGGAGTTCCATGCCTGTTGCACTTGGACGGTCAATGCAGGGACGGTTAATGCTGGTTGTGGATAACGCTGGAGTTGTCGTCCAATGATGTCCCATACGTGCTCGATTGTAGAAGGATCTGGTGATCTAGCAGGCCAAGACAACATGTCGACACTCTGTAGAGCATGTTGGGTTACAACAGCGGTATGAGAGCGAGCGTTATCCTGTTGGAAAACACCCCCTTGAATGCTGTTCATGAATGGCAGCACAACAGGTTGTATCACTAGACTGACGTATAAATTTGCAGTCAGGGTGCATGGGATAACCACGAGAGTGCTCCTGCTGTCATACGAAATTGCTCCCCAAACAATAACTCCAGGAGTAGGCCCTGTGTGTCTAGGCCGCAGACAGGTCGCTAGCAGGCGTTCACCTGGCCTCCTTCTAACCAACACACGGCTATCACTGCGACCAAGGCAGAACCGGCTTTCATCAGAAAACGGAACAGATCTCCACTCCGTCCTCCAATGAGCTCTAGCTTGACACCACTCACGTCGCAAACGGCAGTGGTTTGGAGTCAGTGGAATGCACGCTACAGGGCGTCTGGCTCGGAGCTGTCCTTGAAGTAACCGATTTCTAACAGTTCGTTGTGTCACTGTGGTGCCAACTGCAGCTCGAAGTTCAGCTGCAGACGCAATACGATTAGCCACAGCCATACGCCGAACACGGCGGTCTTCCCTCTCAGTAGTGCCACGTGGCCGCCCGGAACCCGGTCTTCTTGAGGCAGTACCTTCCCTTGACCACTGCTGCTAACACTCATGCACAGTGGATACATTCCTGCCAAGTCTTTCTGCAATATCGTGGAAAGAAAACCCACCTTCTCGTAGCCCTACTACACGACCTCGTTCAAACTCAGTGAGCTGTTGATAATGGCTTCTTCGTCTTCTTAGAGGCATTCTTGACTAACATTAACCCACTACGTCAAATCTCAACTGTAAATAACGATCACGAACCTTACAACGCTTATTTAAAGCAAACCTCATTTGCATGTTCATAGTGTCGCTACAAGCGCCACACTTATGCGCGTAGCTCGAAATTTTAATCGGCGTCATCTTTCAAATGTATAAACACGCTTACTAAATTTCGTTTATCTAGCACAGCTCCTTCCTGGTGTTGGGATTTTTTTCCCCATCAGTGTATATTACCATTTAAACATGAATTTTTTAATACGACATGTTAATATAAGTAAATTTAAGTTTTTCTGCCAAAACCGTAAAGTATAGTTTGAAATGTAAGTGAAATTGGAGAATTTTATATAATATTACATACGCATATATATGCTTAAAACTCTCCCTTTTTCACAATAGTAATTGGTAGTGGATAAATTGTAAATTCTATCATATGAGTGTTTTCAATATGAAATACTCGTTTAGACATTGTTTTAAGATATATCTTTTACAAAAGTTAAGTTTTTTTTATACCCCGACCAAAAAGGAGAGGTGTTAAAAATTTCAAATCTTTGTCAGTGTGTGTATGTGGCATTGTAGCTCCCAAACAAATAGACCCTGAGCTTATTATTGTTGTTGTTGTTATGCCGCTGATTTAATCGAGATGGTACCTAAGTATGCAAGAGGAAAATCTGTTTAATAATATTTTAAAAATTTAATAAAATGAGTTTTTTTTTTCAGGTTACATTGCATTTTTTTTTTTTTTTTTTTTTTAAATTTACGATGCGTCAATCTCCTAATTTGCAACTGATGTTAAATTATGAGGGATGAGAATTTTTTGAATGTCTTATAAAAAAGCTTTTTTTTAAAGTGTGAATTTTCAATCGATTTTGACAAAAAAAATAAAATAAAATAAATAAATAAATAAAAAATAAATAAAAATTCGCTATAAATAGTGGTTATGAGTTCGCAGTCCAAAATTCTTTTAATTTTGTTGAAAGTTGGAGGAAAGATAAATAATATTTAACTTAATATAAGGCTAGTAATGCGTTGATATTTTATAATTTGCGAGTCAGTTGAAAATTATAAATTTTATGAAAATGAAAAATATCTAAATTCTAAGTCGAAGTTTTTAAAAAAAATTCGTTTTTCACTTATATTAACAGCAAGTTTTAGTTATGATATTTTTTCCTAAAATTTTTGATGAAATTAAAATAATTGCTACATATAAAGAAGACAAAATAGAAAATGCATCATTTAAATATTATTTACAAGATGCAATAAATAATAATATTTAATTTTTAAATTTTTAATTATTCTTGTTAGTACTATTTGGATTTTTGAATTTACACAACGCATCTAACATATTTACAGACTATTTTAAAGTTTATTAAAAGAAAAAAAAAAAAAGATTTTACAGGTAAAACAATTTGAAGTGGCAGGAACACAGAATTATAATAGAAATCTAAATTTATGCCTTAACAATATTTTAGTTACTATTATACCCCGAAATGAATCACATCCTTTGGAACGAAGTTTGAATTTTAAATGTACCGTCGGGGAAAAAAAAAAACGCAGCACTTGATGGTATTTCGTTATTAATTGACGCAGAAAAATTTAATAGACACCATTCAACAGGAAATGAAATGCACTTTCTGAAAATGTAGTCGAATTTTGAATTAGGGGTCATCTACTTATTAAAATGAGCGCCAACTATATTTTTTCTATAGCAACACCCAATTTTGACTTCATATTCGAATTTCTGAGAGTCTGGCAGTGCGGAAAAGTATACTGTTTGTATACTTTATCTTTAGTATTCATAGAGTTATGATCAAAAATGTGTTAGGGGGCTATCTCTAAATATAGAAAAATAAAATTAAGATCCTACAAGAACTAGACAAAATTATACTGTTTCACACCGGAAATATTTCAAGAAAAAAAAGAGTTATAAAAAGGAACAAACACCTTTGCAGTATCTTAATTGTCATGAATTTAGTTTTTTGGATATCTATATACTTTATTACTTTTTTAGATAATTTTAGGTATATTTAAATACATTACACTTACGATTGGTCAGACAATACTTTTTATAAAAGTGCAATATTTTTCAATTAAAAAGTATCTATCATGGATATACTGATCACCAATAAAGGTTAAATTTTCTTTCGTACGTGTAACATAATATACAAACTGAAATAATATAGCTATATATATATATATATATTGTAGTATCTTGTAGCGTGGAAGATAATTATTTACTTGACTAATCAGAACAAGAAATTAATCTTTTTTCCAAATTTTAATTTAACTAGATTAATTTTTAGAAAGTTACAATATATACATATTTTGCTGTATTTCCTCGATATGAATTGGTTTTCAATAAGATCGTGGGTAGTACAGTATAAGACTGGAATGAATTTCAGATCGAGTCCACAGTGATTTCATCAGTGACCGCTTCTGCAGTCTTCTCCAGAAAATAACAGTTCCTTTCCCGAGGTCTAGCCCGACCTGCTCTGGGATTCCTGCCTTTCCAAAACTCCGACGTGAACTGTCGTTTTTAGTCTCTCATCGTAAAAATTACAGTTCGTATTGGGCGTGTTTCTCTAAAAACAAAATCTCAGATGCAGGCCCTGATTCGCTCGAAATTCCATCACCGGCTCTGACGCGTTGAATTCCTCTCGAAGGGAAAGTTCTCAAGGCACGCGGCTTCCCACGATCATCAAAGGGAAAACGGACATACCTTTCTACAAAGGAGAGATGTTCCGCTGCGAGCCGTTAGGCTCCAGACTGTCTGCTTCTTTGTACTGAAATGTCTCTTTCAATGATATATTGGAGTCGGAGTCTCTGCCTTTACAGCTCCCCTCCCCTTAAAGAAAAATTCGGGGCCATTTTGGGGCCGAATTTTCATCAGAAGAAGCTGAAATTAGGATATTCAAATTCACTTCTAAAAGAGGCAATAGTCCCTACAATTTGGAATATCTACCAGAAAAATATAATGTTGATTTTTCAACAAAACCAAAATAATTAAACACTACCTTATTAATTTTTACACTTAAAATATATACTTCCCTGATTATACTGATTAATTTAAAAACACCAAAAAGAAAAAATTTTAATTTTGAAAATTTAACTTGCTTATTTACAATACAAAAAATTTCTTTTGCTTTTAAAGTTACATTCGACTTAAACAGTCTACGTGAGCTATCTCACGCCCTGGCCGGTGTATTACAGTGTAATCATATGGCTGCAGAGTTAATGCCCATCTCATTAATCGAGGGTTTTTCCCAGCATTTCTCTTCAACCAGACTAATGGATCGTGATCTGTTTCAATAGTGAATTTTTGTCCATCTAAGTAGTGCTTTAACTTTTTTATAGCGAATATTATCGCAGCACACTCTTTTTCTGTCGTAGTGTAATTTCTTTCGGGAGCAGTAAATTTCCTGCTCAAGTATAAGATAGGGTGCTCTTCCTTTTCTATTCTCTGAGCGAGGATTACCCCAACCCCTAAATCTGATGCATCGGTCTGTACGATAAAGGGGTGCTCGTAATTCGGAGCATAAAGTATAGGTTGGTCTGTTAATTTCCGTTTTACTTCCTCGAATGCTTTTTGCATTTCAGCGGACCATTCTATGCTTTCTTTGCGATTTTTCCCTTTTAGCGCTCTAGTTAGAGGCTCAACAATAGTGGCATAATTTTCAATATAGCGGGCGTAGTATCCTACCATTCCGAGAATTTGTCTAATTTCTGTTTTAGATTTCGGGGTCGGAAAATCCAAGACTGCCTGGATTTTAGCTTCTGCGGGCGACCTACGTCCGTTCCCTACAACGTGCCCCAAGTATGTTACGCTGTCTTGCGCAAATTGACATTTAGAAGGTTTTATTTTCAACTTTGCATCCTCTAGTTTTTTTAAAATTATGTCTAAATGTTCCATATGCGCTTCCCAAGTCTTTGAAAATATGGCGATATCGTCTAAGTACGGTACGCAAAAGTTTTCACAGTCCTGTAATAATAGTGACATAAATTTACTGAACCTATATGGGGCATTCACTAATCCGAAAGGCATTACTAAGGGTCTAAAATTTCCCCAAGGAGTGGAAAATGCCGCATATCTTTGCGCCCTAGGTGTCAGTGGAATTTGCCAATATCCTTTCGTTAGATCTACAAGCGTGATAAATTTAGCACTTGAAACTAAGTCCAAACGATCTTCGATGTTCGGTATTGGAAAATATTCGGTTCTGGTTATGGAATTCAAAACGCGATAGTCCAAACATGGGCGTGGCTGTTTGTGGGGGGCTTCTACTAAAATTAAAGGACTACTATAGTCCGACTCCCCTATTTCGATTATGTTCAATTCAAGCATTCTTTTGATCTCTCTTTTGAGGATTTCTGTCTGTCTTTGAGACATTCTGTACGGTTTAATTCTAACCGGTTTGTCGGAAATTAATTCGATGTCGTGCTCAATTAGATCGGTGCGCCCTGGATCATTTGAAAACAGGTCCCTGTGGCGATCCAAAACCCCTTTTAATTTCTCTATCTGATCGGTAGTATGTTTCATTTCTAAATTTCCATTTCTTACGATTTCGTTGAAGTCGTAAACATTTGGGTCAGAGTGTGGATATACTATTTCTAAATCTGTTTCTTTATTATCCACGCTAGTGATTTCACTAAACAAAACATTTATCATCTCTGCCCTTTGTCTATAAGGTTTCAGCATATTAACGTGGAATACTTGAGAGGGCTCCCTCCTACCTGGAATATTCACAACATAGTTAGTCTCCGAGATTTGTTTCTCCACTGTACCCGGTCCGATCCAACTTACGGCGAATTTATTCGGCTTGTACGTCGCAACCACTAGAACTTGGTCTCCCGGTTTAAATTTCCGGTCAACTGCGTCCCGATCGTACCAAAGCTTCCTTTTCTCTCTCGCATCTTCCATCGATTCAATAGCTAATTCTTGGCATTTTTTTAGCCGATTTATAAGATCAAAAATGTATTCAGTAACGGGCGTTTGTTCCTCGTTTTCGATTCCGCATAATTTTTCAAAAATTATTGTCTCGGGAGTTCTTAGATTTTTGCCGTGAACGAGTTCGGCAGGGCTATATCCGGTAGATTGATGCACGGTAGTACGCAACACCAATAATGCAAATGGAAGATTTTTCTCCCAATCTGCTCCGTTTTCTAAGCATAGCACTTTTAATAATCGCTTTACGGTGCGGTGAAATCTCTCAATCGCTTGGGATTGGGGATGATGTATGGAGCTATGAATCACTTTTATTCCAAACTTTTCGAAAAAGGTCTCGGTCAATTCACTCGTAAAACTTCTTCCTAAATCTAATTGAATCTCTCGCGGGAACCCGAATCTGCTAAACATTCGTAAGAACCCGTTTATCACTGCTGGAGAAGTGATTTCTTTAAGCGGTATGGCCTCCGGATATTTCGAAGACAAACACATAGCTGTCAAAAGGTACCTATTTTCGTTTTCACTTAGAGGGAGTGGTCCCGTTAGATCAGCGGAAAACCGAGTGAACACTTCGGTTACTATGGGAACCCTTTTCATAGGCGCTTTCTTCACTTCTCTAGGTTTCCCTATCATCTGACAATGGTGACACGATAATACAAATTCCTCTATTTCTTTGACCGAATTTGGCCACGCGAAATATCTGAAGATTTTATCTTTCGTCTTTGTGACTCCGAGATGTCCGCCAACATTCGAATGACATAATTCCATTACGTCTTTTCTAAGTGTTACAGGAATAATCACTTGTTTTCTAACCTCCCCGCGATTTGTTTTAGATTGTCTAAAAAGGATTTCATTTTCTAAAATGAACTCGGAATTACCTTTGTTCGCGTTTTGAAAACACGGATTTAAAGTCGCGTCTTCACGCTGTAATCCTTTCAGCCTTTCTTTATTTACCCCTAGAAGGCTTAGAGACTTCTCTTTCTCAGAGGGGGGAATGACAATAGGGGTTTCTTCCCGTATCTCTGCTACTGCGTTAGTGGTCTCGGATTCTCGTAATCTCTCTCTCTCCTCTTTCTCGCTCTGCCTTTTTTTCGCGCGAGTTACTACTTGGTTGATTAACTCTGGTTTTTTCATTTTTGCGCCTTCGATAATTTCATGCGTTTGATTACCCAAAAGATAATGATTCATTTCCAGTGAGTCGTCAACTACTGCCGCTTTCGTGCTAACAGTCCCAATATCTGCAATCTTAAGCGTAACACTAGCGATCGGCAGGCAGTGTAATTCTTTCTGCAACGGCTGTTTGAGCCAAATACTTTCTCCGGTTAATTGCTCCGGTTTTATGTATTGTTTTCCTATAAGATCGAAGCTTGCTCCACTGTCACGAAGGGTGACAATTTTGACGTCATTTATTTCGGCCTCCCCTAAATAAGGTGCGAAACAAGATCCTAAATCGTCTGTAATTCCTATCTGATTTACAACTGCTGTTGATTGATCTCTAATTAATTTCGGACAATTAGTTTTGTAGTGCCCGACAACGGAACAATAAAAACATCGGATCTCTTTCTTTTTCTCATAGGCGTTCTCTTTCCCTTTGTTTTCGTGCGATTTTGTCCTATCGCGCCAATTAAATGGCTTTTTTTCTTTGTTTTCTTTTGAAAATGTAAATTTATTTTTATCGGGTTTTCGGTCATCTTTTTCTTTACCGACCCAATTTTTCTTTATGGCTTTCCTAACGGATTCAAATTCATCTAGTTTAATAGCTAATTCTTCGGGATCAGTCTCTTTCGCCCAAGAATCTAGAAACTTCTCTTTCATCTCTGCGCTAGCCCTTTCTTTTATCTGGTCGCAAATTAGTAATTTCTTCAGGCTTTCAAAGTCCCCAATTTCTAGTTTTTCCAACCGACCTAACAAGAATGTTTCCAAGTCATAAACTAAATCTCGAAATGACGTTCCACTTGATCGCTGGTGGTTGTTAAATTTTTGTCTGAATGACTCAGCGTCAACCTTAAATCGATCTAACAGATAATTTTTGATGTAATCAAAATCTTCTAATTTCTCCGCCGGTTGTCTTAATATTTGTTCTGCTAATTTGGTGGGTAACAAAGCAAGTAATTGATTTACATAGTCTGAGCTCTCTAACCCCAATTTACTCGCTTGACGTTCGAATAGATTTAAATATAAAGCCATGTCAGAATTTAACTCATCAAATTTATGAATAATAGATTTAAGTGGGGGAGTATATTTCCGCTCTTCTCTGCTAGAGTTTAAGCTTGTCGTTTCTATACTTTGAGATAACCTGAGACGTTCTAATTCGAATTCTCTCTGTGCTTTTTCACTTTCAATTTGGGCTAAACGTTCCTCTTTTATTTCTTGCGCTAATCGTTCTTCCTTGATTAATTTAATTTGGGCCAAAGCCACCTCTAATTTAAATTCTGCAGATTGTTCAATTTTTTTTATTATGGACCTTGTCCCATCGGTGGCAGAATATCTACTTCCCATTCTTCTGCTAAAAATTTTAAATCCACTTTTGAATATTCGTGCAAAGCAGCCATGATTTTTGATTTGAAATTTTCCTAACACAATTTTACTAAATATTCTCAATTTCCTAATTATTCGCAATACACATTTAGCAATTATTTAAAATTTCAAATACAAGCACAATTTAAATAAATAACTAAATAATACACACTTTAATACCAAATTTGGCTTTCGGATTCCTGCAATATCTTGCAATACTTTTTACCCAATTTAAGCTTATGCTTACAAGCAATTTAAAGAGAACAATTAATATACACAAAAATAAGGAGTTCTTTCACACTGTGCAACCATAGATTATACCATAAATACACACAACTTAAAATTCTGAAAATTCTCTTAATGAATATAATTTAAATATATCATTCACAGTTTTTTTTTTTCTACAAACTTCCATTTTATAATAAATATATCTACTTAATTTTCAGAATTTCTATTTAGGGATAACAAGAACCCTTTTTTTTTTTCTGTTTTCTTTTTAAATTTTAATTTCTTTTACAATTTTACTTCCTTTTATTTTTCTTCAAGGTTAAGGAAATTTCCTTTTCCAACATAAATTTAAAATTCTCTTAACAAATTAACTATTTTGTCAATTCTAAACTTTTAAATAATGAATTATTTCATTTAATTTAATTAACTAACCTGTTAATTTTAGACATTAAGCATTTCGCTCAAACATTAAAAATTTTCTGCAAGAATATACAAAGACAAAATTTTTTTTTTATTTTTACTAATTGCCTCTCAAGAATGAACGGAATATCCTTACCTTTACTGATGTTTTCATCTAAGGTGGGCACATCTCCGCTGAGCACACTTTTAGTAGGCACAAGACCACTACTCCAGGGATCGGTGCTCCTCTTCTTGATCTTTTGAAAGGGCACTCCGTCACTCCTGCTCTAGACTGGCTCTCCGTACGCTGTTTGGCTTCTCCCGTCTACGTCGAAGGGCTTCGTAACGCTGCTTCCGTACTAGGAACCGGTCGTTGCTTCCGTTGTTGCCTGGTCTACGCTGAGGATCTCTTCTGAATTCTGGAATCTCTTTCCTCGCTTCTGCTTAGATTCACTCTTCTCTATATACTGTCATCCGATAGAGCTGCCACCAAATTTTCTTTATTCTATTTGTCTGTAGTATCTTGTAGCGTGGAAGATAATTATTTACTTGACTAATCAGAACAAGAAATTAATCTTTTTTCCAAATTTTAATTTAACTAGATTAATTTTTAGAAAGTTACAATATATACATATTTTGCTGTATTTCCTCGATATGAATTGGTTTTCAATAAGATCGTGGGTAGTACAGTATAAGACTGGAATGAATTTCAGATCGAGTCCACAGTGATTTCATCAGTGACCGCTTCTGCAGTCTTCTCCAGAAAATAACAGTTCCTTTCCCGAGGTCTAGCCCGACCTGCTCTGGGATTCCTGCCTTTCCAAAACTCCGACGTGAACTGTCGTTTTTAGTCTCTCATCGTAAAAATTACAGTTCGTATTGGGCGTGTTTTTCTAAAAACAAAATCTCAGATGCAGGCCCTGATTCGCTCGAAATTCCATCACCGGCTCTGACGCGTTGAATTCCTCTCGAAGGGAAAGTTCTCAAGGCACGCGGCTTCCCACGATCATCAAAGGGAAAACGGACATACCTTTCTACAAAGGAGAGATGTTCCGCTGCGAGCCGTTAGGCTCCAGACTGTCTGCTTCTTTGTACTGAAATGTCTCTTTCAATGATATATTGGAGTCGGAGTCTCTGCCTTTACAATATATATATACAACAACGCATAAACTAAATCTTTTCGGATAAATTATTGTAAGGTTTCATAAAGTAAATATTAAACAATTTTAATAGCACTTACCAGTTTTGGGTCAGTTGAACTCTTTTTAACTGTACGATTTGTTTTATAATTTCTATGAAAATATAATTTCTTAATTAACGCTTTCGCGACTGCTGACGTAGAATCACATCATTTGAAAATCTGTAACAATGCCAGTGGGCGTTTCTTTCGTAATTTGTGTGTTACTTATTTCTTAAGCATGTACCCAGTGTTCATATTTTTGCAATAAAATATACTATGGATAGAAATATATTAATTAGAAAGAATATAGTTATAATGTATATCCATCTGTAATATAATTGTGGTACAGAAAATTTGTTTTGAAATATTTTATTTTGAGAGTATTTCAAACAGTAAACCCCGCCTATTTAGTTAACTTTTTTCTTCTAGTGTTCGTTTAAAGGATTCTAAATTTATCACCAGTAATCGATGAAGTAAATACCACTTGTGTATATTTTTGTCAATGTAAAGTAAGAGGTTTAACACGAATACTCAAAGTCACATTCACTTTTCGTTTCTGTATTGTTTTGTTTTGAAGAACGATAAAAGGCGGGGCTTTAGAAAACAGGAATTCTTGATACTAACATAAATGTCTAAACATCAACATTTTTGTTTCATTTCTTTGCATTTGACGTTGTTGTTATATAATTTGACCCTTAAATAAAAAATAAAAATATTTTGTTCAATTTTCTCCGTTATTTTTTAAGATTTGCTTCGTTATCTCATTCAAAATTTTTTAAGAGACGGCCCCCTAAACCACTCCAAAAGAAAGATTTATTTATATCTCGAAAACTAATAACTGGAATGAGCTGCAAATTTGCACACCCATATTTTTCAGCATTAGGATTCATTTTATGTAAAAATTAATATAGGTCATAATTCATAATTTTTATGAATATGAATTTATTAATATTTTTCAGAATTGAAAATATTTTTTAGAATCAAAATTAATGATGAATTATGTTTGGGTTTCTTCACTGTATCTCGTAAAAAAAGAATTATATCGAACAAGTTATTTTTTGTGAAGATATTAATAAAAGTTTGAAATATGAATTTAACATTAGCACCTTCAAACTTTGAACGCTTATAACTCTGTGAAAAAATAAGCAAAATATACAACCAATATACTTTTTCCCATTGTCGCGATCCCAGGAATTCAAATACAAAATAAAAATGGGGCATTACCATTGAAAAAATCAAAGTTGGTGCGCGTTTTATGTAGACGACCCCCAATTCAAAACTTCCGTTCAATTTCTGAATCTACTCTCAATTCCCCGTCGAATGATACCTATTACATTTTTGTGCATTGATTAGCAACGGAGTTACATCGAGTGCTGCGGTTTTTTTTTTTCCCGACTGTACATTTATGAATTTTAAATGTTGACCCCTCCCTTTTGTTTGTTTTTTTATTTAATCTTCATACTTTCCAACCATCTCATTAATAACCGTACAATTGTTAACGCCCCTTGAAAAAACGTCCCTTTTTTCACACCTTTTTATTTTTAGAGTAATTCTCTCCAAATGTTGTTACGATTAAATAAGAATAAGATTACTCTAAAAACGGACTGGTGTGAAAAAAAAAGCGGGTACTAAAAATTGTACGGTTCATAATGAGATGGTTGGCAGTTAGGAATCTTTCAAGATGTCAGGCATTTTAAACTTGTTGCTTTTATTTAATATATTACTTTATTTTTTACATTATTTTAAACGATAAAGCTGCCTAAAAAAACTAGCGATTTGTTAAATTATACCATTACTGATAAACTAGCAGAGTTAACAGGTCTACCCCGTTATCTTTAACAAAAAATTATCTTTATTATATTTTTATGAGACTAAACTATTTGAATTAACATATAATATAAAAATCTGGTCATACCAATCAATGGCAAAATGCATATCTTCCTTACAATGAATATTTAATTGAACTAGTCGTTTTAGTTTCATTGGTAAATTACATCATTGTCATACAGGTAATAATTACAAACTGAATTAGCCATTAATAGTTAAATGTGAATAGTTGAAGTTCATTTAAATAAAAAGAATTAAATGTTACGTAATGATAATGAAAAGAAAATCTGAAATAAATTTTATAAATAACACAAACAATAAACTAATTAAGTCTGGTATTAGTTCCAGAATGAAACTTACAAAGGTGGTAAAATAAAAATAAATTGTACTATAGTTATTTTGATATACATATACATATTAATTACAGTTTACGAAAATAAAATTTGCCGAATAAAAACATTTATATCATGCTTTGCATTTTACGATACTTTAATGTCAGTGTATTAGAAAATAAAACTAGAAAAAAAAAAAAAAAAAAAAAAAAACTTTAAAGAATATTGAATTTTACTTTAGGAAAAATACTACATTTATAATGATCTAAACTTTATCTAGAAAGATACACATAATCAAACTTTTTTGTACAAGTTATACTAGAGGATTACATATACAATGATTTATAGAGAACCATAGATTGCAATACTCTGGAGTAAAGCAATGAAAGCGTTTTTCTAGCAAGAATAAATTTGGATTAAGTTGCTAGAGAAAATAAAAGAACTCCCATAAAAATATCTATAGAGATGATATTGTAATGAATTAAATAATAAAATGTACTACATTGTTTGATTAATTCTTAGGTGTACATATTTCTTTGTGCTTCATAGAATAGGTATTTAAAATTTATAATCTTATAGAACTTTAGCGGAAATAATAAGATGCTATAAAATTATATCAGCAATCAGACGACATTTGCATCTGCAAATTTAGAACTGTATTGGTAGTTTAAATATTAGAAAAAAAAAACTGTTTACATTGAACTAGAGTACTGTTGAATAAAGAACAGAATAATAATAAAGAAATATATATATATATCACGGTATTCTACCTGTTTCTGGGCAGGTACTGGACAAAAAAACACACGAATTGCAAAAAATAAAATAAAATAAAATAAATAAAAAAATAAATAAATAAATAAATAATAATAATAAAATAAATAAATAAATAAATAAAATAAAAAATAAAAATAAAAATAAAAATAAATTTTTATGAGCATTTTAATAAAACCTTTAAATTATTTTTAAATTAAAAAAAAAATAAATAAATAAAATAAAACTATTGCAATATGCTTTACGATAGAATCATTAGCAATTGATTGCGTTGTCCTCTACGTAACTTAAAATTATGCATTGACTGGTTCTCTATTTAAACCGCACACACACACACACACACACACATATATATATGAAATTAAAATCTGAAAATCAATTATGAGAAACCTGATTATTAAAGAGCTAAAACAACGTATTTATAAACCATTGCGCAAAATTTATCAAAAGTAAATATAATATGAAAATAAATTGATAAACAAATGAAAGGTAATCCAAAATACATGGAGTTCGTCAGGGGAAACACCCCCCCCCCACCCCACGTAGGGAATGGAAAAATGATAAGTTTCTGAAGGGTTTTAAGCAAAAAATACAACTCTAGCACCATCTTTTCGACGATAAAGGCACAAAAATATATCGCCAACGAATTCAAGATTAAAAAAAAATTAATACAAAACATTAATATAAAGAAATCAGATTCACAAATAAAATACAAAATAATACATCAATATATAAATATATAAATATATAAATATATAAAGATAAATTCAGAAAACAAGAAGAATGATTCCCCCACCCACCAACCAAACAGAGAAGAAAACCCTCTTCGGCTGGTAGGACCACTTAATTGTACTTCAATGACACCCGAGGAAGGAGAAAAAACCTTACACTAGATTTTGTTCATGCAGATTGAAATGTTTCAAACTGCATGAACTCGAACTGTATAGGGACAAGTGGGGTAATATGGGTATAAAAACACTGTTTTTGAAAATTTATATGATATTTAATTTTTTTTTCGCATATATACATTACAAGAGTTGAGAATACATTGCGCTTGAATTTTTGATTCAATATTTAAAAACAAATAAATAATACCGATTAGTAGTCTGTGGGGTAATGTGAATAATTAGTAAAAAAGGAGCAAAATTGCAGGTAAATCTTTTGGAAAGTGTTAAAAATACTTTCCAACAAATATTAAAAGTGTTTTTAAATTTTTTTTTCTTTTTTAAACAAAGTTTAAAAGTGTTTATGACTTCGGTTTGCCTGTCTGTCCGTTTGTCCACGCTCTAACTCTCGTAAATATTCACGGAATTCTTTTAAACTGATATATGCTTTTCAAGTTCACTATGGGATGTTGCCTAAAGAAAATGGAAGAAATACCACGGCTGGTTTATATACAGGGACAATGAAAGAATTCCAAAGCATTTAGTTCTATGAGAGGTATATCTATAAACCACTTTTCAATACCTTTATTTTGCACAGATCATAATGAAATTGATATTAATTTTACTTATACATATTTTTTTTTCTGTAGAATACAGTAGATTAGCATTAAGATTTACAGGGCCACACAAGCATATTCATATACTTTAAGGGCTGCAACCAGAAATTGCTGGAATTGCATTTTCGATTTTATTAAGCATTTTAGGTTGATTTCTTTAGAAATCGACCTATTGCAATCACTTCGTTTATCTATATCTATCTATCTATCTATCTATCTATCTATAATGAAAATTTTGTCATCACGATAACTCCCGAAATAATACTTGAAATCAAACCAAATTTGGACAGTGAACTAATCTTATAAATATCTTGGATGAGTTCGTTAACCAAGTTGCTCCGACTTTTTGTTTTTAAGTGGCAGCCATTTGAAAATTTCAAACCGACATTGTAAAAAACATATTTAAAGCAAGATTTGCTTGAATTTTGTTGTAAATACAGGGCACATGAGGGTCTCAATGATGTTTATTAATGAAGTTTATCCGCCATTTTCAATAAAGTGGCAGATATTTTAAGTTAAACGGGACCACTTGAAATCAGGCTACCACTTGAAAATTTAAAATCCCTATAACTTCCGAAATAATACTCCAAATCGAACCAAATTTGAACAGTGTCTTAACTTATCTTATAAATATCTTAGATGAGTTTGTTAACCAAGTTGCTCCGCCATTTTGTTTTCAAGTGGAGACCACTTGAAAATTTCAAATTCAAATTGTAAAATCGTATTCCGAATTTTTTTTAAATTTTGATGTATACATAGATTACACAAGTGTCTCAGATTACTTTATTAATGAACTTTATCCGCCATTTTTAATAAAGTGGCGGATATCTTAAGTTAAGCGGGACCACTTGAAATTAGGCCACCACTTGAAAATTTAAAACCATGATAACTTCCGAAATAATACTCCAAATGGAACCAAATTTGAACAGTGTCTTAACTTATGTTATAAATATCTTCGATGAGTTTGTTAACCAAGTTGCTCCGCCATTTTGTTTTCAAGTGGAGACCACTTGAAAATTTCAAATTTAAATTGTAAAAAGCGTATTCCGAAATTGTTTGAATTTTGATGTAAATACAGACCACATAAGGATCTCAATGAAGTTTATTAATAAACTATATCCGCCATTTTTAATAAAGTGGCAGATATCTTAAGTTAAGCGGGACCACTTGAAATCAGGCTACCACTTGAAAATTTTAAATCCCTATAACTTCCGAAAGAATACTCCCAAATCGAACCAAATTTGAATAGTGTCTTAACTTATCTTATTAATATCTTGGATGAGTTTGTTAACCAAGTTGCTCCACCATTTTGTTTTCAAGTGGAGACCACTTGAAAATTTCAAATTCAAATTGTAAAAAGCGTATTGCGAATTTCTTTTAATTTTGATGTATACATAGATTACACAAGTGTCTCAAATAACTTTATTAATGAACTTTATCCGCCATTTTTAATAAAGTGGTGGATATCTTAAGTTAAGCGGGCCCACTTGAAATCAGGCCACCACTTGAAAATTTAAAATCATGATAACTTCCGAAATAATACTCCAAATAGAACCAAATTTGAACAGTGTCTTAACTTATCTTATAAATATCTTAGATGAGTTTGTTAACCAAGTTGCTCCGCCATTTTGTTTTCAAGTGGAGACAACTTGAAAATTTCAAATTTAAATTGTAAAAAGCGTATTCCGAAATTGTTTGAATTGTGATGTAAATACAGACCACATAAGGATCTCAATGAAGTTTATTAATAAACTATATCCGCCACTTTTAATAAAGTGGCAGATATCTTAAGTTAAGCGCGGTCACTTGAAATCAGGCTCATACTTGAAAATTTAAAATCACGATAACTTTTGAAATAATACTTCAAATCGAACCAAATTTTCACAGTGATATTATCATATAATTATCTTGAATGTTTTCACTAGGCAACTTGTCCCGACATCTTGTGTCTACGTTCCAGCCACTTGAAATCACACTGCCACTTGAAATCACACTGCCACTTGAAAATATGCCATCACGATAACTTATAATACTAAACTGATTCAAATAAAAGCTGGTTAGTGAACTTTTGGTTCAAATATCTAGGATAAGTTCTCTTGATGACTTGATCCGCAATTTTATTTTCAAGTGGCGGCCACTTGAAAATTTGTCATTATAGTAACTTTAGTAAGACAGAATCAATTCGCTTCAAGTTTGTTTAGTGGATTTATCATTCAAATATCTCAGATAAGTTCGCTAGGCATCTCACTCCACTTTTTTTTACAAGTGGTGCCACCTGAAAATTTCTTATGATTATAATTTTTGAAATTCTGATTTAATTTAAACTAGAACTGGACAATGAACTTATCGTACAAATGTACTGGATGATTTCGATGGGCAAGTTGTTTTGCTATTTTGTTTTACAAGTCGCAGCCACTTAGACTGCCACTTGAAAATTTGCCATAATAATAACTTTTGAAACACGGCACTGATTTAAACCACAGTTGGACAGTAACCTATGCTTCAAATATCTTCGATGTGTTTGCTGGAACTTTAGAAATACTTAATCAATTCAAATCAAAGTTAAAATATGGATTTATCATTCAAACAACAAAAATTTAGAAAATTCACGTAACTCATGAACCAATCACGTTATTGCGTCCATCTTTGGTATATCGATAATAAGTATTTTCTCGCCAAAAGTTGCCAAAAAAGTCGCCATAGGGGAAAAGTCGCCAAATTTGGCGCCAAATCCATTACATGCGTTACTGGATCTTTTTAATCCGTTTTTAAGGTAAAATTAGACTATTTTAATACTAAAACAAACTAGAAATGCAGGAAACTAACATTTTATCAACTTACTAAACCTCTTTGAAAGAATTTCTACAAAAAAAAAAAAAAAAAAAAAAAAATTATTTTCAAATTTGCAACGTTATCTTAGATGAGCAACTTTCTCTGCCATTTTTATCGAAGTGGCAGCCACTTAATTTTTCAACACAATGACTTTTGAGATTTTGAATTAATTCGAACTATGTGTGTGCAGTAGACTTATCTCACAAACGTATTTCATATATTTGTCAACTTAACCCACCATTTTTTTTCCTAGCGCCGGCCACTTGAAAATTTTAAATTCACATAAAAGTGTATTTATGAACCGATTTGCTTAAAACTCCATATGTGCATAGCCTACATCAATATTTCTACCAAGTGCATTAATAATTTGTAGCCGCCATCTTGAAACAACATGATGGCTACTTGATAAGGAAAAAGAAATCAACCTACCCTTCCGAAAAAGCCGGAAGGTCTTGTTTAACTCTTTGTAACCATGCTTAAGAATGATTACGAGTCGGATTAGTCCATCTCACTGCGTTTGTCTGTCTGTCTGCTATTTAACTTCGTAAATATTCATGGAATTTTCTGAAATTCATATGTACTATTAAGTTTACTATGAGATGTTTCTGATTAATTCCGTAATTAAATTAAACAAATTACTCAGGAGAGAAATTTTTAACTTACATTAATATGCGGTAAAAAGTGGTGCATAAAGATGAAAAAATTGTGCAAACACCATAAATTATAGAAACACGCAGCAATTGTTTTGGGGTAAACTTTAAAGCAAAACCCTTTAAAAGATAAAACACTTTTAGGGACCAGAAGTGTAATGTGAAAGCAAAGGGTACTGTAGCAGCGGGAAAGCAGCACATTTGTTCTTGAGGTATGCTGATAACACAGACAGACACAGAGACCATTCGCTAAAAACATGATTTTCGTATTCAGGGGACCTCAGAACATGTAAATATAACAAAAACTCACGTTCGAAAATTTGAACCTAAAACAATACTTTCTCGACCCTATGGGTAAGAAAAAGTAAAAAATCAGACTTTTGTCTGTAAACTTGTCACAATCAAAAAATTTTGTGATATCTTCATGTTTCACACACCATGAAAGCCAAAGATGACTATAGAAAATTTTATCTGTGTGTGCGTGTGCGTGTGTGTGTCATGGTGTCTGTAGGTCTGTAACACTATTTTTGTCCAGATATCACTTGAGAACAGCTGTACGGAATTCAACGGCGCTTGGCAGAAACTTAGAACTTTACCAAATATAAAATTATATCTATCAACATTTTCGAAATTCCCCTCGATCCCCTCCCTCGGGGGGCAAAAGACAAAAATCACGTTTCTAAGCATAACTCGGCTCCAAATCACTTCACAGTAATGAAATTACACATGCGGAAATTACACATGAGTATAAGTAAAACATTTGGGATTTGGGATTTTTCGATTTTTAAGGGGAAGGAGGAGAGAAATTAATTTTTGGCTAGGAATTTCACGAATTCCGAATTTTTGAGTAGAACTCTACGAAAAATGGAACAAAGATGTTGAAAAATGCTACGAGACTTCCTTCCATAGGATATTTCCCAAAATACAATATTAGTTTTCTTGTGATTTGAGTTTTTTTTTTTTTTTTTTGGGGGGGGGGGGGGGGAGTACCAGGTGCAAAGTCAAGACACGCTTTTTAGTACAAAATTTTTTCCTGAAAAATCTATGGGAGTTGCGTTCGCGAATTTTGGTGCCTGGAATGTTCCATATGTATCCGACACCTAAAGTAACGTGATTCATCAAAATTACCTCTATTCCCTTCATGAGGGGGAGACAAAAGGCAAAAACACCTTTGTAAGCATAATTCGGCTCCAAATTACTTCACAATGAAGAAATTGCACATGGGGAGACTATGCATGCGTACAAATAAAACACTATCTGTGATTTAGGAAATTTCGATTTTTAAGGGGAGGGAGGAGGAAATCGTTTTTTGGCGAAAAAATTTAGCATGTTCCGGATTTTTGTGTAGAACTCTACCAAAAAAGAATAAAGATATTGAAAACAGCCATACGTCTTCTTTTGGATATTTCCAAAAACACATTTTTTTTTTTTTTTTTTTGTGATTTTTGATTTTTCTTTTATTTATTTATTTTAGATAAGGGAGGGGGGATACGTTAAGAAGGAGTTATTTAGAAACCCTCCCCCTTTTAGCACTAAATTTGTCTTGGGAATTCTATGGGATCTGCGGTCACGAAATTTGGTGCGTAAATTGTGCATATATATCCGACACTTATTGTAGCGGGATTTTACGAAATTCCCCCCTTACCCCACCTCCGCGATTGGAGGGCAATAAACGCGTGTAAAAACACGTTTTCCCGTTTGAATTCACATTAAATTATCTTAGAATGGCGAATTTTGGTGTATGGAATTAAGTGTACGCATTATGTACTACAGTGAGATTTCGCAAAATGTCGAACTTGCTTGCTGAAGAAGGGTGAGTAAGAAGCGGATAAGTTGCTGCCGAAGAAAGTGTGGACCCGGGGGTGGGAGAGCTCCCCTAACGCAGACCTCCATGATTTGGAATTACCTTTCATTTGTTTATCAACATACTGAATGATCCAAGTCACAGAAAAAAAGCAAAACAAAAAAACAAAAAAAAAACAGTTGCACTTCGGGAGTGCCGACAGAAGTGAAAACGTGAACAGATACGTGTGTATTTTTTGAATCGTCAGGAAATATTTTATTGTGTGGGAAATACTTTTAAATGAAGTGTTTTTTTATTCATTAATATAAACTACTACTACAAAAATTATATTACAATTTTATTTGATGCGCTAACTGCAATAGAGACAGTGTCCGGAGATGAGAGAAGTCGTGTAGAGCCGCACCAGATTGTAAAAACGTGAGAAAAATGGCGGCTTTGGCCTTTCTCACGGTTTTGGGAGGTCTAACTGGAATAGAGACAGTGTCCGGAAATGAGAGAAGTCGTGTAGAGCCGCACCAGATTGTAAAAACGTGAGAGAAAAGGCGGCTTTGGCCTTTATCACGGTTCTGTGAAGTCTAACTGCAACGTTTCCGGCTGAAATCTTTAAGAGACTGTGGCCGGAGATGAGAGAAGTCGTGTAAAGCCGCACCAGATTGTAAGGACGCGAGAAAAATGGACTCTTTGGCCTTTCTCACGGTTTTGTGAGGTCTAACTGGAATAGAGACAGTGTCCGAAAATGAGAGAAGTCGTGTAGAGCCGCACCAGATTGTAAAAACGTGAGAGAAAATGCGGCTTTGGCCTTTATCACGGTTTTGTGAGGTCTAACTGCAACGTTTCCGGCTGCAATCTTTAAGAGACAGTGGCCGGAGATGAGAGAAGTCGTGTAAACCCGCACCAGATTTTAAAAACGTGAGAAAAATGGCGGCTTTGGTCTTTCTCATGGTTCTGTGAAGTCTAACTGCAACGTTTCCGGCTGCAATCTTTAAGAGACTGTGTCCGGAGATGAGTGAAGTCGTGTAGAGCCGCACCCGATTGTTAAAACGTGAGAAAAATGGCGGCTTTGGCCTTTCTCACTGTTTTGTGAGGTCTAACTGCAAAAGAGACAGTGTCCGGAGATGAGAGAAGTCGTGTAGAGCCGCACCAGATTGTAAAAACGTGAGAAAAATTGCGGCTTTGGCCTTTCTCACGGTTTTGTGATGTCTAACTGCAACGTTTCCGGCTGCAATCTTTAAGAGACAGTGTCCGGACGTGAGAAAAATAAACTTAAAAACGTGAGAAAAATGGCAGCTTTGGGCTTTCTCACGGTTTTGTGAGGTCTAACTGCAATAGAGACAGTGCTCGGAGATGAGAGAAGTTGTGTAGAGCCGCACCAGATTTTAAAACAATATACAGTATATAATTACTAATACTTCACATTAGCAAGTTAATTGTATGATACATTATTTGTATCATACAAGGATGGAAAGCGTTTCGATGACGCGAATTCAATGATTTTTGTTCACCCAAATGTTTTCACTTCAAATGGAAAGCGTCAGCTGACGATGACGGGAGTTCAAAGATTTTTCTTCACCCAAAAGTGCTCAACGCGCCTAAAGAAGTTTTCACTTCAAAAATATTAATCAAAAAATATTGATTGCAGCAATACGCGGTTTTCATTCAAATGCGCAAGAAAAAATGTTTTTTTTTTTTTTTTATGTAAGACAAAAATGTTAGTTACATTTTTCACCATGAGACTGCGCTGTACCCGCAGTATCCTCTTCATTTTAAACACATCCGCCTTCTCAAATGATGCACATTGCATGTACTTAATAATCTGACTTTGGTGTGTTGCGTATAGTTTCAGATGTCAGCGAATACATAAATTAAACATTTATTGATTGTTAATCCTTCATTGTTAAACATTTATTGTTAAACATTTATTGATTGTTAACACTGTTAATCCTTCTTAAAATAAAATCATGATATTATTAAATGATAAAACAATGTCAGTTAAGCTTTATTACGAAAATTTCCAATACTTGCTACGAAAATTCCTTACGGCCATACTTATGGATAACAGTCATCACATTAAACATTTATAATCAATAATGCGTTGTTGAATGTACTGTAACTCTTTAAAAATAATTTTAAAATTAGAGCGCCACCTAATGGTGAAAAAATAAACTTATATTGCAATAAATTCAGTTTTATAAAAAAACAAAAAACAAAAAAAAAACTTTGCATTTTAATGAAAATTGCATAGTGCTACGCTCAATCTTTTTTGAATAATGTTTATTTACTTTCTCCTGTGACTTTTCAATCACTCGGTACATACATATTATTAGCGAATAATTTCTAACGGATGCTCCGATGTTTAATTTTGCGGAGCATCCTATTTAAGATATTTGACAGAAGTTTTACTGAGTTTAAGATTGTTATTACCTGAAGAAACCGTAGATAAGAACTGTAGATTTAAGTATATTTGTTCTGTATATCATGATTTCTAAATTTTGAACACAAATTAAGTGACTAATACTAATAAATATATTGTTTCTTTCTTTTTCATTGTCGATATTTCTTTCTTTCTTTTTTTTTTCCAAATTATTCATTTTACAATATATTAAATTATACTCTTAAAAGTTTTGAATAAAAAATGTCAGTTTAGCTACAATTAGTTAAAAAATATATAAATATGTATATATATGAGCAATTTTGACAGTTAAACAATTTTACATTACGTGAACATGAAAGATTCAAGTTTCAACGTCGGAAAATTGGGCATCCGAAAAATATTTAACTGGATTCCATTTTACGATTGCAGCGTAGAGGCATGTCTGTTGGCAAATTTTGTTGCTAATTTTGAAACATCTGTGTACATTTTTTATATATATTCCGATAACCATGTCTTTGTTCAGTTCTTCTATCGATCTTTGTTTTCTTGATTTTTAACCTTAAAACAGGGGTATCTCTTTCTAGACGTCCTGTATATGGGCATAAAACCGTTGAATTCTGAGCAATGTTTTTATTCCGGATGATATAACAAATATTAGAAAACGTAAAAATAAAATCACAAATTAAAAACTTTTTTTTTTTTTTTTTTTTTTTTTTTTTTTTTAAATCAGTTAAAAAAAAAAAAAAAAAAAGCTAAATTCATGTAACATTTGAAAAAATTTATTCTTTTTAACACGCTTTTATTAGCTTCACCTGTATGTATGTATGTTTGTTTGTATGTATGATTGTATGTTTGTAACCACTCTGACAAGGGAAGTATGAATCTGTAAAATTGCTATTGAAACCAAACCAAGCTTAAATTAAAGAGCATAGTCAAAAACATTGGGTACCGTATAAATTGGCTGCAACAACTTCCATGGGTGTGAGATATGCCCCCTATTAGTTTTAGTTATTTCTATAAAAGCCAACAAAACACGCATGGTACTGTGAACAGATGGTGCAGTGCTAGAGTGCTTGACTTCGGATACGTAGGTCGTGGGATCGAGTCCCCGCAAAGGCGTTTTGTATTTTAATTTTTTCAATTTTTTTTTCTTTACGTTTTTAATTAAATTAAATCATTAATTTAAGAGAAGATATTTATTACATTAAGAAGATTTTTTTTTTTGAGTATTCCAATTAATAAAGGATTGAGAATGAATTTAAGAAATGCATTTTTTTATTTATAAAAAAGAAAACCATGTTTAAAGCTACAAATATAGTTTCTAATTTATAACAATTATGATTAAAAGTAGAAAAATCATGGAACCATACGTATTTTTCACAATTAGAACAAGAAATATAAAAAGATTGATCACAATTATTTGAATTTCGATTTTGTTCACCATCAATTATTGTTTATCACGAACATTTTGTCAAATATTTGGATTTTCGTCGAGATTACTTGATTTGTAAAATTCATATTTACCCAGATTTTGAATTTTTTTAGATGTAAATTAATTATAAATTTGTAAAATCATTTTGAGAAAATTTGTCATTGTCTTCAATATTATTGTCAGTTCTTCCGACACCACGAAACTTGACACTTGTTTAATGAAATATTTGAAATAAAAGTTAAATGCGACGTAGAATAGTTAAGCAACAGCTGTTCATCATTCAGGATTTTTTATGTAAAAAATAGCATTAATAAATAATACAATTGAGAGCAGACGATTAACTCTTGCTATTAATGTCGTCGTTAAAAAATAGTAATTAATAATTTATTTAAAACAATCATTAACAAAATTTTATCTGAATGTAGTCATTAACAAAATCTTACCTAAATATAATGTAAAAGCATTTCCCGTTATTAAATTATTAATTTCTTTAAATGTAATAAATAAATAAATAAATTGGTTAAAAATAAAAAAAAATATTAAACTGTCCGCGCTGAAAAAAAAAAAAAAAACTTGTTTTAATATAATTAATATATTTTCTCTTACAGTAATGATTTAATTTAATTAAAAATGTCAAAAATAAATATTTCAGTTGAAATACAAAAATAAAATACAAAACGCCCTTGCGGGGACTCGATCCTACTACCTACGCATCCGAAGTCAAGCACGCTAGCACTGCACCATCTGTTCACACGACGCTGCTTGTTTTTTTGGCTTTTATAGAAATAACTAAAACTAATAGAGGGCATATCTCACCCCCATGGGAGTTGTTGCAGCAAATTTGTACGGTACCCAATGTTTTCGACCATGCTCTTTAATTTGAGCGTGGTTTGGTTTCAATAGCAATTTTACTGATTCATACTTCCCTTGTGAGAGCAAACAAAAAATCTATATTGTAAAAAAAAGCTTTCGTACGTGAGCGCCGTGGCTGCGAGGTAAAGAGCCGCGCTACGAACCTAAAGGTCTAGCGTTCGAGCCCAGTCAGGGGAGATCTTTTAAAAATGGTTTTTGTTTAATTCTAAATTATTTTAATTAAATATTTAAATGTATGTAAATATTATGGTGTGTCACTCACACGATTTTCTCTTACCCTGCATTTTAATACTAAGATAGATATTTTGTGCTTTTTAGTTCACATTTCTATAAAAGCGTGTTCTTTAATTTTTTAAAACTATAATATTATTTAAACGAAACTTATTTTAAATCATCTAAAAAATTTTGAATACTACAAAGTAGATTACGCTTACCTAAAATAACACCTTTTACGAGAATGTTGGGTTCTGAGCATTGTAAGATTAAAAAATTGCAGTATTATAATAGAGAGAAAGAAAGCAGTCTGACAAGTGTACTCGAGAGATTTTCTGGAAGCATAATTCTGAAAATTAAAGATATCAGTTTTATGAGATATATCAATATAATATTTCTCTTGAGTAAAATTTACATTAAGCATTAGAAAAATATAGTACTAATGTATAATTAGTTAAAAAAAAAAAAAAAAAAAAAATCACTCTCCATATACATATAATATGCTTTCTAGTTTTAAACATTTAAGTAAAATTATTCTTTGAAATTTCAATAATTATTTAACAGGATTATCTGGAAGATAGTTATTTCTGTAAAAATAAGTTTTTGCTGTTAATCTTGTCTCAGAATGAATAAAAATATAATAGTAAAAACAAACAGCTTTGACTATTGCTATGAAATGCTTGGAGAGAGTCATCTTCCAAGAGTCAACAAACGCCCTCGTTATAATAAGAAAATTTTTAGGTTTTTGACAATAAATTAAAATGTGACAAATGCTGATTTATTTCTGTTGTTTTTACTTTACGCTCAGAATGATTAGGGTAAAAGAATTCTTGACATATTTTCCTTGAATCCCATCAGAAAAATTATTTATCTGTTTTACTTTTCGACTGTTTATTCGCAACAAAACAAATGTGGGAAAGATGCATTTCTTTTTCAACGTGTAATTTATCTTTTTCTGTCATTCTGTATCAATGCTATAAAAGGTTAATACTTGGTCTTTTCTTAAAGGGATTGGCCTGAACGAATCTGTTGAGAACATAGGTTTACTAATAATTTTGACAAGTGAAAATTTCGTTGAAATTTTATATTAATAACACTTAACTAAAGGAAAATTATTCAATGCGTAGAAATGCCAAAGGGAAAATGGTGTTGTGGACAACTGCTTCGGTAGTATTGAGCGTACCATCGCTGATTAGGGTACGCTCAGTGTTACATAGACAACTGTCTACAATTGCATTTTTCCTTCAGCATTTCCCTCCTTTATTGAAATGAAAAAAAAAAAAAAAAAAAAGAGAGAGAGAGAGAGAGAGAAACTACTTATTTAAAAGAACATATACAGACCACGTTTTACATTTTATAGAAATATATCAATATAAGAAATTTCAAAGCATATGAAATATACAGAGTGCTAAAATCAGTTTCTGCTTTTAATTGCGGAACGGCTGCAGCTATAGTCATAAAAGAGGTGACTAGATATATTAAAGTGGATATTCACTACCAAAGTAGACAGTTTACAGTCTTATGTGGTAGAAAAATCAAAAAAGTAGTGTTCTTATCTCAAAAGCTGTATGGCACAAGCCAAAAAAGTTAATTAGAAAGTTTTTGAGCACCATCATTTTAGTACGAAAAAACACCTGAACCAGGTGGTCATGAATGCTTAGAAAGCTCATTTGTTTTTTCGCTATTTTCGAAATTGACTTGATGAAACAATAAAAGAAGGAAAGATTATCTTTTGGACAAAAAACAAATTCGACACAGTGATATCGTTTGTTATTCAAAATCTAGAGGCCTGTTGCCCAAACCCTGTTGTTTATAGGAAACGTTAATCTTCCTTTTATATATTTCATCAGATCAAGTATCCCATATGGATTACTTCATTGTATTGGCTGTCTTTACAAACAGAATTATCAATATGCAGGTAACGCAAAATCGTATCGCAAAATGCATTAATTTAACTCGAGCATAGTGTGCTAAATTTGTGCATTTTCAAACACTTTTGTAAGGTCAAACCTATTCATATGAAAAATCTATAAAAGTTGATGATCATGAAGTAATTTTTCAACAAGAAATTTCATGAGGTGGTTCTAATCTACGGCGAATGTGGACGCATGGAATGATTGAAAGCGCGGTTGTACCGGCAACATTTCCTTGCAGGCTACCATCTTTCCCCTAAAGCTATCCCAAAGGTTGTGAAACGTTTAAGGAAGACAGACTAAACAGGCAGACAAGCTAAAGTGGGATGGCATGTACAACCAGAAGATATATTATGATACACCTTCACATATACATAAATCAGCACAGGAGAGTTAAGTGAAAATTGTGTCCTGTCAAAAATAGCGTTTGAAAAATTCTAAGCGAAATAGTTACTCATTTGTGTCAGTCAACATTTTATCAAGCATTATTAGACGGGGATGCGAAGAGATGTTACGCATGGTGCAATATTGTCATGAACTAGAGAGATTACCAACCAATATTTTTGGGAGATTAACTGTAGACAGTGGAGATATGTTTTTCGTAGAATGAAATACACAGGAAGAACACCCATTATTGGAAGAGAGAACAAAAATATCGAGCATGTTCTTCCGACATACGAGATCAAATACCGTTTTCTTTCTATTATTGGTATAGGATTTATAATAAAATCGGTCAGTATTTTATCACGGTGCTTTTACAGAAGCACATTATTTAAAACTCCTGCAGTACATGAAAGTCACTTTTGTTAAGAACTTACTGTTGCTTAAACTCCGGAATGTGCTGTTCCAATATGGCAGCGCGTTTGCGCACAGCACATAGCTAGTCAGCTGTACTTGGTAGTAGAGGAATTTAGGGAACAAATAATCTCGTATATTGGTTTTGAATAATGGCCATCAACTTATACTTGACTTGACTCCAATGGACTTCTTACTGTTTGGGATATTTCAAACAACAGGCGTATGTAACTCCTTCTACAACACTGCAGAAAATTCAACGATGCATTACGAATGTTTGTGCCAACATATCACCGTTATGCTTCAACATGTTCAACGTGAAATTCAGACAAGTGTTCAGATGTGCATTGCAGCTGATAGAGAGAAGTTTAAGTATTAAAAAGTAAAGTATCTTGTGACAACTGAATGTTTTTTTTTTCTTTCTAAGACATTTTTGCCTCGTCATAGTGTAGGAAATCGCGAAGAAACAAATGAGCGTTTGAAGCATTCTGTTCTTAGAATTCATGTCTACAAGATGCTTTTTCGTACTAAAAAGGTAATGTTCTACAACGCTGTAATTCCTTTTTTTTTCTCCTGTCTCCTAACGTTTTCCATATACAAACGCTAACTCTACTATGTTCCTCTAAGTGACGTTGAATGAAGCTTTATATTCAAACGGATATTCCCTTTACTATATTTAGACACCACTTTTATGCCTAGAGCTGCAGACGTTTAGCAGTTAAAAGGCGCAGGACTGATTTACTTTACGATAATTCATGTAACCATTTTTGATAAATTTGACATAGTGGTATTAATAATATTTCATATTTTAACACCATAGTTGAGAATAGATAAAACATTACAGCTAACTGTAACAGATAATAATGCAGTATTTCGTATATCAGAAATTCTGCATCGGCAAGTGTTCAAGCGAAAAAAGAAGCATACTATCAGGTGAGTGCAAAAGTTCTACCTGTTTTTATTACGCATAAAGAAGAGTAAATAAACACAAAACGAACAGTACCTATTATTGTGCATAATCCCCACTGCTATCTATGACCTCTTGCCATCTCTCTGGTAGGAGATGAATCCCACGGTGGTAAAAGTCCGGCGGTTTCAAATCAAAAAAGTCTTGGGTAGCAGTTTTCACAGCATCAAGATCATCAAAGATTTTCTGACTTATGGAATTGTTCAACGCACGAAATAGGTGATAATCAGTTGATACCAAGTGAGGAGAATAGGGAGGGTGGGGTAAAACCTCGCAACCAAAGCTCAGTAACTTTTGGCGAGTGATGACAGCAAAGTGATGATGTGGGCAGGCATTATAGTGATGAAGGATAACACCGCGACCATTGATGAGACCTGGCCGCTTTGCTACCAAATTTGAAAGCAGCCTGTCTAACAGTAGGCAGTAGAAGGCAGCAATGATTGTTTGGTTGAGTATCAGAACCTCCCAGTCAATTAATTCCGACACATCTCACCACACACTCAATCGATAAGAAGGGCGACACACAGTCCTACGACGCTTTACGTTACGGTACATAACCCATTTCTTATCTCCTGTCACAACTCGTGTCAAAAATTTGATCATATTTGTACCGGGAAAGCAAGGAAACACAGCTGGCGATTCGGTCATTCCATTGATTAGTTGTCAGGTTATGTGGAACCCAACGATCCAACTTTCTCGTAAAACCCAACTTAACCAGCTGTCTCTCGACCATTGTCCGGTGTACGTTGAAGATCTTCGCTAATTCTTGCTCGGTTGGGTTTGGGTTGTTCCTAATGGCTTGGTGAATATCGTCGTCTCCAACGTGTGATGGCCGTCCACTCCTAGTCTGATCTTGGCAGCTTCTGTCTCCTACCCTAAATTTACGAAACCGTTGACGACAAGTGCTTTCGTCTATTGCATCCTTCCCATAAACTTGACAAACATTGCAACATGCTGCGGCTGCCGTACTCTTTTTATCGAACTCACATAACAGCCAATGTCTTATATGTTCCTTTTCGCTTTCTATCTTACACCCTCTGATATTTTTTTTAGATGATTAACTTTATGAGACACGATGCATTTATAAGTGAAGCATCCACATGTTTGATTGGCCGACAATTTGCGTCTTTACAATGTCATGCGGGACGTCAATTTCATTGCAAATTTGCATATCCAAAAACGGGTAGAACTTTCGCATTCACCCAATACTTAAAAAAAAAAGTAAATAAATAAAAAGTTACAATTTTATAACTTATATAATAAGTAACAGATTATTTACATAAACTTTTATATGACATTACTAACACTGAAATCAAGGAATAATATGTTGATTTCCTTAACATTTTTTAAATACTTGTATAAATAACTTCAGTTTAAGTTAATAGTAATTTTTAAATCGTAATGAGAAAAAAAAATTATGATTAGAAAGTAACTTTTTACTATAAATTATTTTGAGTAAATGTTTCAAAAAAAAAAAAAAAAGCATTGAAGATTTTCTTCTTACATACCCACTCTTGATTGAAACTGTCAATCAAATCATTGATAGCAGGTGTATTCCAATGTCTTGCAATAGTCAAAAGGCGTGATGGCATAAATCCATTTTGAGCCATAATTAAAAAGTAAATAAACAAACTGTTCAAAACACCAACAATTCCAACTTGGAGGTAGGCTTTTTCGAAAATCCTGTAGGAGAAAAAACAATTTTTCACTATACACATGCACAGTCTTTTAATAAAGCGTTAATAATATATTTAATCTATTAAACTCCGCTGTATGTTCCAAATCAATTTTTTATAGAATTGTTCGTTTTTTAAAAAACATATAGGTGGGCTTTATTCCATTGCACAATAGTTTACATTAAAAAATAATTTTTTGCAACTCATACTATGTTCTCAAAATGAAAATAAATAAATAAATAAATAAATAAAAAATTATAAAACGCCTAATGGGAATATTCATTTTGATGTACTTTAAAATAGTTATTTAATATTCAGTAGACAGTTAGGAATTACTTAAACTACTAAAATTATTTATACTGTTATATCATTAAAAATATAAATATGTAAGTTGCATAAAACAAAATGACAATTTTCACAATTTTTTAAATTATACAAAAATTAAAAATAAGAGACAAATTCAGCAAAAAACTATGGAATATGTCACATACATACAAAACTGAATTAAAATTAACTATTTGAAAAAACTTAAATAGTAGTTTTGAAAAAAAAAATTAAAAAAAAATCAGATGGTAATTTTCCAAAAATGGAAACAGTGGCTCTTGATGGAGTAAAGAATTAATATATATATATATATATATATACATATTAAGGGTGTATGAATTTCTGCAAAGAAGAGGATGATCCGAGTCTGTTAACAAAGGGAGCAACTACAAACATATAAAATAAAAGAAAGAAATGCAAATTATTACGTATGGTGTAAAAAATTGGTGACTATACAAAATTTCAAGTTAAAAGAAATAGGAACACACTATTAAATAATTACAGGATAAAAAGAATTTTTATATACCATGTTTACAAATTTTTTGTTGAATCATATAAACACTACCGAAGGCAGCAGGAACCCGAAGCAATTGGATAAAAGTATTAAAAAAATTCATTGCTATCGTGTTTTGAGCTATTATAAAAGTTCCAAATGGCTATCTAGCTGGGAAGTTTGTTAAAAATTGATTGAAAGCGTTGTACTGGTAACGCTGCCGAAGGCAGCAGGGACCCGAAGCAATTGGTTAAATAGTATTTTAAAAAAGCATTTTTACCGTATTCTGAACTATTCTGAAAGTTTTAAATGTCTAGCTAGTCGGGAAGTTAGTTAAATACATTTTCTATTGAATCAAATAAACGCTGCCGAATACAGTAAGTAGGGACCTGAAACAGTTGACTAAAAGTATTTTAAAAAAATTTATTCTCACCGTGTTCTGAGCTATCCAGAAAGTTTCAATTTCTAGCAAGTCGGGAAGTTAGGGAAAAATCGATTGCAAGCTTTGTACTGGTAACGCCGCCGAAGGCAGCAGGGTTCCGAAGCAGTTGGTTAAATAAAATTTCTGTTGAATCATATAAACGCTGTCGAAGGCAGTAGGGACCTGAAACAGTTGACTACCGGAGCGGTTGGTTTAAAATATTTAAAAAAAAAATGCATTTTCACCGTGTTTTGAACTATTCTGAAAGTTTCAAATATCTAACTAGTCGAGAAGTTAGTTAAATAAATTTTCTGTGTAATCATATAAACGCTGCCGAAGGCAGTAGGGACCTCAAACAGCTGACTAAAGTATTTAAAAAATGTATTGTCACCGTGTTTTGAGCTATCCTGAAAGTTTCAAATGTCTAGCTAGTCGGGAAGTTAGTGAAAAATCGATTGCAAGATTTGTACTGGTAACGCTGCCGAAGGCAGCATAAACCTAAAAAAGTTGGCTAAAAGTATTAAAAAAAGGCATTTTCACCGTATTCTGAACTATTCTGGAAGTTTCAAATGTCTAGCTAGTCGGAAAGTTAGTGAAAAATCGATTGCAAGATTTGTAATGGTAACGCTGCCGAAGGCAGCAGAAACCCCAAAAAGTTGGCTAAAAGTATTAAAAAAAGGCATTTTCACCGTATTCTGAACTACTCTGGAAGTTTCAAATATCTAGCTAGTCGGAAAGTTAGTAAAAAATCGATTGCAAGCTTCGTACTGATAATGCTGCCGAAGGCAGCAGGAACCCGAAACAGTGTGCTAAAGGTATTAAAAAAATACATTTTCACCGTGTTCTGAACTATTCTGAAAGTTTCAAATGTCTAGCTTGTCGGGAAGTTAGTTAAATAAATTTTTTGTCGAATGATATAAACGCTGCCGAAGTCAGCGGGACCTGAAACAGTTGACTAAAAGTATTAAAAAAATGTATTGTCATCGTGTTCTGAGGTGTCCTGAAAGTTTCAAATATCTAGCTAGTCGGGAAGTTAGTTAAAAATCGATTGCAAGATTTGTACTGGACAAACAAACAAACAAACAAACAAGAATCGAAGTTAATTAATTAAAAAAAAAAAAAAAAAAAAAAAAAAAACATGGTAAAATACAGTGTTCTTTGGTCAAAAATTTATTTATTTAATATGCACCGTTTCAAAAAATTTTGAAATTTTTGGAGCATTGCTGTTATTGAAAAAAAAATTTTAGTTAATAGAAAGAATTTACAAATTTTGAAATTTTTTTAATCCTTTTATACTGTCTATATTAATAAAATCAGACTTTTGTCTGTAAATTTGTCAGAATCGAAAAATTTTGCGATATCTTCACGTTTCACACACCATGAAAGCCGAAAATGACTTCAGAAAATTTTGCCTGTGTGTGTGTGTGTGTGTCATCGTGTCCGTATGTCGCTTTTTACGCTTCATCGTGTCTGTATGTCGACAAAAACTCGTTTGTCCGGGCATCACTTGAGAACGGCTGGACTGAATTCAACAGCGCTTGGCAGAAACTTAGATCTTTATCCAACTTAAAATTATATCTATCAACTTTTCAGAAATTCTCCACTGTTCCTCCCTGGTGGCAAAAGACAAAAAAAAAACGTTTTTCCGGGTATCACTTGAAAACGGCTGGACTGAATTCAACAGCGCTTGGCAGAAACTTAGATCTTTACTCAACTTAAAATTATATCTATCAACTTTTCCGAAATTTCCCCCTGTTACCCCTGGGGAGCAAAAGATAAAAAAACGTTTGTCCGGGCATCACTTGAGAACGCTGGACTGAATTCAACAGCGATTGGCAGAAACTTAGATCTTTATCCAACATAAAATTATATCTATCAACTTTTCAGAAATCCCCCCCCCCCATTTCCCCCTGGGGGCAAAAGTCAAAAACACGTTTGTCAGGCATCACTTGAGAACGGTTGGACTGAGTTCAACAGAGCTTTGCACAAAGTTAGGTCTTTATCCAACTTAAAATTATACCTATCAACTTTTCAGAAATTCCCCCCGTTCCTCCTTTCGGGGGCAAAAGGCAAAAACACGTTTGTCCGGGTTTCACGTGAGAACGGCTGGACGGAATTCAACAGCGCTTGGCAGAAACTTAGGTCTTTACTCAACTTAGAATTATATATATCAACTTTTCCTAAAAGACAAAAACACGTTTGTAAGCATAACTCGGCTCCTAATTACTTCACAATAATAAAATGTACAGAACCTTTTGAAATTCTGGAAGTTTATGCAATTCCATGAACAGATTAATTATAAACTGAAGCCTTTTTAAATAACATTCTATCATCACGTAACTTTGTATTTTTTTGGTCTTCCGACTCGCTGTCGAGTATTTCATGTTCCACCTGATCTCAAAACTCTATAAATACTACTCAAGGATCTCTTTATTCTTCTCGATATTTGTACAGGATTTTGTCCTTACACTTTTAACTGTAAAATCTTAATAATTTCATCGATAGAAATTTCTTTAGAACATGGCATTTTTATCAGAATACGCAGGAAACGTCTTTTCCGAATCGCTAACAAAAGAATACATTGAACTCATTAAATTTTTATACTAAAAATATAGAAGACGATATTTAAATTAAAGGGAAAATTTATTCTGTATTCATAGAAACAGACGACAATAAAAATATTTTATTCTGTGAACAAAAATGTAAAAGAAACATGTAATGCTGTATTGTGTGTATACTTTTGGGACAGCACATTTTTATATAATTTAATGTACATTTTATAATTTCAAACCTTTGATCATAATATATATGTGTATATTAGCAAAACTGTTTTTATTTATTACCTATCTCACAAATTTTAATTGCACCTTATTACTTTTTATGTTAATGCAAATTTTATTGATTGTCTAAACTTTTGGGACACGGTGTATATTAATTGCGCTAGGAGATTTTATTTCGTAATATTTTGCGCATCAGGAGTGTGAAACTTTTCTAATATGAGGCCTGTTACTCAGCCTAGAGACAAATTTAGATTTAAGAAAATGTATCTATTATTATCATCGCGTAAGTATATATAATAACAGGTTCTAATTTGGAAGATTCTTTTATATATAACAGAAATGTTGTACAGTAGATTGACAGCATAAAATGTTTACTACAATACTACAGTTTAAAGCTTCAAAAATATGAGAAGAACACTCGTTGAATCAGGATCATCAAAGCACTCTATGAATTCAATAAAATTGTGAAAATAAATGGCGTTGTTATGAAAATTTACTTATTATCTCTTAAATTACCATAATTATTTCTAAAATCACTGAAAAAAGCCCTAAGCCAGGAAAGTGACGGTGAAAACGTTGGGATAAAATTTAAAATGATATATCTTAATAAGTTAAATATTTAAATGAATTAAAAAAAATATTATTTAATACTTTTATATTTATATATTTTACTACTACTAATTTAATTTGTGCAACATTGATGTGAAAAAAAAAATAAATAAGTTCGAGAAAAAGATTTGGATGGTCCGTGTGAGTGACTTTTTAAATTTTTCTTAAATTGGAAATGGTAAATGAGTAATCTTTTTTTATATGCATGAGAATTCACTAGAAAAATTTTGTTTTAAAATAATAACAATAATAACAACAATAATAGCAATTTTCTTTGTCTTTTGCTCGGACATGAAATTTCTAGGTTTCTGGTCAATCAGCCTTATATTAATGGAAGCTAGTGCACGTAAAATCCATCCTCTATATTCCATATAAATAATATCTCTGGATTTTACATAGGAGGAGGAGCCATACCTTCTGCAGAGGATAAATATTGGAATGTCATGTCTCCGGACCACCCCTATGTATGAATCCTAGACAGGCGCTGTGTAATTGCCCGTTGCATAGCTTTAATGTGAAGTTAAAACTATTCAACCTCAACGTTTTAATTTTGTGTTCGATTTTGCGATAGCAAATATGTTATTTATAATTTTCATTATCAAAGGTGAAAATTCTTTTAAATTAATAGTTTTTTTTTTTTTTTTGTTAATGAAAAATGTTCAAGTCACCACTAGCAAGTAATAAAATACTACATACTTATTCGTTCTCTCTATATACAAGCCTCAGAATATGGATTTTCATCGCAAACGTAGTAATAAAACTTTGATTTGAAAAACACTGAAATATGGTTGTAGAACAATGAAGAATAAAAATTTTATAAACAAATACCATAGAATTCTATTCAAATACACGTGTCGCGTGTTATGACATTTTATAGTGTTTGTTTACATACTTAATATACCTCACTGATAAAGCTTAGTTTATGAAATACAATCAATCTCACCTTTTATCGGAAAAGTTTCTATGCCCAGTTCTTCTTTGAATGGAAATGTTATTGTTTGGTCTCTCCTTAGCCAATAGGAATACTGGATACTAGAAAACAAACATATAAAACTTACTTGTACAAGAAATTATAGCTGGAAAAAAAGAAAAGGTTTCTAAGAAAAGTATGCAATGTAATTTGTTTTTCCAGACCCATTTTTATATGAGCAAATGTAAAATCACCGTATAAAAATCTCTAATAATTTAAACAAAAATTCGAATAAATCAAAAATAAAATAATTAATTAATTAACATTATAAAATCTACAATGTCACAAAAATTAATGGATTTTATTTAAAGTTTTTATGTTTCTTCGTTTATGTTTAGAAATTCTTTTAAATTGTTTTCTGTAGGAAAAATAGCACAGTGCAAAATGTTTCAATAATATTATTTAAAATATTGTTATGAAAAACTTGCCGATTTTCTTGTGTCAGAAAGCAGTTCATAAAGAAGCAGGCAGTGTCCAGTCGATGAATGCTCTTTAGTCAATGTAACTTCTTGAATCAGTACAACAATACTGTGATTACAATGAAGGTTCTAGTTAAAGTCCAATAGTACTGCTATATCATCGAATATTCTATTAGCAGTCCAATGAAACTATCACTGGTACCGCAAAAGTCATTATTCGATGAATATTCTAGAACAGTAAAAAAAAAAAAAAAAAAAAAAAAACGCTCATTTGTCCCACAGGAATAAAGCAAATAACATCAAATACTCCAGAGCAAAAATCTTCGTTAGCTCACAAACAAAGTTCAGTCACTTAGAGCACCAATCTCCAAAGCGTAATCACTTAGAATAATTCTCTGAACAACTCTGAATAGCAGTGACTGCACACTCTCTCGCAGAAGTCAACTCACTTCTATTTATACCTTTCGACGATGAAGCTTAGAGATAATTCTATCGAGAATTCCATGGAAAGTTCTATATCTCGGCTGCTATGCGTTGTAGACCTTCGAAACTTCGGAACCCTAAACTACTATTTTTCGCCAAATTTGATCGCCGAGAAACCAAATTCGTCGGAAAATTGCCAAGTTTTTCGCCGAGGCTGACCACGCTGAAAGTGAAAGTAAAACTCCTTTTACAGCGACAAGACGAACGCTGCAGGGGAATAGACTTAATCCGTTGTAACAATACATATATAGATATACTTATATTAAAGTAAAATACCTAGATATATTAAAATTTACTTTAAAGCTAATAATATTACTGCATAATTTTTTTTTTTTTTTTTTTTACTTTTTTCTATAGTCAAAAGAAGAAAGTTTTAGATTCGTAAAAATTTTCGACTTACGGTTTTGGATGGATTTATACATTTTTAGAAGTATAGAATCACGATTTGACCATTTTAAATAAATGTCTCTGTGTCTGTGAGTGTGTGACAAAACGTTTCTGATAACAATATCATATGAACTAGTGCACGATATTTCCTGTACATTTATATATAGTTGTATCTTGAGATATATTAGCGTCTACAAACTTTTATCGAGCTTTGGTGGTGATTCTAAACTACTACGGGCTAGGACACACTAGAAAGACCCCCACGGAGGGCATTCCCCTTGCAGGCCTTGGATCCTATAATGTAATTTGAATAGGAAAGCTAAATCTCATCTTCTATGGCATATAAATGCACCAAAATTGAACTGTGAGATAACTATTACGAAAACGAATGCTAACTTAATTTAGTTTCATATCAGCTGACAGGTAGTGCTGCTATTAATCACTTTCTATAATTCACATGGCTACATCTCCTCATCTGTTGAATAAAATCTGTTGCATATGTAAATTCTTTATTATGAGCAAAATAAAACTTTTACGCATGTTAAACATGAAGTGGTGCTTCTATATAAAATGATATAGAAGAAAATTTTGTGACATACTAGTTTTTTTTTTAGAAGTTTCTTGTGTGCTTCTATTAAATACGAAAACCTTGGAAAAAAAAAGGGCCCAACAGCGACCGAGCAATTCCGCGCTCAAAGCTGGTAGATGGGAAGTGCCAGGTTTAATCCCAGTTCACGCCCGTCGACCTAGCCGTTCGGAGTTTTCAGTGTTTTTCTCCAAAACTTTCGTAAATACGGGCTAGGACACCCTAGAAAGACCACCACGGAGGGCATTCCCCCTAAAGGCCTTGGATCCTAGCGTAGTCAATGGGCCTTAAAACCCTACATCCAACCAACCTTGGGGGACCAAAATTGTGACGGCATGCCACCGGACCACCCTTAATGGCGAATTCCAGACCGTCGACAATTACCTATAGCAAAGTAAAAACACACTCAACCACTTTCTTAAATATTAGACTAAGATTCGGCTTCTTAAATCATTTTCGCTTATTTCACTAAAATAAATTCTAATTAATTATTGATAAATGGTGAAATTTTAATTTGAATATTCTCTTTTTAATAAGAAAGAACATCATTTTAATAAAAACTGTTTATTAATAAAAAATAAATAAATAAGTAAATAAAATAGAATAAATAAATAAATAAAGCTGACGTCCTATTTCTGGATGAAATCCATGTTTAACTAAAAGTCAAAAGAATATTTTGAAATATTTTAATCTTTTATTTGTGAGAAATAATGCGATGTTTTTCTTTTGTGGGATAGCAATATTACGAACAGTGAAGCCTTTGTTTCTATGGTAAAGTTTAGTTTGAATATTATAATGCATGCAGATAATTTGTCTACAATTTGTTTACAATCAAATAATTGTATACACATACAAATGTTTAGAAAATTTGTGTAAAATATAAAACAAAGATAATAAATTCTTCTATTAGCATAACTAAAATTTAAGCAATGATCTTTTGAAATTTTCAATTGTTTTCATCCAGTTTTTTTTTTTTTTTTTTTTTTAATACAAATTTTTACGGTGCGTTTAATTAAATTCTTTTATTTATATAACCAATATAATGATTTTTGTTATCATGTAAATAAAACGTGTAAAAAAAAAAAAAAAAACTAATAAAAATTACTTTTGAATTAATACATTATATCTATTGAATGATTTATAAAAATTATATGTTTGATATATATATATATATATATGTTTATAAAATTATTTACAGCTGATATATAAAGGCAAAGCAAAATAAAATTAGTTTTTTGAAGTCAAATAATGAAGCTTCATTTCGCTTAATTATTTATAAGAACCAATATATATAAATATATCTCAAATTTTCTTATTCTAATTCAGACATCATTATACCCATAAAATCTGTTTATAAAATTTTTAAGTTAGTAATAGCTTTTTAACGAATGACAGTTTAAGGGTTCTAGAAAAATCGTCACATAAAAACAGTCCCATAAATAGACCTCAGAATAAAACAACCACGACAATTTTTAGTCATCAGCATAAAAGTAAAATCCCAACCCTCTATAGGAAAGTCCTGCATGCTTCCCCTATGGGGAAATTTGTTTTAAAAATTACTTATTATCTAGTGCATTTTAAAAATTCTGATTTTACATTAAAAAAAATCATAGTCGAAAGAAAGTTTTATACTTCAAAAATTAGTTATTTTAACTTTTAATATTTATATTGATCTATAAAATTTTAAAAATGAGCTAAATGTGTTTTTCATGTGCTTTAGCTTCTAAATAAAATTTTCCATTATTATTATTATTTTTTAATTAAACTAGAAGGTTCTGCCCTCTACTCGCGCCGCTCACCAATTCCCGAGGGAAGACTTCCAGCCTTCCCCCGACTCTCTTCACTTATTAATCCTGTGGGGAATCCCGTCTATTCGCTGCTTTGCCATTCACTGAATAGGAATATTAATAGTGCATAACACAAAACAAATCAAAAAATGTTATAAAAATCCCCATACTCAATGTCAAATTTAAATACATCATAGTTAATACCACATTAAAAAAAAAAAAAAAAAAAAAAAATGAAATATTATGCTAAAAACCAGTAATTCCTTTTTTTAGAATAGAAAGAAATTCGTAAAATCAAGACAATTTTGTATTACAGCTTTAGTATGTGGTCCCTTTGGCAACTTTTAAATTTTTGACACTATGAAATTTTTGGTAAATAGATTCACTTTTTTCTGATGCCTATATTTTTAATACTGAATTTTTAGTTATTTTAGGGAAGTATATAAAAAGTCTATATGTATTTCTTATGGTGATAATTTTACGCATTCAAAAATATCTGAAAAGAAAAAAAGTTTATTATTATTATTATAATTATTTGAATTTCAAAAATGTCCTACAGAGTCAATTTTTAATTCTTCCCTAAATACTTCTTAAAATAACGAATATTCTCTGTAAGAGTTTTCGGTGATTTTTTTTTTCTTGTCATAATTAGAAACATAATATGCATCATGGATGTCTAATTTTGTAACATTAAAAAGTAATCAGTTCGAAATTAGAAGATGAGTTCATATATGAGTTATAATGAGTTATGTATATATGAGTTATAGGAGTCATTTATAAATTAGTTTGACTCTAAATTTTTATGCCAAAATATATCCGAAAATATGTTTTTAAATGAAAAAAAGATAAATACACATAGAAAAAAAAATGCAGTCATTTGTATAGACATGCCATTATTACAATAATAATAAAAAGTATATATATTTATATATAAAAATTTTATAAACAACATAAGGGATTGCCAGTAAGAAAATTCATTTTCTAAAAATAGGGGAAAAGAATATATATATATATATATATATATATATATATATATATATATATATATATATATATATATATATATATATATATTTGCTAACGACAAATTACAATTATCAATTCATTTTCATTGAAAATAGCTAAAATAACGTTTTTTATTTATTTGAAGACGAAAAAGTTTTTTGCTACCTACTAACAGCAACATTGACATTTATTTTACTTTTTTTTTTACTCCATGTATCACATTTTAATTTTCCCGTGAAAAATGAGTAATGACAGAAAAACAACGTCATAAGAGAAACTTTTTCAATGTGGCAAATAGAGTACCTTTATAAATTTGTCGTTTTTTATTAATAACTACGTTAATTACGAAGATAGACATTTGTAAGCAACTGAAATCTCTTCCTTGAAATATTCGGCAAACATTGATACCTCTCATGACGCGAAGGATGCTGCTGCCCTCTGGGAGGAAATGCGATCAAAGACAAAAAAAAAAAAAAAAAAAAAAATGACACAGGTGACAGAACTTTTTTTTAATATCTAGAGATTTTCGTAAAGCAAGAAAAAAATTATCGAATAATAATTTTTTGAACGTAAAAACGGAATTTAAATATAATACACAAATAAAATAAATTAAACAAGCTTATTTATAAATGTACTAAAATCTCCAATTCAACGTACATGAATAATATACATATATTGAAAAAAGTGGGTTAAAAAAAAAAGTTTTTGTACTGGAGTTGGAGGACGAAGACCAGAGACTGAACATAAGTTCTTTACTGCTTGAGCATACATTATCGATGGAATCACACATGTATGCAAAATTTCCTCTCACTCGGATAATATAAGTGGATTAAAATTGGAAATTAAATTTTTAACTGGATTTGCAGTTCCATGGGCCTAAGCGCCAAGTGCTTACTTCTTCGGCATGTATTTGCATAATCGTTATACATGTATGCAAAATGGTACAAAAATGGGTGAAAAATCAATTCTTTGATTTCACCCATAGGGGAGAGCAGGGAGGGATATGGGACAGTATTGACAAAAATATTTTTTACAAATTTATTTTTACTGGTACAACACTGTAAGTTTCGGAGAAACAAATTGAAACACTTTAACATTTTTTAAAAACATAAATTTGATGGTAATTATTAAAATATTAATTTTAAAAGCCAATTAACATAGTCATAAAAATGTCACATCCCTCCCTTATATGAGGGAGGGATGGGACATGTTTATAAAGTTAAAATAAATACATAATATAAAGACATACTGTGAAAAATGACAAAAACAGTGGGACACGATGTATGTAAGGCTAATTTATTACTAATAACATGCATTCTATCCAACATTAGTGTATAACGTACCACTTAAATAAAAAATTTCAATTGCTCAACCAGTTCATTTTTTTTTTTTTTTTTTTTTTTAACTTCTAGCAGAGAAAGTACTGTTTTTTACTTCAAATATTGAATTTAAGTTTTTGTTATATTTACATTTTTTTGGTGGTTCCTGAATATTAATAAGGTTCTTAGTGGCTAGTCTGTGTGTGTTATCAGCGTATCTCAAAAACAAATATTACCAAGAAATCCTAATCATAATTGGTGAATGTAATTTCTTTTGTATATTTTACCATGTCCAGGAAAACTGCTCAGAAATGAAAGTTAATTCCTTTTGCACATATGGTTAAATAAAGTATTTTTAAAGGTTAAAATGGTAAACACAATTCGTGTGAATGCCACACCTATTATTTTCCATGATTTTTAATTTGTTTTGTGCATTTTTTCTTCTATATTTGCCTCTTGATATTTTCTGTTTAAGGAGTATCAGAATCTTCATTCTTCTTCCTTTTCTTATACGTCCCATCACATCCCTTTTCATTATTTTTCATAAAAGTAATTTATTATTAGACACATGCTACTTTTAGGCTTAATTTAGCTACTAATTCATAAAAGTTATATTATTAGGTATATAAAATATGAAAAGTGATTATGCTAACGTCAGTGAGTGACGTTGAAAATTTGCCTTGAAGATTAAGCAATTGTTTATTTTCGGTGTTATAAAGTAGTTTTTCTTTCGTTACATAAACTTACAGAGTTCTCCAACTAAAATGATACATAGCAACAAATATGGGGCTGTAGTTACTTCACCTGGTGGAAGTGTCAAAAATTAAAAAAAAAATTATTATTTTAAGAATAATTTTAGGTGTCCCATCCCTCCTGACTCTCCCCTATGTATTACTAAACAGCATTCCGTACATGGATAAACAACACAATAATTTAAATGACATCCTATAGTAAAAATATATTAAATAATGAGTAATTTTATAATACACTCTTTCTCATATTTATAAGGACATTTTATGTTTTGAAATAACTAATGTAAAAATAACTGTGAACAAGATTATACTAAGTGCACTTAATATATATAGTATTCTAAAAACCAAAACTGTTATGATTTTTTTTAATATGAAACAAAATAAATAAAAAATAGTGCAAAATATATTTTTTTTAATGTTTTTAGACGTTCATAATTATAGGGACAATCAAGATTTTTTCGTTTCATTTAACTTACTAGCGGATAAACTACAGCTGACATGCGAACTTGTTAACTAATAGATTAATTCATAAATAAGCCTTCACTTTTTCTTGGACGGACATTACTGATAATTCCTCGAAAAAAAAAAAAAAAAAGAACTTTCATGTAGAGAAGTATGATAAATGTGTTTTTTAAGTGGAGGGATAATTTCAATCCGTCGTTTTTCTAATGAAATTCGAAGATTTAAAATTGCTGAAGGAAGTGTGATCAAACGTTGAACTGCTGGTTCGATAGGAGAGAGATCTGATGCAAAATCAGAGTTGTCTTACAGAGATCGAAGACTCATGATTCCTCTTACTGTTCTACTCAAAATGACTGCTGCTGAATTTGCTCGTAATTTTTAATGAAAGGTTGGGGACCACATTTATGCATGTTTAAAATAATTAATAATATGATAAAATGAATAAAAAACCTGTAATAATCAATAAGCATTTAGTGGAGAAAAGAACGTCTGTGTTAAATTTGAATAAAGACAATATGAAATGGTAAAATGTTGCATTTTCGGATGAAAAACATTTTATTCTTGATTAACCTGATGGTTTTAACATTTACTGGCACGATCTGAAAATAGCGAAAGACAGAGCAGATTTTTTAAAGGAGGATATGAATCGGGCATTTTAAAGGTGGATCTACGGTGCTCTAGGGAGCTGTTTCTACTGAAAGAATAATGAATTTAGTAATTTTTCCTATTATTATAAACATCAAGAGAATATCCGCAAATTTTAAACGCGAAATTCTCAGATTTTTGTTAGATTTTAGAGAGGGGCGGGGGGGGGGATAATTTTTTTTTCAACAAGACTTACATTTTTGCTCTACTTCTAGAGCAATAGAAAATAGTTTGAAGAAAGAAACTTTGTATTATTGCCTTTCCCGTGGCCTAAAAGTTGAAAAAAACTTAAATTATCATATTAGAAAAGTGCATGCAAGTGAAAAGCAATTTTAAATAGTTTAAATATATTCAGAACATCATGTATGCGGTATGAAATGGTATTGAAACTGAATATTAAAAAATATATATGTATGTATATTTACCAGAGAGAATGTCTGACTGGTTCACCCTAAAAAAGAGACCCCATAAAATATTAATTTAAGAATAACTGAAAAAAAAAAACAATTACTAAGATTCGATCTGTCCTTATAATTAATTGTGTACACCTGAAAAATCTTTTTTTTTTTTTTTTTTTTTAACCGTATGTAAAGTTTTTTTAAGACAGAAAAACGATAAAACTTTTTAAATATCGTCTATTAGTGAAATTCAAATTTATAAAAATATATTTATTTAAATAATAGCGTTCAGTGTTTAGTTAATATAGAAAAACAGGTGTCCTTATAATTATGAGAACCAGTGTATATTTCCTCATGGAATAGCATGAGGTTTAGTTGTCGGCGACAGAGGAATTACGAAAAATAGAGCAGAACCTTAAGTAAGTGATAAAGTTATCTCCCAGGTATGATGAAGGAAAATAATTTCATTTATTCGAGCCTTAAATATAATCTATAGCAAACAATAAATCCTCTTTCGATATGTTATTGGGGGTAATGTTTCTTTATGATATCAATTTGATTCTGCTGTTAATGATTTACTTTTGTTAAATGAGTTTAAAAATACGTATAATGAAAACTTTGTATTTTTAAGATCTTTATTGAATAATTAAAATTAAATAATTTTTTATCACTTTTTGAAGCATGCAATAGATACAAACAATACAAATTCAAGTTAGAATTTAATGTTGCAGAATTAATTCCACAATTAGGTAAAATTTAATGCTATTGTATATATTAAATTTTAGATTAGATTCCTCTAATCTTCTTAATAATAAAAGCCCAAGTTTACAAAAATTAACGCTGAAAATTCACGTCATTTTTACAAAAAATGTATTGAAAAAAAAAAAAAAAAAAAAAGTCATTTTTATCCTTGGTTTGGAGGAATGAATCAAATAAAAATAAAAGATTATTTAGCAGAAAAAAAGTCAGATTTGCAACAAAGTATTAAGAAAATAAAATTTATACGCTTTATTTGGATTAATTAAAAAGTTAATTTAAAAGAATAGATGTAATTCTATATAGTAAGAACAAAGCGGGTACCAGACGGAGATTTGGTGATTTTCTTTCTCGGCAACCGCTGTAAACTGCAAAAATTTGGTCAAAATATTTACTTAAATTAGAGAAACACGTAAAAAAAATAAAATGATTATAATAAATAAAATAATCTGGTGTGTCACTCACACGACTTTCTCTTACCCTGAAATTTAATACTATAAATACAGATTGGAGATTAAGAAGTAAAAGATAATGAGTACTGTTATGTAAACTTTTGTTAAAACAATTAAAGTTAGACTTCAGAACAGCTTTATTTGACAAATAATTCTGTGTGAGGACCCCCTACTCAATCCTCTGTTCCATTATTGTACCTACATTTATATAAAATTCAAATCTATTTTTAAATTCAAAAGTTCATTTAAAATTATCCTGACAACTTTCACACGCAACACTTCTTTAAACTTACCAACTTTGATCAAACTTTCCAAGTTAAAAACGCATTAACTTCAAAATACACATTTGGATTGCTTGAAATTATTTGTTTTTAGTTTACTCTAATAGACACAGACAAAAAGGTCAAATGCTAAAAATTTGACTTCGGCATTCAGGAAGCCTCAAAACGTGTAACTATACAAAAAAAACCTAGCGATGAATATTTAGCTTAAACAAATACATTATTTACCATATGGCTATTAGGAATTAATTTCAATTCCTGAGCAGCTTTCCTGGACATAGTAAAATATTATTGTAAAGCACTTTCACTAACAATAAAAAAACTGGAGTGACCCCACTCGACTTTCCGAACATTGAGTAATTAACGGTTTTGTAGATAAAGTAAGGTAAAAGGAGTTTTTAAATTAACAAAAGAGAGAAAATTATAATAGGTTGTTTGAGTATTTTTCTCAATATAGTACATGGTGTTTAATTTAACGCTACTGAACTTTGAGCCCATAGATCATTATGATAAAGGATTTTTCGTTGTGTCCTTGTAAATCATCAAAATGCTTATAGCTAGTGCAAGAGTGACTTATAATATTTATATAAATTTTCAGCTCCATCGGATAAGTCATTTAGATGCTATCGCACTTTAAAGTACGAAATTGTTTTGTGTGTCTTTGTTTAAGAGCCGCAAACACTATGCACACAAAAAAGTCTATACAGTTGTTTCTTTGTAACTCTTACGTACTTCTACTAATTTTAATGCCAAATGAATGATCGCATAACATATCGGAATTCTTTTGATTAGCCCTGTAGACTAATTAGTAATTCTATGCTTAACATAATCTGCAGATACTATGATTTTAAAAATTTAATAACGTATGTTAATTTTAAATGTTCAATGGAAACACATTGAAATGTGTTTAAATGAAAATCTGTACACAGGCTGTAACGGTGTGAAATTCTTTTGTATATCCTGAAAATGATTCCCAAACATTATATACACCAATGAAAATTGCACAACTAATGTAATTCGTAAATATAAATTTCACATCACTTGGATTATTGCAAAACATTATCGAAACTCTTGTGTTGTCCTGTAGATTAATCACTAAGTTTATGCACACTTTTATCTACGGAAAACACGCTTTTAAGCATCTTAGTAATGCACCATAAATCTAATATTTTGAATGTTGTTTACCCAAGTTAAAATAAGTTTAAACATTTAAACGAAATTCTCTCTGTAGGCCGTACTGATAGGAAATACTATGGTGTGCCCATGTACAAGATCCATAAACAGTATGCACATAAAAAAAATGCGTAGCTAATTTGTATAGCTTATGAACATGTGTACCAATTCGCAAGTCAATCGGGTGATTTTTTCAGCTGTGATCGCTGTATACACACAGATAGACATAAAAAACTTTTTCTCAGCAGGGAGGCCTTGTACTGACAATAATAACTTAAAAGAAGTACAATTTTTAAAATCCAGTGCAAAATATTTTGTCATTTGCCTTAAACTGAGTGTAAAAATAAACTGATTGTAAAAATAATTTTTAATAAATAAGTACTTACAATTATTTGCTGTATGAAAAACAATTAGCAGTTAAAAGTAGACTATCGTTTAATATTTAGCATATTAATCTTAACTAACTCACCTCATACACACTTAAATTAATGGCGAATTATAAAAGGATAACGAATATTTGTTACTGTCTTCTACATACAGAAGAAAAAAAATATTGGATTTGCGAAAATTTCTTTCTGCGACTTCCGATGGATTTATGCGTTTTGAAATGTCTTTAACACGACTTGGGCATTTTTAGAAAATATCTCTGTCTGTGTATTATATCAAAAACTTTGTAGACACTGTAACTTAGTAACGACTTTTAAGCAAACTTGGTATTTAGTTGTTGCTGAAATACATTTGGGGATGACGCTATGTCATCAACAAATGGCACTGTCATCCTATTTTTACTTTCCGAACACTATAGTGAGGAAAGTATTGTAATCATGTCAAAAATCCGAATTCGAGATTTTGATGTTTCTATACGTTTTGAGGTCCCCTGAGTCCGTTTTCACTATTTTTACGATGATGTATGTATGTGTGTGTGTATGTGTGTATGTGTGTATGTCTGTGGGTGAACACGCTAGCGTCTAAACGCTTCGTTCGATTAACCTGAAAGTTGGTACGCATATTGTAAGTCACCATAGTACGAACCCTATAGATTTTCGTGAATCTAGCACTTATAGTTTTTTTACAGGGACACAAAGAATAATTCTTTATCATTATGGCCTATGGGAGCAAAATCTTAAAAGAGCGATAGCATCTAAACGCCTTATTCAATTGAGCAAAAATTTTATACACATATTATAGATCACAAATACTCAATCTGTATAGATTTTGGAGAATCTAGCACTTATAGTTTTTTTACAGGGACACAAAGAAAAATTCTTTATCATTATGCCTATGGGGCCAAATTTTTAAAAATGTGATAGTGTCTAAACGCCTTATTAATCCGAGCAAAAAAATTGTGCACATGTTATAGATCACAGTTGAACTAACTGTATAGATTTTGGTGAATCTAGCACTTACAGTTTTTTTACAGGGACACAAAGAAAAATTCTTTATCATTATGGCCTATGGGACTAACTTTTTAAAAGTACGATAGCATCTAAACGCCTTATTGAATTCAGCTGAAAATTTATATGAGTATTATAAATCACTGTTGCACTAACTATAAGCATTTTGGTGAATCTAACATTTATAGGTTTTTACAGGGACACAACGAAAATTTATTTGTCATTATGATCTATGGGCTCAAAGTTCAGTAGCGTTAAATAAAACAACGTGTAATAGATGGAGAAAAATACTCAAACACTCTATTATGGTTTTCTCTCTTTTGTTTGTTTAACAACTACTCTTTCTTTACTTTATCTACAAAACTGTTAATTACTCAATGTTCGGAAAGTCGAGTGGAGTCACTCCAGTTTTTTTTTTTTTTTCATAATTTTTAATACAAATATAAGGCAAAGTTTCGTATAAACGTTCATAAAGATAATTATTTTTAAACTTTCAAAGCGGGGTATATATATATATATATATTAATAACAATCAACCAGAGAATTTTTTTAGTTAGGAACATCGCTTTCCTCTCTGGTAAGGAAGTAACCCAAAGGGACGAAAATTTTCAATATTGGTATCTTTCAAAGGAACTCATCTCTACTTTTAAAATGAATGGTTGAACCATAGATCTGTAATAATTTGAAATAAAGTTCTCGAATTTTTCATTAAAAAAAAAAAAAAAAAAAAAAGACTCATTTTAAAGGTTTCTTTCTTTATCATAAAATTGGTTTTCTTTGGACATTTTGCGTTATACTTCACTGTGATGAAAACCGTCTACATTCATCGTGGAAAATAATTTTATTAAAGAAGTTGTATTGAGTGAAATTTTGTAGGAAAATATACAAGAATGTTTCGTAGTAACCTATGTGTATTTTCCTACGATTTTTCCACATTCTTTTTGTTTGCCTTTGATTAATAAAGCTGCTTATAGCATTGCTTCTTTCAGGATAATACTTTACATTCAGTAAAATTAATAACTGTAACTTCCGTGACGTTACTAGGAATTGTTCAAATCCTTTTGGTCGCTTCAGAAAGTATTATGTAGATTCAAGTTCACCTTCAGGTTAAGAATGAGGCAGCCTATGGTACAATAACAATACTGCACAAATCTCTCACCATACATGACCAAACTTTTGTCCACACAGATTTCACTAAAAAGCTGAACATTTGGCGAAAGCACCAAGCAAACACAGTTGAACCCCGATTAGAATTACATTAAAAAAACATACTGATTTGCACGGATGGCCCCAAACTGGAAACTGGAGCTAAAAGTTCGGCCTTCGTAGCATATGAAAACGATCATGAAATTGCGACTTTGCAAGTGCCACTAAGAAAGTGCAACAGTATTTTCTAAGCCGAACTTTTGCCTATATTAAAAGCAGCAGAATGGGGTAATAGCACAGGGTGACAATACAGTATCCTCTCGGATTGCATGTTAGCAATTCAAGCATTATCCAAATCATTCAAAACCAATAGTCTCACTGATAAAATCCACACAGAAATTACCAAATCTAACAATAGATTAAAAATCAGCAGGGTGAAAGCCCACGTAGGAATACACAGCAAAGACACAGCAGATAAACTGGCAAAAGAAGCATCAGAAAATCATAAAAACCACAAACTGTTCTAATTAGAAAAAAGATCTCTTACCTAAAAGAACAGCTAAAGAAATAACGGTTAAAGTATGGCAGTTCGAGTGGGATTGAATTGGATTTCAGGAGTAATTCCAAATGACTGCTGTAAGGTCCTAGGCCTGAGAGAGGGTGACCTCTGTGGGGGTCTTTCCCGTAGGGGTCCTAGCCCGTATTTACGCAATTTTCGGAGAAAACCACGGAAAATTCTGAATGGCTAGGCCTACAAGCGCGACCTGAGATCGAATACGGCACCTGACGTCTACCAGCTTTGACGCATAACCTCTCGGCTGCTAGTGGGCGCAATTCAAGGGGGATTATGGGACACGAAGAGGTTAACGCATAAATACTTCCCAAAAATGAACACAAAAATATTAGTCAGCTGCAAGCTCCTCATACAAATATATACTGGCCACGGTGCATTCCCAACCTATCTCCATCGTTTGAAAATAAAGAGAAGTCCAGAGTGTGCCAGCAGTATACAAGAAACGCCTACTTACTATCTTATAGCCTGCCCGCTCACCACACAATGCTATCTGACCAAAATCACAACACAAAATGACACACTCTGGTATAAGCAACTAGCAAACAACATTCATGTACAAAACAAAGCTAAACAGGTGGTTAGATGACTCACAAAAAACATCGATGACATTTCAGAATAAATCAAAGTGTCTTAAACCGCCAAATGCAACAACAGTCTTAATCTCCTCAGCACAGAAACAGTCAACTGGCCGTGAAACAGGGTCATATAACAAATCAAAGTTTAAGCTACAACTTAAATACGAAGATTTAATGAAGCGATTGAGTGCGTGTGACTGAAAGATATCCAAAATAAAATTAGTAAAACCAAAAGGACTTTCCCAGGGTGGTTAGCCAAAAATAAAAATCATATAAAAAAAGTTCTTTCCCGGAGTGGTTAGCCATATAAATAAAAATCTATAAAATATAAAAATGGGTACTATTCCTTTGGGTAGCGCCTCCTAAAAAATTATTAATATCGAGAATGTATAATATATATATATATATATATATATATATATATATATATATATATATATGTGTATACCAAAGGCCCCCTATGCTTCAGGAGCCCGCCTGGCGCCTTTTTCTATTTTTTTAAACATTTTCATGTTTTGTTTAAGCTGCGATGATTTTTTAACAGACTAGCGGATTACACCTTTTCAAACATTGCATTATTATTATTATTATTTTAGCAATGTTCGTTGAAGCAGGTTATACTTTCTTCCTGCACCAGTCAGCCAAATATAAAAATTTATAAAACATAAACTATATAAAAATTTGAAAAACTATAAAACTCAGAATGTTAGTGAGTATGTCTGGTGTTACCACTTCTCCTGAATCAGCAATTGTGGCGGACACTGTCAAGCCACCTTGGTACTACCCCTGGCCCGTTCTCGCAACACGGGAAGCATGTCCGTATGAATGAATATGCTTGTTTAAATGAATAACTCTATTTATTATTTGTTTTATTATTTTGCAATACGTTATGCTGTGTTTCTATTGTTTTCTTCCGTCATCCTTTAATTCTAGTTACGTGTAAGTTATTAATGCATCTTTTATTTATTTATTTATTTTTTAAAATTTTTAAGTTCCCCTTACTTTTCCTCTTTGTTTTACAATTATTTTATGTTTATAATATAAATTTATGTTATATTATGTTCGTTCCATTTGGAACCGAGGGTGTGGCAGTGTCTGGTCCTCGTTAATCGTGCACCGTCAAGTGTTTGATGAGATCGTTAGCAGTTCGTCGGGCTACCAACACGGGGCACCATCCTCCCGTGGTGGATCAAAATTGAAATGGTCTTTTTTTTTTCTCCTTTCATTAACTCCTGTGAATAACACGTTTATGATTCGGTCTTTAATCACCTGCCACGCCTATCTCAGTACATAAGTTAAGCACATCCCTAAGTTTTTTTTTCTTCCTCCCCAAGTGTCAGTTGCAGAATTCTCCTTTCAAGTATTTATTTTCCCCAGGTCATTATTCTCAGCTTCTTTCGTCATTTATCAGTCTTCAAGCAGGAGCGTATTTTCAATTTCTTTTCCTCTTTTTTTTTTTTTTTTTTTTTTTTTTTTTTTTTTTTAATTACGTTTGTACCTCTTTCCTTTCGGCTAGTAATTTCCCGTGCACAACCACCTTTTGCGGCTCCCCTGCCCTTTTCCTTCTTCTTCATTTTTTTACTTCTCTATTTTCTCAGCTAGGTCTGTACCGGATTCAATATTCCAACATCTCCTGTTAGCGCATTCTTGGAAATGAAGATATGCTAGTCGAGCACAGTGTTCTAGAAAATTTCTGAAAAGTGAAATCACAATGACTAAGTCCTATCTATGAGATAGAAGTCTACAGTTAGAAGTCTTATCCTAGTTCCTCCGGACACAGCCCATTTCTATGGGATGGTCAAGTAGGTCACCATGCGGTGATCTGCCGTTATTCACCCCTTTGGACGGTATCAAACTCGTTAAACTTGGCTTAGTCCAGATAGGTAGCGCCCTTCAAGAGGTTAACAAGATCCCAAGGTATACATAAAATTTTGTTGAGAATTTCTACAAAATATAATGTTCAAGTTCCTCGTTATAGAAAAAGTAAGGAGAACTTAGATATTCTTGAAAATTTTAGACCTTTGTTTATTTGAGTTTTTTTTAAATACATTTTGAGGCATAAGGATTCAAAAATTCACAAAATTTGATATAACGTCTGGCTATGGTGTTATAAATTGCTATTTTGTTAGTGATTTAGCTCGATATACGATAGTATCGTTACTCTGTTAATCTGTGTACAATTTTTCTCAAAAACATCTAATCGTAAAGAATTCGTATCAGTTTTAAAATTACCAATTATGATAGTGTCAAGAATTTTATTGTCCTGAAACCTTCTAACTTATAAACTTTGCAAGTTATTCGAAATTTACGATTTTTTTAACATGGGAGAATAGGGTAAAATTTCACAAAAATGTGCATTATGAAGATTATCTTCATAATAAAGATGTTATAGTAATTTTTAAGTATTTTTAATGATTCTGACATAAACATCATTGACTATGAATATTTTAATTAAAAAAATTTAGAGGTTCTTTGAAATTTAAGACTTTCTCAACGTGGTAGAATAGGTCAACATTTCGAATAAACATGCATTATTAAAATTATTGTATTATAGTTAGTATAAAATCGTATAAAAACTGAAAAACAATACAAACTCTAATAAAATTAATCAGTAAATGTATCGGATATAGTAAATGTATCGAACCGTAGATAGTGTAACCTAGTGGGTTGGGCATTTTAGTTTGCGATTATGCTAAGTGATGGAATGTGTTCATTTTTCTTAATATGAATATAGTATGTCTTAATAAGAAATTTACGAGAACAAACATATGATGCTGAACAGAGCAAAGTCCACATATGCCAACTGTTTTTCCTCTCTGTCTGTATTCGTCAATAACAAATTTCAATGAAATGCGCCAGACAGTTTTTCAAAAACTTGAAAAAAAATCATTAATTTAAAGAAATGATGTAAAAATAAATGCGTATATGTTAAAAATGAACTGATAAAACAATCTATGTGTTAATAAAAATTTGTAAGCAAAAATAACTAACAGGACTTTAACGATAAAAATCTGGAGTGACTCCACTCGACTTTCCGAACATTGAGTAACTAACAGTTTTGTAGATAAAATAAAGAAAGAGGTGTTGCTAAACAAACAAAAAAGAGAAAACCATAACAGAGTGTTTGATTATTTTTCTCCATATATCACACGAGGTTTTATTTAACGCTACTGAACTTTGAGCCCTTAGATCATAAGGATAAAGAATTTTTTGTTGTGTCCCTGTAAAAATCTATAAATGCTAGATTCACCAAAATGCTTATAGTTAGAGCAACAGTGATTTATAATATTCATACAAATTTTCAGCTCAATTGAATAAGGCGTTTAGATGCTATCGCTGGTCTCATAGGCCATAAAGATAAAGAATTATTCTTTGTGTCCCTGTAAAAAAACTGTAAGTGCTAGATTCACCAAAATCTATACAGTTGGTTCAAATGTGACCTATAACATGTGTACAAATTCTTTGCTGAGATTAATAAGGCGTTTAGACGCTATCACACTTTTAAAAATTTGGCAAAGAATTTTTCTTTGTGTCCCTGTAAAAAAACTATAAGTGCTAGATTCTCCAAAATCTATACAGATTGAGTATCTTTGACCTATAATATGTGTATAAAGTTTTTGCTCAATTGAATAAGGCGTTTAGATGCTATCGCACTTTTAAGATTTTGGTCCCTTGGCCATAATGATAAAGAATTTTTCTTTGTGTCCCTGTAAAAAAACTATAAGTGCTACATTCACCAAAATCTATAGGGTTCGTACTATGGTGACTTACAATATACGTACCAACTTTCAGCTTATTCGAACAAAGCGTTTAGATGCTAGCGTGTTCACTCACAGACATACACACATACATACACACATACATACACACATACATACACACAAACATACACACATACATACACACACACATACATACATCATCGTAAAAATAGTGAAAACGGACTCGTTGGACCTCGAAACGTATAGAAACATCAAAATCTCGAATTCGGATTTTTGACATGATTACAATACTTTCCTCACTATAGTGTTCGGAAAGTAAAAATGTCTGCTAAAACACTGGAAAAATAAAATCTAGAGTAGAAAATTTAATTTATTTCATGGTAATGAAGTTTTTCAGGATACAGAAACGATTTTTGTTATTATAAGAATTATTACCAGAATATCCATATATACTTAGATAAAAAGTACATTAGATTAAAAAAAAAAGTACAATATTCAATAAAATATTTTTATAAATAAACAACGTTATCGAACAAAACCTTTTTTAAGAAATGTTACCGTAATGAACATGTTTTAATGTAATTGAATATCAATTCAGCCTTTCTTTTAAAATCCCAAGTTTTCACTTTATTAATAGTTTTTTAGTATATTTTCAGTTTGTAAAAAACAAATTACTTTGCAAAATATTAGAAATTGATTTTCTTTAGTAATGTGTTTTGCATAGAAATATAATCAAATAAAAGTTATTTTTTCTTTCTCTGCAGAAAAATGAAGAAAAAAAATACATAATATTCATCTCTGAAATTTAAAATTCATCGTTTATCGATCTATGTACTGAGAGTAGGCGTAAAAAAATAACGTGGGCGAATTAATCTACTAAATGTTTATTCATTTATTTAAATTTCTTATGGATCTAAAGCTATAGGAATTAGAGTTATTTAAAGAGATTTTTTTCAATGATTTATATGATTCATGTTTCCCTTTACGAGTTTTATTTTAAGGAATGTATTATCGAATGTATCGAATGTATATTCAGTAATCCGGTTAAGGAAAGCATGTTTTAAGTTGAATTATTTTAAATGGTATTTAATGACAAACTTACTTAAAAGTATTCAGCAAAAAAAAAGTTTCAAAAATGAAAATTGATGTATCACAAATATAAATATTTTGGCTTATTACTTGAACAACTTTTGTGTTATTGCCTAACTTTCTTAAATTAAATTGCTGAAATATTATTATTATTATTATTTAATTATTTTACAAAAAACTGCAACATCTTATTAATTTCTCGCACTTTTCGCGTGATAAAAGCTTGACGACTTTTATTTTCAGTTATTTATTTATTATTATTATTATTATTATTTTTTTTTTTTGAGCAGATTTAAGAGTAATGACATAAAAGAAAAGAAGTTTTAATCTTCTCCGTACACACACATACACAAGCAATGTGAGAAATTAAAGATCATATTTAATTTTATGTTTTTGCGGACGTTTGTCGAATTTCGAAATTATTTCGCACAAAATCAACAAGATAGGTTAAATGCAATTTCTTGCTGAAAAGAACAATTATTTTCGGCTCTAATTGATAAAATTAGTAGCTTTTAAAGAGGATTTATAATGTGTATTTAGACTCACATCTTTATTATTATTACTTTCTCTTACCCATAGGGTCGAGAAAGTATTGTTTTAGGGTCAAATTTTCGAAAGTGAAATTTTGTTATATTTACATGTCCTGAGGTCTCTTGAATACGAAAGTCTTGTTTTTAGCGAATGATCTGTCTGTGTGTCTGTTATCAGCATATCTCAAGAACAAATAGTAGCAGAAATTCCAAACTCGGTATTCTAAATGTGTATCATATAGGGATGATACAGTAAGCTTTTGTTGAGATGAAGCAAATGGTTCGTGTACAGGGACACTCAAAAGTATTCAAATACATTACGCCTATGGGGGACATTGCAGGTAAGTAGAGTTTAACATCTATAGACTGCACTAAACCAAATGAAACGAATATATATTTTGTGTAATAGAGATATTCAACTGGGAAAAAAAATTGTGTATGTAGGAGCCTCGCCTCCCCCCTGGGGGGGGGGGGGGGAAGTTCCCCCTCGAGGGGAGTAAATTTTCATGATGGGTATCTTTCAAAAGAGCTCGCCAATAACTTTTAGACGAATGGTTGAACCATCGATCTGCGATAATTTAAAATAAAGTTATCGATTTTTTCATTTTTAGCCAAAAAAAAATTATGTAATATTGAGAATAAATTCAGCTTTTTTTTTTTTTAATATATATATTTAGTATTATACTTTTCCTCTAATATGGAAACCGTGTGTATTATCATGGAAAATATTTTTTTTAAATAATAATTTTAATAAATTATTTTTACTGAGTGAATTTGTGTAGGAAAATATAGAAGAAAGTCGTGTGGTGACCACAACACACTAGTTATTTGTTGTTGGTGGATGAGCTTTTCTAATAATATTTTACCATTTCCAGGGAAGATTTTCAGGAATTGAAATAAATTCCTCATACAGATAGGGTAAATAATGTTTTAATCTAAATATTCATCGCTTGTTTTTTGTACAATAATGAAACGAGGGGTTGAGGGAATCGGTAGCCCCCCCTCACACAAAACTAATTATCACATAAATCTCTTCGTAAGCCAAATTTGAATTGTTTAACTTAGGTTTACACAACAGTACTCGTTATCTTACCTCTTAATCTCCAACCTGTATTTATAGTATTAAATTTTAGGGTAAGAGAAAGTAGTGTGAGTGACACCCCAGATTATTATTATTATTATTATTATTATTATTTGAATTCCTGAAATTTCCTATATTTTAAAAGTTTATGATCGAAAATTGCAATATTCTTCTTCAAATTTAGTGAAAAAATTTATTCATTTTCTTCTAAACTTGGCGTGAGAATAGTAATTATATCACAATTCAAGAATTTATTTAAAACACGGTGATGATTGTTTAATGTCATTTAGTGTAAATGAAAAGGAAATAAAAATGCTACTTTGTGTTAAAAATGTTCTTTTCTATGCGACATAATTATGCATAAAGCTGTGCCGGTAATCATTTTCTGACATTCAAACTAGGTAGCCCTGTTGCCACTTCCTAGGGACTTTTTATTTAATAATGACTAGTAATTTTGAAGGATGATGTTTGATGTATATGATAATCGATTAGACTGACATACAATAGACAAATAATACAATAAGAAATTAGTGATGAACACAGAATAAAAAAGTTCCTACAAGTTGGCATGTGATGTTCTGGAGTTTATTTTTTAATTTCCTACTAATTTTGTATATTTGAAGCCTTCCTTTTTTTATTTATTCTATTTATTTAAAATAATAATAGTAAATACGCTGTATTTAACCACTAGAACAAGAGCTATATAATATAGGAATGCAGATGGCAAAGCCCAGAAATTTATGATTTCATATTTATCTCCCAAATCTTCGTGTGAATTCTTTGTAGACACTGGCGGTAATAAAGAGCCAGCAAGGCCTGGGTCGAGGGAACGCTTATGAATATAAGGGGCTCCCGAAACGGGATCAAAAAGTGAGATATTTCTCAAGTATATACCTAAGCGACAAAAAAAAAGCCGCACTTGGATGTTTTCTTTTTCGCCTTCTACAACCGCCAATTTTATCGTTTAAAAAGCAAATTTTCGAACAGATTTTACTATGTTGTCCTCCACATACACTTTAGCTTTGAGTCTAGTGTTAAAAACAAAATGCAATTGTCAGGAAAATTGTAGTTTTAGAATTTATTTCAAAAATGGTAAGAATAAGGCAGTTAACGATGCCACAAAAAGTATTAATTTTTAAATGAAAATCAAAAAATATTTTAATACGTGAGATGGCAAAATAATTAAATGCTAACGAAATATTGGTGAAATGAATTTCAGCAAAATATAAATTTTTTTGGCCGTTTAAACGGGGAATTTGGCTTTAGGCGGTCATGTTGCTCATCCAAGCAAGACAACCGCAAGTTAAAATGCGAATGTTTAAAAAATCGATTTGTATCATGTTCAGAACTTAATTTTTTTTTTTTTTTAAGTGTATAGTAAATTACTTTCTTCAAAAACAATGCGGGAACAATTAAACAAAGCGGGTTAAAGAACGGAAGATCTGCGAAAAAAGCCATTATTAAGGAAAAGAATTAGAAAAAACAATACTTTAGTTGACCAAAATTTAAACACATTATCAGTTAATTATTAGGCTGAACTGGTTTTCTCTGATGAATCAAGTTTTCTTTATTTCGTGCAGTTGAAAAAAGCTAGAATGAAGACGAAAATGTGACCGACTTAATGAAAATCGCACTTTTAAAACAGTGACACATTCTCCGTACATTATGGTACGGAGGTGCATACATTTTCAAACACTCGGGGAAATTTTTATGCTCAAGGGATCAATTAACTCGAAATAAAACACAATCTGCATAAAAGTGGTGCCTGATTGACTATTTTGGAGGTATCTTAGACATTTCCGTACACAGCATTTGAAGATAATAAGGCACCTTACTACACGGCGTCTGTGGTAAGTTTATTCACTTCAAATTGTCAAAATTTCTTATACATTCCCATGAGAACCTATAATTCTGTAAGTAATCATACTTATTTTCACTTTAAGTTAAATACCACAAAGGATATAGTAGAATTTCTTCTTTACCAGACATGGAAATGGTCAAAATCGCGATCCGCTCGAAAATGTTTCGTCTATAAAAAGGCGGCGGAGAGGGGAGAGGATTCAAAATTTGCAGCCTATAACTCTGCCAGAACTAGAAAAATTTATTTGTGGTATTTGGCACATTCCAATTTCTGAGATTTATATTAAAACACTGTATAAACTATGCCATTGCGCATTAATGCAGTAATTCCATATAAAGGTGGAATTAACCCAATGCAGAATACATATTTTTAACAAGAAATTGCTTAGATCTAACAAATAAATAGTTTTATTTCATATATTAAAATATAACTTGTTTATTTCACATAATAAATCATAATAGAATGCAAAGTGTATAGTTATTGCATTATGTTCAAAAAGAAAGTTTTATACAGATTTTTAAAAAGTACTTCGTAAAGTGCAATAAAGCGAATTATTAAATCAAAAATATACATAGGCATCATTTCATACCTTTGGTATTATGCAAACAAGACAGTTTTATTTGTTTCAAACATTAATTTTAAAGTTATTACAAATAAAAAAGGTATAAGTCATTTTTTCTGCAGTGCGGCTTTTTTTTTGTCGCTTAGTGTATATGTATATTATACGAGCGTCCGCGAACGGTTCCGTCACGGCAACCACCAGGGGGCTGCCCCACACTACTACGGAGCAGCTGAGAGACAACTAAACTTTGAGAAAAAGAAAGTTATCTAAAAATGTTCAAACTGAAAGCACGGCAGAAGATAGCAGCCAGAAGAGTTTTTGAAAGAGCAGGAAGGACCGAACGGGCGCTGTCCGTTAAATGTTATGTTTTAAATATAAAACAGTCAAAGTGTGTATTTTAGTCATGTATGAAGAACGAAGAAGTCATGTTTCAATAAATATAATTGATAATTATTATAACTAGTACGCTTGTCATAGTTTCATTCAACTAGATAAATATTAAGGCATTATATTCTAATAATTTCCGGCATGTATTCTAATTATTTTCTACATGTATTCCAATCACTTCCTACGTGGGTGCTTTGGCTAATTTTTACCCTATCCCCACGACAAAACGAAAGTATTAAGCGAACCTGTCACAGAATGAAACGTTATGCGACTGGTCTAATCTCATCTCAGTAACGACGACATTTTTAAAGTAAAGCTTAAGACTTATTAGTTAAGACTGAATTATTATATTATACCGAGTGTGCTGCTCACTGCTAATGAAGCAGTTTGGAGCCCCAGAGAAGTCCCTAATGCTTAGAGATTCGCAAGACAGCCCGCCCTGCCGGATCTTTATTGGAACGAATTAAAAATAAAATAAAATAAAAAATTACAAAGGTCGCTAAAGCAGAGCTCTCACGCGACAAAGAGAAACGTAATAACATATGAAAATGAAAATGATGAGCGCCGGAGCTTGGCTCCCACGCGGGAATGGGCTAATTGAAAAGAGAGTTTGTTGATATTTACACTATGGTAGGTAGTTGCAGTCTATTTTAGTGGTCTATTTTAACAGTCTATTTTGTGATATTTTAGGATGTTTAAAGGAGAAGGTTGGGAAAGGCGGAGAGGGAGAAAGAAAAAACAAATTAAGAAAAATTCTAATTTTTCCGTATTGCAAATTAAAATTGATCGCTATTTGAGAGAAAAAAAACTATATTAATTGATTAAGTAAGAAATTTCCAGTAACAATTCGTCGATTTTAAAAAGTTTTAGCCGGTGAGGAGGATGGGAGAGAATATTGTTCAGTCAATTATTGAGCCGTGGATACGGATTTAGAATATACCGTTGTGAGGTTAGTGGTCAGAAGAAATAGGCATGAGCTGGTGCCCCTTCTTCAATACAGGAGCACAGAGGAGTGCGCAAGCAATGAAAACGGAAAAGGCAGTCTCTGAAGAGACCGTGGTTAGAAATAAAAAGTATAATGGACGGTGTTAGTTCCTCCAATTTCAGTTACACCCTGGGAACTAGGCTATACGTAAAGCTGCCTTTAGTAGAACGGTTCCATGTCTCTTGCCATTCTCTCATAGAGATATCTCAGACGATTTTTACCGTAAGAAGGAGGCAGTGGAAGAACTTGGTCGGGTTCGTTTTGATCAATGGATGATTTTACTAAATCTTCATGAGTTTCATTGCCCAACACTACCCTGTGTGCAGAAACGTGTGCTAGATACATTGATTCTTAAGAACTATTAGAAGGCGTTTAATATTTAGGACCAGAGAATGTCTGTTCCTATATTAGCATATTGTTGGCAGACCAGACAGACTGTCGATGAAGATGGAAAATCGCTTGTATTTGTTTCTGCTTTCATTTTATCCAAGGCATTTATTCTTTAGTGCCATAAAGCTCGGTCTGAAAAACTGAATTAAAGTCCCCCAATCCGCAGGCCCACCGCTGTGTCACAGCCCCCTCTTAGAAGACGCAGAATGCTGCGGCCACTCCTCGGTCAATCTTTAATCAATCGGTCTAAACTGCACATAGGCAGAGAGAGAAAAATTAATACTTGTGGATCTGAAGATCAGGAGCCTGAACGTCTTATTTGCATCATTCATTACTCAGCACATAACTTTTACTTATTACATAGTATTTAAAATAATTACATATATGATTAACTTACTACATAAACATATACGTTTATGAGGAGGATACCTCTCCCCTCAACCCCCCGTTGTATCCATCTGTTTATATATAGCTATCTATCTATCTATATTTCCTTGTAACTCATAGCCTTGTATTAATTCCTTATAACTCATAAACACTTGTACCAAATTTTATTCAAAATGATTGCTTAAATTATCGGAATTATTTTGTGTAGCTATGTAAACTATTTACCTATTCTATGCCTATCACTTTTCAATGAAAGCTTCTTTTATAACATTTTATTAATATTTATAGTAATATTTCAAGTTTAATCATGTTAAAATGCTCTCATGAGAAAAACCGTCTTAAGACCGCAATGGTAAAAAATTCATTTTGGTGTCCCTGTACACGAGCGCCACTCTAATTATACACATTAATGAAAAGTTTAAACTAATTCAATGGAACTCATTAATATTGAACCAAATTTGACATCACTGGATGATTACAGAATGTCATCGTAATGCATTTGTGTGGTCCTGTAAATAAATTATTTAATCTATACATACTTTTTTTCTAGATAAAAAATGCTTTCAAGCATCTTAATAACGTATGTTAATTCTATTATGTTGAACGTAGCATAAACGCATTAAAATGCGCTTGACAAAACTATGGCCATAGGCTCTAATGTCACGAAATTCTTTCCTGCGTCCTTGTCAACGAACCATAAACATTATATAAACTAATAAAAATTTTACAACTTATTCTCTGCAGCTCATGAATGAATTTGGCATATTTTGGATGATTACGTGACATTGTCGAAACACTTTTGTGAGGTCCTGTACATTAATTATTAAGTCTAAGTACACATTTTCTACCGGAAACATGCTCTTAAGCATTTTAAAAATGCATGTTAATTTCATTTTGTTGACTACAATGTAACTATGTTAAAATGCGTTTAAATGAAATCCTTCCCATAGGCCGTAATGATAAGAAAAACTTTGGTGTGTCCCTGTACACGATCTATAAATAATATGGGAACCAAACATTATACAACTATTTCTATATAGCGCCTGAACATGTGTATAAATTTTCAAGTCAATCCAGGGATTTTTGCGCTTGCTATTACAGCACATACAAATTCTGTCAATAGGCCGTAATGATAAGAAAAACGTTGGTGTGTCCCTGTACACGAACTATGAATAGAAAACACATCTAAAACTATACATATATTTTTGTGTGGTTAATGGACATGTGTACCGAACTGCAAGCGACTGTTATCGTGAGACAGACAGACAGAACCCAGAATCTTTTTGAGTCACTACATGGAGGCCTCCACTGACGTTTCGGAAAATATTGTTATTTATTAAGGCTGTTGAAACGTCCTGTACCGGATGATGCGATGACTAGCTAGAAGAAAGGTGCTGGATTGCAGAGTTTAGAAAGTATTTTGCTTGGATGTCTAGTTTTTTAAGTTGTAGAATATTTGTTTTGAGGTTATATTTGAATTGGAGGTGAATATGGGGAACGCCAGTTATCACAGTGAGGTCATCAGTTGCTATATTAATGTAGTCACGTGGTATTTGGAATAGGAAATTTCGCTGAATAAAAAGAAGTTTCGTTGTCTCAGCTTCTGTTACATTCCCCCCCCTCACACACACACACACACACACATACACAAATAGCTACTCCAAAGGTTAAAATCTTTTTAACAGTTTACTAAAAATTGTAACCTATGATTTATAATATATATATCCGTTATGATATTGTTATAAAAATTTTCGACATTTTAGCGAGTCGAAAGTAATTTATAAAAACATACACAGGTTCTAGTCGAAGAATGCACTTTATTTAATGAATATTCTGCAAATAACTGTTTTTGTACAATTTGTAAACACTATTTAACGCAAAAAATCTCAAAGAAGCCTCAAATTATAGTAAAATGTAAAGAAATACTATTTTTGAAATGTGGTAAATAAAAGCTTTGTAAGTAAATATTATAAATTGCAAAAGAATATGGCAATTTTTTCGGGCCGAGACCCGAATATGAAAGTGCGTGTATCAATTTATTGATGGATAGAATTCAATGATTAATTATCTAATTTATTTTAATGTAGAAATTTTATATTAAACATTCAAGCAATTAAATAAAATCTGAATATCGCAACTAGTTTCTGTTTCTCTCTCCCTCTTTTATTTATTTATTTATTTTTATTTATTTATTTTTTTTTTGTTATAACGACTTTGTTTAATTTGCTAAACTATTAAGTTATAATAATTCATGGAATAAGCATTTTTATCTTACTACTTCAGCAATCAGATTAATCAAGAGTATAAATCCAGCTCCTATTGGAAAAGGATGCATCAATCCCATAATGAAAAAAGGGAAAAATTCTGGTACGTTACTAGATAAAACATACACCATTGCCTTTTGCAAATTTTCGTAAATGACACTTCCTGTAAGAGAGAGAAAAAAAAGTATTTTTTAAATTGGATAATATTTTACTGCATTAACAGTATTATAAATCTTATTTTTAAGTATTTCGTAGCAGTAGAATAAGATTAAATTACTTTATTGTTGGTTATTTTTTATTATGATTAGCATGTACGTACAATCAAGAACAACTTAATTAGGTATAGATAAATTATGAAAATTTGGAGCTGGGCGTAGTTCTAAATGCAATTTGAATATGACGTAAAAGCAGATGTTTGTCAAAGTAAGAAGTATTCACGGAATCAAGTAAAATAATAATAATAAAAAGTAAATATGAGTCTGAAAATTTAAGGTGCGTTTGATTATGGGCACAAAATCGGAGCCTACAATTTGTCCCCTCCTCCCCATACCTGTGTCAGAAGTAATATAGGAAGTCGAATGTTTACATACGACTGTGTCAAGGGTGTTCCGTGCTTATGTTGGACCTGGTAATCAGTGTTGCCAGATCTGGCGGATTTTTTATTCAATAGTCACCAATAATTTTTAATTATAACGTTTGCCTAATCACTTCGAAAATTGATAGTCTATTGTGTATATCAAATATCACTTCTCAAAATTATTGGTGATTATTGAATAAAAAATCAGCCAGATCTGGCAACACTGCTGGTAATACAATTACTGACAGAATCAACTGCCGCAGATAACACTGTGTGAATGAGATATGCCGCCAGATTGCGTTAAAACAGCAGACAGAAGTGTCAAAGTGGAAAAAATCACCTGTCAATTTATTGCTGGTACACGTAAGCTACGTCATAGCATGTAAATTGCCTCACCATCCAAAAGCATCTCCACTCCATGGGGTACAGAAGCTGTCGTTCTAGAAGAAGTATTCTGTTGAATACAGAAAAAAAGGATAAACGATTAGCAGGAACACAGGAACTTTGTAATTGACCTGCTAAGAGGGTGAAAAATGTTTTCTGGAGTGATAAGTCAAAATTCATTTTGGTACATGCTAATGGCAGAATACATGGGCTGCGTAAACCACTGAAGCGTTGGATCTTTCCTATCTGCAAGGAACTTTTCAGACTAGTGGAGGGGTGGCATTCTTGTATGGAGATTGTTCACATGCACTTACAGGAATTCTTGGTTCTGTGATATCGCCTCTCACATAAGGTGAACATTTCCTGAAAAGTTTTTATGTTCATCTACTCCCATATATTCATTTTCGAAATCCAGTCCCAGAGATTGCTTTTCAGCAAGGCAATGCCATTGGTCTATCGTATACGAGTTGTATTCAAATAGTTGGATAAATATTCTCAGACCTCAACACACTTTCCTGGTCATCGATGTTACTGGCCTTAATTCAAAGAGCACTTCTAGAATGCGACAGAGAGAGATTTTCGATTGTCAAACTACATCCATCTAATTTTCTAAATTATAGGAAATTGTTTAGAAATCGTACACTTGTGTGGTTTGGCTCTCATTGCTTCCAGTGTCTTGTTGAGTCCATACCAAGACAAATCGTTGTTGTCATCAAGACTGCTGTGCGCTACTAGACTTTCCTTTCAAATTCAATTGCTCTTACGTGTATATTTTTAAACTTTATATTTTCTTCCTATTTTTAAATATTAATTCTTCAAAATTTATTGTCTCATTAAACTTTTTTTTTAGCTTACTTGATCAAAACATTACATTAAAATATTAAGTCATTTTTCTCGTTTATTAAACTAATAATCACATTTTGCTTCCTTTTAAACACTTTTCAACAAGGTTGAAAAATATTAATGACATCGGTTTGTTTGTCTGTCTGTCCGCACTCTAACTCCTGCGAATATTCATGGAATTTCTTGAAACTTATACATGTTATTCAAGTTCACTAACGTATTAAAAAATGAATAAACTACTACGTCAGAAACGCTAAAGAAAAACATTTGAGATGCATACAGCTAATTCGGTAGCCTTAAGCGTACCGTCTTCAGTGCAAAAAGAATTCTTTTAGTGCAAAAGTAATTCTTTTTGCCTGTAGACGGTACGCTTAAAGCTACCGAAACAGCTGTATGCATCTCAAATGTTTTTCTTTGGCGTTTCTGACGTAGTAGTTTATTCGGTTTTTAATATTCCAACGCCAAGTCTCCTGTTATTATTCACTAACGTATGTTTCCCATTGAAAATGAAGTGAATAACTTTACTGGTTTATGAACAGGGACACCCGAAAGTATTCCAAAGCATTGTGTTCTATGAGAGGTATTTCTATATATCATATTTTAATACCGTTACTTTACACAAATCTTAATGAAATTGGAATATATTATTCAAGTCCACTATCGGATGTTCCCCATTGAATATGAAGTAAATACCATCACTGGTTTGGATACAGGGACACCTGAAAATACTTCAAAGAGTTGCGTTCTATGACAGGTATTACTGTAAACCAAATTTTAAGAACTTTGCACAAATCCGAATAAAATTAAAATATATTAGTTATATACACAAAAGAATGTTTTTCATAGAATACAGTGTGATTAGCATTAGATGTACAGGGCCACACGAAAATATTCAGTTACATTAATGGGTATTATTGGAAATTTACTGGAATTGCATTTTCGTTATATTAATCATTTTTATCATTTTCTAAATGTTTTTAACACTTTCCAATAAGGTTGAAAAATGTTAATGACTTCGGTTTGCCTGTTTGTCTGTCCGCGCTTTAACTTCCGTAAATATTTATGGGATTGCTTGAAACTGATATGTGATTTTCAAGTTCACTATCGGGTGTTGAAAATGAAGTGTACATTTTTTACTGGTTTGTGTACAGGGATAGCCAAAAGTATTTGAAAGCAATGTGTTCTATGGGAGGTATTTTCATGAATTATATTTTATTTCCTTTATTTTACACAAATTTCAATGAAATTGAAATATTTTATTCAAGTTCACTGTCGGATGCTTGCTATAGAAAATGGAGTAAATACCACCACATGTTTGTGTATCGGGACACCCGAAAGTATTCCAAAGCATTAGTTCCGTGAGAGGTATTTCTGTAAATCAAATTTTAATAACTTTACTTTGAATAAATCTCAATAAAATTGAAATATGTTATTCGTATGCACAAAAGAATGCTTTATACAGAATGTAGTATGATTATACTTAGATTTACAGGGCCATACAAAAATATTCTGTTACATTAAGGGCTTTTATAGGAAATTTGTTGGAAATGCATTTTTGTTTACTTTAAGCGATTTAACATTGTTAAATTTTTTTTTTTTTTTTAAGTTTGAATATGATTTCAATTTGTTCATCTATCTGTCCGTCTGCTCGCCCCCAGCGTCTGTAAATATTTTCAGAATTTAAAAAAAATTATATGTGTTATTCAGATTTACTATGGAATGTTCACTATTTTATACAGGTCCTGTGCAACTGGTTTATGTATAAGAACACCCGAAAAATTGCCAGAACATTGCATTTTAAGACAGAAATTTTTATAAATTACATTTAAAAAGCTTTCTATCGAAAAAATCATAAGGAAATTTCACGTTAATTGTTATTGTGCTAAAATAATATTTTGTTTAGAATATGATTTGGTTAACATTCAGATTTACAGTGCTACACTAAAATATTCCGATACATTAAGGGCTGCAATTAGAATATAAGGGCTACGTTTTCTTTTGTTAAAGCATTTTTAACACTTTCTAACAATGTTTAAGAATGATTAGGAATTCAATTAGTCTATCTGTATGACTTTACTACTGTCTGTCCGTTGTGTGATTATGTAAGCAAAGAGCATTGGAACTTATACGATACAACAGTTACGTACATTTGAAACTGTTAATAATCAATGCGTACCGCATGATTTTTCGTCCTTGTTTTGTTCTTATTTTAATAAACATTGGATAAATAATTTTCTTATGTGTTCATGCATTCTGACAGAACTTTATATTTATTTTATTCCAACGTTAATACATAAATTGCTTATTCCGTTGACATCTAGTTTTCTTTTGCCTACCTTTGGAAATTCGTTTGGATTACTAAAACTGGTAGCACTATTTCACCAAATAAAGTTTAATAATTCATACAGGCTAAATAAAAAATGTCTTCTTGGATATAATTTAAAAGAAAATATTTTCTTTCTTCGAACTCTATGATCTTCATGTATAATTAGCTCTAGCACAATCTTAATTAATATTGCACAGAATTTTAAACGAATATTAGATAAAGTTTGAGTGTTATTACATATATACTATTACTGCGACCTCTTTTATCTGTACCATTTTTATCTTATAGTTTTTCTATTAGTTTTGAAAATAAGTAAATATTTTGAATTTTAATTTTAGAAAAAAAAATAAAAAAAATAAAAATAGAAACAAACAAACAGAAAAATGTTTTTACAGAAAAATAAATAATATTTGCTTAAGATTTTAATTTATTCTCCAATTTTTATTATTAGTTTATTTATTTTCTTTAATTTATCCTTTTATTACAAATTTAATTTTATCAGCATATAAATAAAAAAAATCAAAATATCTAGATCTCAGAATATACTACTTTTGAATAGAAAAATTACCTTCCTCTATAGCTGAAACAATAGAATCAAAATTATCTCCCAGCAAAATGACGTCAGCTGCTTCTCGACTTACATCGCAACCATGTAAGCCCATACCAATACCTAGAAGAAAGGAAAAATGCTTATTAACAAGCATTAATAAATTTGTTTAACAACAATATAATTATATATATTTTTAATGCATGGGTTGAACAGTGTGTTATAAAATTGTAAGACCGCTAATGAATTGATGCATTTCTGAAGAAACACAAAAGAGTTATAAGATTTAAAAAAAAAAAAAAAAAAAAAAGTACCATGTTTTTGAATTTTCTGTTGAATCATAGCTGTAGAACTATATTAGCACTTTATCAATGTGTATAAAAATTTTAAAGTGATAATGAGGTCAATTTTTGTGATAATTTAACTTTTTGTAATAATTTAACCTTTTGTAATTTAACTTTTTGTAAAATAAACTCATAAAATTTTTTTGGCAACAATTAAATTATAGCTAATATTTAAATCGCTAATTTTAAAGCTATTAGGAGGTTATTATTTTCATATTTTAATTAATTAAAAGAAAACTAATCAAAAATTCTAAAATCGGGCTTCGAGGCATTGCGTTGTCATCGTGTTCTGAGCTATTTTAAAAGTTTCAAATGTCTAGCTAGTCGGGAAGTTAGTTAAAAACAAATTTCAAGATTAGCACTGGATAAACAAACAAATAAATAAATAAACAAACAAACAAGTAAGAAAGACAGTTAATAAAAACATGGTAAAATATGTAAATTTTTAGCGCGTGTATTTAAAACCGGTCGTGAAACATTTTCCTATAAGTGCTACAATAAAATTTAAGTTATAATTTATTAAAATTTACTATTTAAAATAAAATAATCTGGTGTGTCACTCACACGACTTTCTCTTATCTTGCATTTCAATACTATAGAGATAGATTGCATATTAAGTTTAAGATCAATAATGTAAGATAAGACAGTTCAATGTACTTTAAAAAAAAATCTAAAATAAGTTTATGAACAGTTTTGTTTGACATGTAATTCTGTGGGAGGGGGCTAGTGAACCCTCAACCTCCCATTCAATTATAGTGCATACATATATTAAAATTAATGGCATAATAGCACTCGTTAATAGCATAATAGCACTCGTTATCTTACCCCCTAATCTCCAATCTGCGTTTATATTATTGAATTTCAGGATACGAGAAAGTAGTGTGAGTGACACGCCAGATTATTATAATTACTATTATTATCATTATATACCCGAAGCAATAATAAAATCAATGTCTTACTTTCTAAATAATAAATATTTTTTATTGTTTTTTAAGACAAAATACACAAACATTCTTACATTATTATGAAGAATATCAGTTGTCTTGCTTTTCACTCTGTTAAAATCCTTGTTCCCTTGCAAAAAGAAGAATTCTAATAATCAATACAAAATAAGAGGTGTAAAGTATCTCGATCATTTTTGCAACTAAAGTTTTGCTTGTTATTTTCCTAAATGTGCGAAAACGAAATATGTACAGGGTGACTCAAAAAAACGTGGACAAAATGATATGGCAGATCAGTCATACAACAAGGATCTAAAATCCCATAAGAACAGGGGGTCGCAAAAGCTTGTAGAGGGCGCTAGAGCCACGAAAGGGCGTTGTGATACAAACACGAGCTGAGCAAGAGCAAACGGAGATTGTCTTCATTCGAGCCGTGGATCCGTTGGGCATAACATGGCTAGTTACACGCACCGCGTAATGCCTGACACGCATTTAATTTACGCCATGGCCAACTGCAATGGACGAGAAGCCTTGCGAATGTATCGTGAGAAATATCATGGTAGAAAGGTGCCTAGCCGCTCATTCTTTGCCACTCTGCATCGACGATTGTGTGAAACCAGCTCGTTCGACGTGCACAAGCCGAATGCTGGTCGCCAACGAATAAGTACAGTAAGGTCGCCAACGAACAGTGGATGCTTAAGAAAGAGTTGTCCAAAAACTCCAGTGTAACCCTTCAACGAGTACACGAGCTGTATCCCGAAAGACCCATACCCCCCAAGCTACCGTCTGGCGCATTGTACACGACGAAGGACTACATCCTTATCATTTACAACACGTCCAGGCCCTGGAACCAGGAGACTGAAACAATCGTATGGATTTTGCATGGTGATTTTTGCAAGAAAGTGCTGCGGACAGAAGCTTTGCAAGAAGTGTTCTCTTCACGGACAAGGCTGCGTTTGCATTAGAGGGTGTGATGAACTTTTACAACCTGCATACGTGGGCGGATGAAAACCCGCATGCTACACGTCTGCACGGCGCACAATGAAAAATTTCCGTTCACGTGCGGGCTGACATTGTAGGAGACTGTTTACTTGGTCCGTACATTCCCCCAGAAAGACTTAACGGTCCCATTTATCTAACATTCTTGCAGGAGGTTTTGCCAGAAATTCTGAATTATGTTCCGATGCCTATTCGTCAACACATTCGATTTCAACACGACAGAGCTCCTGTAATTTCAGCACAGACGTCAGAGCACATCTGCAGGCTACTTTTTCTGGCGGCTGGATTGATCGTGGTGGACCAATCGCTTGGCCCCCACGATTACCAGACCTGTTTCTCTTGGATTTTTCTTATGGAGATTTTTAAAAGGACTTGTGTATGAAACACCTGTTTCAACGCCGTAAAACTTGGTAAGGAGAATCGTTGTGGCAGCAGGATGTGTTCGGGATACACCGGTATCTTTAAAAAGGGGCGGCGTTCTATGCAACGTAGATGCCAGGCGTGTCTCGATGCATCTGGCATAAACTTTGAGCATCTCTTGTAGTCTCAACATTTGGCTTGCATTAGTCGCATGTGAGTGAGTAATTATCAAGAAAATGATCTCAAATGGTTTTGTTTCTTCTGTTTGTATTATGTATTATTTTAGACACCCTGTAGCGGCTCCGGATCGCTGTTGCGACCCACTTTTCCTATGCGATTTTTTATCCTTGTTGTATGACTGATCTACCATGTCATTTTGTCAACGTTTTTTTGAATCACCCTGTATATACATTTTTATTTAACTATGTCCTAATCAACAATTCACACGCATATTAGACAAAAATGTTTTTTTAATACATAAATAACGTACATATGGCTCTTTCTCCAATAGGGCTTTCCTAAATAAATGAAAGCATAGTTTATAAACTATCCTTTTCCCGTTCTGCAGGAGAGACCACAGGCGCAAAAAAAAAAAAAAAAAAAAAAAAAAAGTAGGAAATTCTGCACCGGATAGATTGAATTTAAAATTTTCAACAGATAAATAAGAGATAATGTCAGAAACCGCAGATAAAAAAATAAGAGCACATTAAACCAAATACTGTGGATGCACAGGATTCGTTAGTAAATGTAAGAGTAGCGGCCGAAGCTCAGTGATGCGCGCGAACAGGTGGAGAACACTCCATCAAAAGTCTTTTCGCAAGCCTGACGACTCGGGAAACAACCTCGCTTGGGTAGCCGACACAGTTTCAAGAATATGATGATGGTTGTTGTCTGGGGAAAACTCCAGGATTGAATCACCGACACAGAATAAGGTGAAGCGATGATTTGCCGAACTTTATTCGGTAATGATACAGGATACCATAAATTGCCAAGGACAAAAAAAATTTCCACCATCTTGAGTCGTCAACATCGACGACACAGTCTCCGGAATGCACATCGAAAGGATGCGGTTATTCTAGCTTGTCTCGTCAATACATACTCCGGTGTAGAGGTGATTCGTATTTTAAATAATACAACTCGAGCGATAAAGTTCCCCTTTTTTTAATAACTACTACAACAAAAATTGAAAAGTTATTCGAATTACGGCCCCTTTCTCTCTTTTACCTCATAACCACTCTGGAGAGGTCACGGAAGCCAAGATTTGTAGTGCTAAATGTCTTGCAATAGAGAATTGTCCGAATCACCACAGGTAAAGTTGAAATAACAGCCGTGCATAATGAACATTCACCATGTCCAATAAAATATTTTATTTGAAGATTTGAAGATTTACAGGCACTATGGGAATAGAGGCAAACAAGTTGTTACAATGTTTTTTATATAACACTAATTGACTTTCAGAGTGACTTAGGTAATTTGGTTGAGAGAGAGAGAGAGCTTTCCAGACTACATATTAGTGGCACAGGAGATTAGGAGCGAAGTGTGCATGTTCTTAATCTGACAGTAAACATCCAACTGTAGAATAACGCCAAGATTTCCGAAAAAAGCGCCAAATTCATAGTCAAACACATTCCATTGTCTCTCTCTCGAAAAAAAAAAAAAAATATATATAGTATAAATATTTTAAATTTAGAGAGTCCGTTATAAATATTTACGCCAATCACTTATACTAAGTTTTATCGCCAGAAAATCGTCTGCTTCCAAATAGACATAAAATCTGCATCCTGCCATTAAGAATATATAAATTACCCTTTAATGATATTCCAACGGACATATTGCTCAATTTAGCTATAATAAATAAACTTATGCAATTTAAAGGAATCAGTTGTAGTTTTTAGAATCAGCAATGGTTAATACATGAAAATAATATCTTTATTTTATTTTATAAAATATTTTAGCTTTGGAAGATTAGAATTCTGAAAGGCCGTTATTTAATAATAATAATAAAAAAAAAAAGCATTTAGATTACTAGGAATAATTTATTCATTTAAAGAATAAGCTTCGATTTCCAAAAGATTTAATAGATTAACTGATAAAATATTATTAAAATCAAGATGTTTATTTATAGAGAGGCAAATGTGATTAAATGTAAAATATATTTAGGATTTCGTTATATGTTTTAATAGAAATTTTATTTAATGAAATATGTTTAATTATTAAATTTATTTGAAACTGTAAATAAAACCAATATATGTGAAGATACACCTTCACATATGCTGATAACACACACAGAGAGAAATCTGAAAGAGAAACAGCTACGTAATGAAGTGTTCTAAAACTTCCATTAAGAATATAATAATAATAATAATAATAATAAAAGATTCAAATAAAATTAAACAATCTGGAAGAAAAGGGATTTTGACAGAACGGAGATATTAACAAATATTTCGATTATCAACTTTCGATTATCAAAAAGGTTTTTTCAACTCGTGAAATTTCGAAACGTTTCAGTAAAGGAACCTCACAAGTTATAGCTTAGAAGAGTCCTAAATCAAACAGTTTTCCAAAATTTACGAAACTATTGAAAACACCGAAGTTACTGAAACATCATCAAGAAGAAAGTTTGAAACGGGGTAAAAATGTCATGTCAAGGAACACTGAATCAAAAACAAGAGACATTTTCAGATGAAAAAAAAAAAAAAAAAAAACTGAACAGCCTGGATTTTTATTAACACTATTGACATGATTTGGTTAAGGAACTGAAACAATGCTTAAGTCGACAAATAGGAGGAGGGTCAGTAATGATTTGGGAAGCTTTTAGTCATGATGGATTGTGAGATTTACAGCAAATTTCGGAATGTATGGACTCTGAAAAAAAAAAAAAAAAAACATGAGGATCAATGTTGCATTAATTTGCATAATATTTTTGTTTTTAGACAAATGGTATCATAATTTTTTAACAGTGTATTTTTTCAATTATTGCTTAAATATTTGTCAACTTAATCTTTTATGCATCATTGAAAATTATTGCAATCCAATTTCTGTAAATATGTTATTATTTGATACAACATATGTTTAAATTAGAATTAGAATTTTCATTTACTTCTTAATTTTCAAAGTAATCCTATGATTTCTTAATGGATTTTATTTCAACATTTATAACAGATAGTTCAGTATTTCTTAAATAGTATTTGCTTTAAACTTACACTAATGAGTTTCTCTTTATTCATATTTCTACATACAAGAGTTAATTAAAAGTAAAATTATACTATTATATTGAAAAATTTTAAAAACATTGATGATTAATTTAGTATAAGATATTTTATAATTTCAAACTATAGTACAGACTACAGACTAATTTGTTTATAATGAGAAAAAGGAGACCGGCACAATTTTATCGTCAAATACGAGTTATCTTAAAAATTGGGCCTATGCAATATATAAAAAATTCTTGATTAAAAAAATTAGGAAAAACTTTGTTTTAAAAACCTTTTTTTTTTTTTTTTTTTTTTTTTTTTTGCCATTTAGTCCAAAAAAAAAAAAAAAAACTTATTTAAAATTTTTCCCTTACACACATCAAACTACTCATATTGCAACGAAAGCATTGAAATTTTTGAGTTTTGTGAATAAATAAGCAGGTGATAGTCAATGAATAGACTTTGTGCAAGAAACATTCTCAAAAAATTTAAAAAAATAAAAAGGTACTTGTATAATTTCTTCTTCATTAAAAAAAAAAAAAAAAAAAAAAAAAAAAAAAACTTTTCATAGTTTAAAAAGTTTTATAGTTTTCGGTTAAAAAATGTTTCATAGTATATGACTTATGTTTATGGTTTTTAAACATCATTCTTCCCTGAAGATGGTTAAACATGAATTTTAACCGAAACGTTGGAAATAAAGTTTATTAAAGTTTTTAAAATTATGTGATATGCTGAAAGATATTTTATTATATTTTATTACTATTTCATAATTATTTCTGAAAAACCTTTTCGGCAAGCTTAAAAGCAAAGGTAGATAAGTCCTTTACGTTGTATGGAATTACAGTTTCAACTTGCAATTGTAACATTGACATTAACATTAGTTAACATTGGACCATTTGAGCACTACTAAATTTCAATGTTAATTGTTACAAATTTAGTAAATTGTATGATTTGCGAAATTTTGATGACAAAATTTGCGACTGATCAATAAAATTTGTGATTTGGCGGCAAAATTTAATAGCTGACGAGGAAACTTTTGACTTGGAAACGAAATTCGTTATTTGATGAGAAAATTTAGCAAGCTTGGCGATGGAGAATGACAGCTTTTTGGCGTCATTATATTTTCTTCCCACGCGAAAAGCTCATCTCTCTTTCTTTGTTTCCACAAGATAAAAAGTCAAAGGAAGCTGTAACGTATTACTTTCAATTTCAATCGTTAATTTTTAATTTTTGCCTAAACAGGCGATCTAAATTAGTTACCACCAACGATATTTTTATTAAGACTGACGTATTATTTAAATTTTATATTTTTAAATGATTAATTAAAGTGGTTACCATGTTTTTTTCCCCCAGATTTTTATTAACTTATATTCTTGTTTGTTTGTCCAGTACAAATCTTGCAATCGAATTTTAACTAACTTTCCTACTAGCTAGACATTTAAAACTTTTGCAATAGCTCAGAACCAGATGACAACACAATACTTCGAAGCCCGATTTTCGAATTTTTGATTAGTTTTCTTATAATTAATTAAAATATGAAAATAATAACATCCTAACAGCGTAAAAATAGCCATTAAAATATTAGCTATAATTTAATAGTTGCTAATATATATATATATATATATATATGAAGTCATTTTCTTTCGACATAAAAATAAATACAATTAATTAAACCTGAACATAAAAAAATTATAAAAAGTTAAATTATGCATCTCACAAAAATTGACGTCATTATCACTTAAAAAACTTTATGCGCATTGATAAGAGCTCTATGATTCATCAGAAAATTTAAAACGTGGTATACATTATTATTTTTTTTTTTTTTTTTTTGTCTTATAATTATTAGTTTTTCAGTGATCCTTTTTATTATCGTTTGCACGTGACGTAAGCATCACAATATAAATTTAAGCAATTAAACTATAAAAAATGTCGTCTTCATCACAACTGACGAAAATTCACTTTTTAACTTGTAACTTTTAAGCAATTGAAGCTATGGAAAAAGTTTAAATACAAAAATTGTTCTTTAGAGTAAGGCGGTATTTCGCCTGATTTGAAGTTTTTTTTTTCTATTTTCAATATTAAAGAAATTATGGGCAAATGAAAATTTCCACCTCCACCATTTCCATCCCCTTTGAGCTAGATACCCCATCTACGAACTCGACCGAGATTTTTACTGTCCTGACAACATATCCCGAGCTAGTTAAATTTAAATAAAAAGTACTCCAGTTATCGTGTTCACAGCTGCGTTATACGTATATATATATATATATATAAACTTTTGAACGGAGGGTTGCTTTGGGTTTTAGGTGTCATGATCGGTGAAGATATGAAGAAATTTTTCAGAAGTCGTGTCATGAGAACCATTGCAAAAGGTAGATTTGCTATAAAGAATCTGCCTAAAAAAGAAAGAAAGAAAAGAAAATAATAATAATAAATAACTAAATAAAACCCTGAGTCTATTTTTACTTTCTTCTATATGTAATATAGAGAAAGTATTGGATTCGCGAAAATTTTCGAAGTCCACTTTTTGATGGATTTACATGTTTTGGGATATGGAGAACACGAATTAATAGTTTTTAGAAAATGTCTGTCTGTCTGTCTGTCTGTCTGTCTGTCTGTATCATTTTTTTGTGGACGCTGTATCTCACGAACCAATGAATGAAATTTAACCAAACTTGGTATTTAGTTGCACCCTGACATAAACTGGTGCTGATTAGATTTTGGGATCAATCGCTCAATAGGTGGCGTTGTGATCGCATTTTATGCAAATTTTTAACATGGCAGCATAGGACAAAATTCCGTATAAATGGGCATAAAGAGAGTTATTTTACACTTATGATTGTAAAATTAATATGAATTACTATAATAGTAGTACTTAGCTAGGAAAAAAATTTTGTGCATGGGGGGGCATAGGTTCTCCCCCGGGGGGGAAAATCCCCTCCCGGGGAAGTAAATTTTCAAGATGGGTATCTTTCGAAAGGTCTCGTTGATAATAGTAATAGTTAACTTGGAAAAAAATTTTGTGCATGTGGGGGCATCGGTTGCCCCCCCACCTGGGGGGGGGGGAAGTTCCCACCCGGGGGGGCAAAGTTTCAAGATGGGTATCTTTCGAAAGATCTCGTCAATACCTTTAAAACGAATGGTTGAACGATAAATCTGTGATAATTTAAACCAAAGTTATCGATTTTTTTTATTTTTAACAAAAAAAAACTTAGAAAAATATCGCTTTTTTTTTTTTTTTTTTTTTTTTTTTTTTTTTAACGAAATTTAACCAAACTTGGTATTTAGTTGGTTCCCGACATAAACTGGTGCTGATTATGTTTGGGGATCAATAGCTCAACAGGTGGCGCTGTGATAGCATTTTATCTAAATTTTTAACATGGCAGCATAGGACAAAAATTCGTATAAATGTGCATAATTAGAGTTATTTTACACTTATGATTGTAAAATTAATATGAATTATTGATAATAGTAGTATGTAACTAGGAAAAAAATTTTCTGCATGGGGGGGCATCGCTCCCCCCCCTGGGGGGGAAGTACCCCCCGGGGGCGATAAATTTTCAAGATGGGTATCTTTCGAAAGGTCTCGTCAATACCTTTAAAACGAATGGTTGAACTATAAATCTGTGATAATTTAAAACAAAGTTATCGATTTTTTTCACTTTTAACAAAAAAAAAAAAAAAAAACTTAGAAAAAAAAAATCGTACTTCTTCTTTTTTTTTTTTTTTTTTTTTAAATATTGTTACTGATTGAATATGTATAGGTAAATATAGAAGAAAGTCTTGTGGTGGCCACAACATACTAGTTGTTTTAAAAAAAATAAAAGATATAGAATTCTGCGCAAAACAGAATTTAATTTAGTAGGACAGGACTTTAAAAATCTATTCTTTCACATAAAGGTGTGCAGTAGCTGTGTTGCATTAACTATATTTATTTCTTAAATTTCTTTGGGTTAGTTTTAGTATAGAAACTTCTTGGCAGCTTTTAAATTTTTATTTTTATTTTGGCGATGAATTAAAATGGCTATCGCAGTTGCGTAAGTAAAGATCTCACCTAGAAACATCCGAGCTACTTCGGTACCAAATATCAAATTTCGCCAAAGGGTTCTATACTAAAGTTGTTTTATTTTATTAGCATGAAATTTTCTATTTTTAATTTAATTATTTAAAAAAAGAAATGTTTTCGCATTCATTTTTTGTTTCGAACTAACAGAAATATATTTACTTACATATTTATTACTTTCTTCTATATGTAATATAGAGAAAGTATTGAATTCGTAAAAATTTTCGACCTCGGGTTTTTGATGAATTTACACGTTTTGAGAGCTGTAGAACACGATTTGACCATTTTTAGAAAATGTCTGTCTGTCTGTCTGTGTGTGTGTGTGTGTGTGTGTGACAAAATTTTGTGGCAACTGTATCTCAAGAACTACTGGACAGAATTTCATACAAATTGGTATGTAGTTGCACCTTGACATAAATTAGTGCCTATCAACTTTTGGTAAAAATTGTCTTACAGGTTGCGTTGCCATCCCGCTCTTTCTAAATTTTTAACATGGTGATATAGGACAAAATTTTGTATAAATGTGCATAAAGAGAATTATTTTTTAGTAATCGTTATGAAATTTACAAGAATTATTTATAATAGAGATAGTCAACTGGGAAAATAAAATTGTATGCGTAGGTGCCGCGCCACCCCCCCCTGAGGGGGAAGTCCCCCCTCGAGGGAAGTAAATTTTCAAGCTGGGTATCTTTCGAAATGTCTCGTCAATGCCTTTAAAACGAATGGTTGAACTATAAATCTGTGATAATTTAAAACAAAGTTATCGATTTTTTTTACTTTTAACGAAAAAAAAAAACTTAGAAAAAAAAATCGATTTTTTTTTTTTTTTAAACGAAATTTAACAAGACTTGGTATTTAGTTGGCCCCTGACATAAACTGAGGCTGATTACATTTGGGGATCAATCGCTCAACAGATGGCTCTGTGATCGTATTTTTTCTAAATTTTTAACATGGCAGTATAGGAAAAAATTTCGTATAAATGTCCATAATGAGAGTTATTCTTAAACTGTGATTGTGAAATTAATATGAATTATTGATAATAGTAGTAGTTAATTAGGAAAAAAAATTTGGGGTATCGCTTCCCAGTTCCGCCCCCCCCCCGGGGGTTGTAAATTTTCAAGATCGGTATCTTTCGAAAGGCCTCGTCAATACCTTTAAAACGAATGGTTGAACTATAAATATGTAGTAATTTAAAACAAAGTTATCGATTTTTTTTACTTTTAACGAAAAGAAAAAAAAAAAAAAATGAAAAAAATCGTTTTTTTTTTTTTTTTTTTTTTTTTAAATATTGTTACTGCGTGAATTTGTATAGGAAAATATAGAAGAAAGTCTTGTGGTGGCCACAACATACTAGTTTGTTTCTGGCATCGAGTAGATTTTTTTTTTTTTTTAATGATTTTAAAGTTACAATGTAGTTTTTATTTAATATCTTTTTAACCAATTATGCGATTGAACTAAAAAATACGGGGTTAGTTATATTTAGTCCTGATTAATAAGTGTACCAATTTTTTATAAAATCTGATAATTCGGAATAAAAGTCCGGACAGATGGAATGACAACTTTCTGCTTTATATATTTATATTTAAAAAAAAAAAAAAAAAAAAGGTTCATTCGAGGTAACCGATAAAATTAGTAACGACTGCAAAATCACCGTGTGAAAGAAATGATACGACCTATCGTACTAAAAACTATTAATCGTACCACAGAAGTCATGAAAATCGCATTATATATGCCACAGATCACGAATATCGCTTGTTCAGGAACTGTAATCAACAGGTGGTTGAACATTTTCTCATTGGCAAATGCACCTCTCAAAGTTTGATAAAATTTACTCCAGTGCCGATAATTTCCTTTTATATTATTTGATAAAGGTCAATGACAAGAAATCAGTAGATTTCTTGGGCAGAACTCTGTTACAATTAAAACTGAAATTCAAAATTTTGACAACACCTTTGGTTATAGTTGCATAGCTTAAAGCCGATCGACTACAATAGGTTCCTACGACTGGCATTTTCGTATGTCCCAAATATTTCAGAGACCTCTGGACAACCTCTACCTACATGAACTAGGCCTGCGTCTACAAGGGCGAAAAATGGCAAATAACCGCATGGCGACTAGCTACACTAAAATATACTTAAGCATACCAAAGAATTGACTTGTGTCCTGAGCATCTTCGTTCAGACATCTGACTGAAGATTTTTATCTTCAAGGAATAGGACTATCGATGCGATTTCAAAGTTTTTCTTGGACACATTGTTCGACCGGCACACCTGAACCTTGAAGTTTTCACATTTAGAAGTGCACAGAACAAGCACCTGTCTGCTGCAATTTTGAGCTATGTGCACAGTTACAGTCGGCTGCAAAATTATTCGAGCACTAGCAATAATCCTTGCCAAAAAAAAGTACACTTAATACAGCTTTGTGAAATAAATCCTCGTCGAGTCATGTTCTTAATCAGTCTAAGAACATGATTCGACAAGGATTTACTTAGCAAAACAGTCTTAAGTGTACTTTTTAAATATAGGAATTATTGGCTAGTGCTCGAATAATTTTGCAGCCGACTGTAGGTGAGGATTTTTTTTTTTTTTTTTTTTTGAAGGGACAGAAAAGGCCAGGGATACTGTAGGTAGTTGTGCACCGGAAATTACTAGCCGAAGAATAGAGATTTTAAAAACATGGGGAAGGAAATCACGATGACATCCTTGCAAAATCCTTTAAGTTAAGAATTAAACTGAAAACTAACAGCCAGGGAAAAAATCACTTAAACGGAACTTTAGTGAAATTGCCACTGAAGGTGGGTTAATAATTTAGGATTGTGCATAATTTAATTTTAAAAACAAAATTAGGCATGGCAAGAATTGAGGGACGAAAAAAAGCGGGCTATGCTGGGGAATTTCCCAACAGGATGGAAAAGAAAAAACATGTCAATTTTGATTTAGCACGGGAAGATTGCTAAAGAACTCGTTGGGCATTTCACGGTGCAGCACAGATTAACGAAGACTAGACACTGGCACACCCTCTATTCCAAATGGAACTACATAAGATAACATTAATATAACACTATATAATACACATAAAATGGTGGTAAAACAAGGAGAAAAACTAGTATGTAGTGGCCACCACATGGCTTTCTTCTATATTTTCCTATACAAATTCACTCAGTAAAAACAATTTATTAACATTATTATTTCAAAAAAATTTATCTTCCATGATAATGCAGACGATTTCCGTATTAGAGAAGTAGTACAACACTAAATGTCCAAAAAAAGTCAATTTTATTGTCAATATCACATAAAAAAGAAAAGAATTTTTTTTTTTTTTTTTTGGTTAAAAATGAAAAAAATCGATAATTTTATTTTAAATTATCGCAGATCGATGGTTCAACCATTCGTTTTAAAGATATTGGCGAGCTCTTTTGAAAGATACCCATCATGAAAATTTACTCCCCTCAGGGGGGGGGGGGGGAATGGCGAGGCTCCTACACATACAATTTTTTTTTCCCAGTTGACTATCTCTATTATAAATAATTCTTGTAAATTTCATAATGATTACTAAAAAATAATTCTCTTTATGTACATTTATACATTTATACAAAATTTTGTCCTATATCACCTTGTTAAAAATTTAGAAAAAGGGGGATGGCAACGCAACCTGTAGGACAATTTTTACCAGAAGTTGATAGACACTAATTTATGTCAAGATGCAACTACATACCAATTTGTATGAAATTATGTGCAATAGTTCCTGACACACACACACACACAGAGACAGACAGACAGACATTTTCTAAAAATGGTCAAATCGTGTTCTACAGCTCTCAAAACGTGTAAATCCATCAAAAACCCGTGGTCGAAAATTTTTACGAATCCAATACTTTCTTCTATTGAATATAGAAGAAAATGAAAATTTAAACATAACTGGATTTAAAAGATAAGGGAGGGAAAAAAAGATAAACATAAAATAATGCAAAATAATAACAAACAGAGTTATTTATATTTTAAAAATAATTTATGTACCCTACAAATTAATTAATGTAAATACCTTCCAATAAGTGTTTGGACACTTTCAAATTTAGACGCTTTGTCAAAAATCTAGAAACATTCTTTAGAAATCATCTTGAAATTTTGGGAGTATAAAGAACATGTTACAAATCATATATTTCGACAATTTTTTTTTTTTTCTGAAAAAGGAAACGGAACCAGTAAAAAAAAATTATACAGACAAGACATTATTTCATTATTTAAAACATGAAAATCTGACATTGACAGATTTTAATTTAGTTCCAGAGGCCTACTGCTAAACTTGTTAATATCGACAAATTCTTCTTTAGTTAATTCGTGACGATCAAAATTCCATGATAAAGTTTTCATTAAATCAAACCAATGTGTTTCAGCTGCAGATATTGTAACAAATAACGTTGGAAGTCCAAACTGTCTTATAGCCACAAAACAACGTTTTTTCTCTTTTTCCCAATGAGGGGGAGGTGTGCCTTGGGGGGGCCCCATGTCAAAGGTGTGCCTGGGGGGGGACTCATGTCAAAGTTGGGCCTTGGGGGGACTCATGTCAAAGTTGGGCCTGGGGGGGGACTCATGTCAAAGTTGGGCCTTGGGGGGACTCATGTCAAAGTTGTACCTTGGGGGGGACTCATATCAAAGTTGGGCCTGGGGGGACTTCATTCAATAAATCCCCATTCAATAAACCGACTGAAAGAGGCCCTTAGCACTATTAAGAGTGTATTATAAAAATTCGACAACGCTGTACCGACTGAAATAGGGGTACCTTGGGGGGTCTCATGTCAAAGTTGGGCGTGGGGGGGGACTCATGTCAAAGTTGTGCCTTCGGGGGACTTCATTCAATAAATCCCCATTCAATAAACCGACTGAAACAGGCCCTTAGCACTATTAAGAGTGTATTATAAAAATTCGACAACACTGTACCGACTGAAATAGGGGTACCTTGGGGGGGGGGACTCATGTCAAAGTTGTGCCTTGGGGGGACTTCATTCAATAAATCCCCATTCAATGAACCGACTTAGCACTATTAAGAGTGTATTATAAAAATTAGACAACTGTACCGACTGAAATAGGCCTCTAGCACTAAAAAAAAAAAATGTTTTGCATCACCCTGTGAAAAAAAAAAAAAAAATTATACAGACACGACATTATTTCATTATTTAAAACATGAAAACCTCACATTGACAGATTTTAATTTAGTGCCAGAGGCCTACTGCTAAACTTGTTAATATCGACAAATTCTTCTTTAGTTAATTCCTGACGATCTAAATTCCATGATAAAGTTTTCATTAAATCAAACCAATGTGTTTCAGCTGCAGATATTGTAACAAATAAAGTTTGAAGTCCAAACTGTCTTATAGCCGCAAAACAACATTTTTTCTCTTTTTCCCAATGAGGGGGAGGTGTGCCTTGGGGGGGGACTCATGTCAAAGGTGTGCCTTGGGGGGGACTCCTGTCAAAGTTGTACCTTGTGGGGGACTCATGTCAAAGTTGGGCCTTGGGGGGACTCATTTCAAAGTTGCGCCTGGGGGGGACTCATGTCAAAGTTGGGCCTTGGGGGGACTCATGTCAAAGTTGTACCTTGGGGGGACTTCCTTCAATAAATCCCCATTCAATAAACCGACTGAAATAGGCCCTTAGCACTATTAAGAGTGTATTATAAAAATTCGACAACGCTGTACCGAATGAAATAGGGGTACCTTGGGGGGGACCCATGTCAAAGTTGGGCCTGGGGGGACTCATGTCAAAGTTGTGCCTTGGGGGGACTTCATTCAATAAATCCCCATTCAATAAACCGACTGAAATAGGCCCTTAGCACTATTAAGAGTGTATTATAAAAATTCGACAACGCTGTACCGACTGAAATAGGGTACCTTGGGGGGGACTCATTTCAAAGTTGGGCCTGGGGGGGATTCATGTCAAAGTTGTGCTATGGGGGGACTTCATTCAATAAATCCCCATTCAATAAACCGACTGAAATAGGCCCTTAGTACTATTAAGAGTGTATTATAAAAATTCGACAACTGTACCGACTGAAATAGGCCTCTAGCACTAAAAAAAAAAATGTTTTGCATCACCCTGTGAAAAATAATGCTTGAAATTCATTTTGGATGTAGCATGTGATTATAAGGATTTCTCTAATTATCAATATAAATTTTTATGAGGTTTTTACATATATTCATGGAAATTTCGTGTTTATAAAACTGAAAAAAAAAATATATATATATATACAGACACGACATTATTTCATTATTTAAAACATGAAAATCTCACACTGACAGATTTTAATTTAGTGCCAGAGGCCTACTGCTAAACTTGTTAATATCGACAAATTCTTCTTTAGTTAATTCGTGATGATCTAAATTCCATGATAAAGTTTTCATTAAATCAAACCAATGTGTTTCAGCTGCAGATATTGTAACAAATAACGTTGGAAGTCCAAACTGTCTTATAGCCGCAAAACAACGTTTTTTCTCTTTTTCCCAATGAGGGGGAGGTGTGCCTTGGGGGGGACTCATGTCAAAGGTGTGCCTTGGGGGGGACTCATCTCAAAGTTGTACCTTGGGGGGGACTCATCTCAAAGTTGGGCCTTGGGGGGACTCATGTCAAAGTTGTACCTTGGGGGGGACTCATGTCAAAGTTGGCCCTGGGGCGGGACTCATGTCAAAGTTGGCCCTGGGGCGGGACTCATGTCAAAGTTGTGCCTTGGGGGGACTTCCTTCAATAAATCCTCATTCAATAAACCGACTGAAATAGGCCCTTAGCACTAATAAGAGTGTATTATAAAAATTCGACAACGCTGTACCGAATGAAATAGGGGTACCTTGGGGGGGACCCATGTCAAAGTTGGGCCTGGGGGGACTCATGTCAAAGTTGTGCCTTGGGGGGACTTCATTCAATAAATCCCCATTCAATAAACCGACTGAAATAGGCCCTTAGCACTATTAAGAGTGTATTATAAAAATTCGACAACGCTGTACCGACTGAAATAGGGTACCTTGGGGTACACATTTCAAAGTTGGGCCTGGGGGGGATTCATGTCAAAGTTGTGCTATGGGGGGACTTCATTCAATAAATCCCCATTCAATAAACCGACTGAAATAGGCCCTTAGTACTATTAAGAGTGTATTATAAAAATTCGACAACTGTACCGACTGAAATAGGCCTCTAGCACTAAAAAAAAAAAATGTTTTGCATCACCCTGTGAAAAATAATGCTTGAAATTCATTTTGGATGTAGCATGTGATTATAAGGATTTCTCTAATTATCAATATAAATTTTTATGAGGTTTTTACATATATTCATGGAAATTTCGTGTTTATAAAACTGAAAAAAAAAAAAATATATATATACAGACACGACATTATTTCATTATTTAAAACATGAAAATCTCACACTGACAGATTTTAATTTAGTGCCAGAGGCCTACTGCTAAACTTGTTAATATCGACAAATTCTTCTTTAGTTAATTCGTGATGATCTAAATTCCATGATAAAGTTTTCATTAAATCAAACCAATGTGTTTCAGCTGCAGATATTGTAACAAATAACGTTGGAAGTCCAAACTGTCTTATAGCCGCAAAACAACGTTTTTTCTCTTTTTCCCAATGAGGGGGAGGTGTGCCTTGGGGGGGACTCATGTCAAAGGTGTGCCTTGGGGGGGACTCATCTCAAAGTTGTACCTTGGAGGGGACACATCTCAAAGTTGGGCCTTGGGGGGACTCATGTCAAAGTTGTACCTTGGGGGGGACTCATGTCAAAGTTGGCCCTGGGGCGGGACTCATGTCAAAGTTGTGCCTTGAGGGGACTTCCTTCAATAAATCCCCATTCAATAAACCGACTGAAATAGGCCCTTAGCACTATTAAGAGTGTATTATAAAAATTCGACAACGCTGTACCAAATGAAATAGGGGTACCTTGGGGGGGACTCATGTCAAAGTTAGGCCTGGGGAGGGACTCATGTCAAAGTTGTGCCTTGGGGGGACTTCATTCAATAAATCCCCATTCAATAAAACGACTGAAATATGCCCTTAGCACTATTAAGAGTGTATTATAAAAATTCGACAACTGTACCGACTGAAATAGGTCTCTAGCACTAAAAAAGAAAAAGTCAATTCTAAGCATAAAAGCTCCTAAACACACAAGGCTTCTAAACACTATTCCTAAGTACACAAGGTTCCTAAAGCCATTTTTAAGAACCTTGGCATGCATGTTACATGAGATACAACATACTTCGATAAGAATTCAAAAATATTAAATATTTTACGAAATATGAGCATTTTTACTAAATAATTTTAACTATGCACACGCAAGATTTAAAAAATTTTCGTTTGCATAATTCAATAGCCAAAAGTATTAAGCTACTTATACTTATATGAAAACCCTAAACAAATATCGTGTAAATTCAAACAGTTATGAGTTATAGAATGAACAAAATTTCATTTCCTCTCGGGAAAGAAAAAAAAAAATATATATATATATATATACAGACACGACATTATTTCATTATTTAAAACATGAAAATCCGACATTGACAGATTTTAATTTAGTGTCAGAGGCCTACTGCTAAACTTGTTAATATCGTCAAATTCTTCTTTAGTTAATTCGTGACGATCTAAATTCCCTGATAAAGTTTTCATTAAATCAAACCAATGTGTTTCAGCTGCAGATACTGTAACAAATAACGTTGGAAGTCCAAACTGTCTTATAGCCGCAAAACAACCTTTTTTGCTCTTTTTCCCAATGAGGGGGAGGTGTGCCTTGGAGGGGACTCATGTCAAAGGTGTGCCTTGGGGGGGTCTCATGTCAAAGTTGTACCTTGGGGGGGACTCATGTCAAAGTTGGACCTTGGGGGGGACTCATGTCAAAGTTGGGCCTGGGGGGGGACTCATGTCAAAGTTGTGCCTTGGGGGGGACTCATGTCAAAGTTGTACCTTGGGGGGGACTCATGTCAAAGTTGTGTCTTGGGGGGACTCATGTCAAAGTTGTACCTTGGGGGGGACTCATGTCAAAGTTGGGCCTTGGGGGGGACTCATGTCAAAGTTGGGCCTGGGGGGGGACTCATGTCAAAGTTGGGCCTGGGGGGGGACTCATGTCAAAGTTGTACCTTGGGGGGACTCATGTCAAAGTTGGAGCTGGGGGGGGACTCATGTCAAAGTTGTGCCTTGGGGGGACTTCATTCAATAAATCTCCATTCAATAAACCGACTGAAATAGGCCCTTAGCACTATTAAGAGTGTATTATAAAAATTCGACAACGCTGTACCGACTGAAATAGGGGTACCTTGGGGGGGAACTCATGTCAAAGTTGGGCCTGGGGGGGGACTCATGTCAAAGTTGTACCTTGGGGGTGACTCATGTCAAAGTTGGGCCTGGGGAGGGGACTCATGTCAAATTTGTGCCTTGGGGGGACTTCATTCAATAAATCCCCATTCAATAAACCGACTGAAATAGGCCCTTAGCACTATTAAGAGTGTATTATAAAAATTCGACAACTGTACCGACTGAAATAGGTCTCTAGCACTAAAAAAGAAAAAGTCAATTCTAAGCATAAAAGCTCCTAAACACACAAGGCTTCTAAACACTATTCCTAAGTACACAAGGTTCCTAAAGCCATTTTTAAGAACCTTGGCATGCATGTTACATGAGATACAACATACTTCGATAAGAATTCAAAAATATTAAATATTTTACGAAATATGAGCATTTTTACTAAATAATTTTAACTGTGCACACGCAAGATTTAAAAAATTTTCGTTTGCATAATTCAATAGCCAAAAGTATTAAGCTACTTATACTTATATGAAAACCCTAAACAAATATCGTGTAAATTCAAACAGTTATGAGTTATAGAATGAACAAAATTTCATTTCCTCTCGGGAAAGAAAAAAAAAAATATATATATATATATATATACAGACACGACATTATTTCATTATTTAAAACATGAAAATCCGACATTGACAGATTTTAATTTAGTGTCAGAGGCCTACTGCTAAACTTGTTAATATCGTCAAATTCTTCTTTAGTTAATTCGTGACGATCTAAATTCCCTGATAAAGTTTTCATTAAATCAAACCAATGTGTTTCAGCTGCAGATACTGTAACAAATAACGTTGGAAGTCCAAACTGTCTTATAGCCGCAAAACAACCTTTTTTGCTCTTTTTCCCAATGAGGGGGAGGTGTGCCTTGGAGGGGACTCATGTCAAAGGTGTGCCTTGGGGGGGTCTCATGTCAAAGTTGTACCTTGGGGGGGACTCATGTCAAAGTTGGACCTTGGGGGGGACTCATGTCAAAGTTGGGCCTGGGGGGGGACTCATGTCAAAGTTGTGCCTTGGGGGGGACTCATGTCAAAGTTGTACCTTGGGGGGGACTCATGTCAAAGTTGTGTCTTGGGGGGACTCATGTCAAAGTTGTACCTTGGGGGGACTCATGTCAAAGTTGGAGCTGGGGGGGACTCATGTCAAAGTTGTGTCTTGGGGGGACTCATGTCAAAGTTGTACCTTGGGGGGGACTCATGTCAAAGTTGGGCCTTGGGGGGGACTCATGTCAAAGTTGGGCCTGGGGGGGGACTCATGTCAAAGTTGGGCCTGGGGGGGACTCATGTCAAAGTTGTACCTTGGGGGGACTCATGTCAAAGTTGGAGCTGGGGGGGACTCATGTCAAAGTTGTGCCTTGGGGGGACTTCATTCAATAAATCTCCATTCAATAAACCGACTGAAATAGGCCCTTAGCACTATTAAGAGTGTATTATAAAAATTCGACAACGCTGTACCGACTGAAATAGGGGTACCTTGGGGGGGAACTCATGTCAAAGTTGGGCCTGGGGGGGGACTCATGTCAAAGTTGTACCTTGGGGGTGACTCATGTCAAAGTTGGGCCTGGGGAGGGGACTCATGTCAAATTTGTGCCTTGGGGGGACTTCATTCAATAAATCCCCATTCAATAAACCGACTGAAATAGGCCCTTAGCACTATTAAGAGTGTATTATAAAAATTCGACAACGCTGTACCGACTGAAATAGGGGTACCTTGGGGGGGGGGACTCATGTCAAAGTTGTGCCTTGGGGGGACTTCATTCAATAAATCCCCATTCAATAAACCGACTGAAATAGGCCCTTAGCACTAATTAAGAGTGACGTATAAAAATTCGACAACTGTACCGACTGAAATAGGCCTCTAGCACTAAAAAAAAAAGGTGGGGGGAAGGTGATAGGGGGCTTTCTCAATATTTATTTTCAATCAGCGAATACTGTTACCATTAAGTATAGAGTTCTAACAACCATGTGACTTTCTTCTTAGCATTTCTTCTTAGCGACATTCTTCCGTACATTGCTGAAAGACAACGCTAATTTTTCCATGCCTTTCGAAGCGTGGTAGTGGAATGTTTTTATGCTTTTACAAATACATTTACAACACTGTGTTACAATGTATTTGTAACACTATTTCCGCAATGATAAACAATGGGTCAGTGGTGCCAACTGTCTCTCAGCAAACAAATATCATCTGCTCGTCACGTCATCTGTTAGAACTCTATTCATTGAATCAAAATTAAAATGTGAGTAAAACCACTTATAATTTAGCTTTTATTTTGAAATAAACTGAAACTCTGTTCATTCTATCTCTCATGACTGTTTTAATTTACACAATATTTTTTTCAGGTTTTCATATAAGTAGCTCAATACTTTTGGCTATTAAATTATGCAAATGAAATTTTTATAAAACTTACGCATGCGTAGTTAAAAATTATTTAGTAAAAATGCTCATACCTCGTAAGACATTGAACATTTTTGCATTCTGGTTGCAGCATGCTGTTTCTAATGTAGTTTGTTAAGTTTCCTGAAAAATGGCTTTGCAATGGATCTAAAATTCCACGCAATTTCAAAGTGGCAATTTCTTTTGCAATTTTTTAAAGAAACCGTTATAACTCCATGAATATATGTGATATAGGGGTAGCCTCATAAAAAATTATAGAGGTTATTAGAAAAATCCTTATAATCACATGCTACAGCCAAACCTATTTCACGTATTAGTTTTTAAAGGGTGATGCAAAAAAATTTTGATTTTTCTGGTCCCCTTTTCCTCTTCATGAAAAAACGTTTGCTGAAATGTATGAGGTGTAACATGTTCTTTATACTTCCAAAGATTCAAGATGATTCCTAAAGATTTTTTTTAGATATTTAACAAAACGCCTAAACTCAAAAGCGTCCAAATACTTATTGATAGATAGTGTGTAATGTCATGTATATCACACATACGTGCATGGAAACTGTTGCAAGTGAGTGGAATTTTTTGTATTTCTTGAATGACATTCACATACATTTGAAAATATATAATGGATTATTTTCATTGTTTCGAATTCCCTATTAATTGCGTGCCTACTAAGACGTTTTCGCACAGAGAATGATTGAAAATGTTGCTTTAATTAAAAATTGTGTGCTAAATACGAATTACATACTATAATGAGTTTTGTAAGATTAAAGCTAATGTTTGAGCTTAAAAATAAAAAATCAATTTGTAACATCAAACCACGATCAGTTGCGTTAAAGAGAAGAATTATATTAGCAAACATTTCATACCAATTGAAAATTCAGTTTCTTGGGATGTTTAATTTAAATACAAAGAATAGATTAACTCAACACTAAACTTAATTAAAATTTCTAACCAGACTTTATTAAGTTCAGAGCAGGATTAGTATTATTATATAGACTCTTCTAAACTTAAGTAATACTTTCTATTGTTCTTTTATTCATACCATTTCGGAAAACGATACACCCACATTTGATGACAATCCATTGTAATTAAGTGTTCTCCTCTTCCACACGGGAACACCCGTTCTCTCATTAAAGAGGAAAGTAATGAATAACTTGGTTACTTTCTAATGAACCGCTTTCAGTAGCCGCTTAAGGGAAATGTGCGCGGCTGAATGTATGGTAGAAGTGCTAATTTTGAGATTAGGTTATGATATATGTTGTAATTTAAAACTGTAAAGTTCAATTTCGTCAAGTTTAAAAATGAAACTAATTATTTCTAATATATATGCATTTCTAAGCTAGATTTCATCTGATACATCCAGTATAACTGATTTAGAATTAATACAAGCAATATGGTTATTGTAAGTATAAACTGCTAAATTATTTTTAGTTGAAAGGTAAAGCACAGACATGTGTACACATGCATATTATGTATATATGTATAAAATTTTAATACGCAATATAATTTTCAAGATTTTATTAGATAATTTAACACTTATTTAATGAATGAGATTTGATTGATTGATTATTTTCTTGTTTTATTTTTTTTTTCTGCCTTAAATCTAAAACTCGAACTAATTACGCCCAATTTAGAGTCCTTAAAAACAAAATTTTTACGTGAGTGAATATATCAAGTTTCGAAGACAGGTTAAATATTTAGACTTTTATCAAATTAATTAATGCTAATCAATTCCTTATAGGAATCTAATTTTCGATGTGTTTTTAAATACTTATAAAAATATTACAATAAATGTAATCCCACAAAAATTAATGTAAAAAGTCTAAAACTGCTAGAAAAATTACTGGACTAAAAATTTGTTACAAATCTTCCTCAAGTTCCTAAATTATAGGAAATGACAATTTCCAAAATTTAAAAGTAATTTTTCATTAATATTTCTTAATGTATACAGGGTCATTATAAATAAACTATTGCGATATATGAGACCACAGCTATCATATGGTTCACAAAAACTAAATAAAATTTGGTGCAAGGTATTTTGGGCATGCGCTCAAGAATATTTTAAGAAGCAAATGTTAAACTCTGACAGCTACGGTTACAATGATAAAATTTCAAAAATGTCAGATAGCAACATGTAATTCTTTTTATTATTGGAATATGATCTCCATAGCAAAAAACAGTAAATAGCATTGGAACGGTACCTGTAAGCATGAAAATCGCCAGCGCTAGGCAGAATACGAAGAAAAAAGAAAACAACTGTGATATGCCTACCAGAGCACGACTTTCGTTTTTAATGACGTCACACATTTCACACTCAGTCTTCAGCTCTGACTAAAGTCTACTCTTTCTGCTTCGAAACGAGAAGAAGAGACCAAGGTATGTTTAATTTAGAATTCACGTTTCCAGTTCACGAAAAATGAGCTTCGTCCGTCCACAGAATGCGTAAAGACCAACTGTTACCGTCGTCATACCGGATAAGAAATTCGTTCTCAAAATCTAGCCGTAGTTGGTTAGTACCCGCTTGCAATTTTTGGACACGTTGGAACCGATACGGAAACATTTGAAGAACAGAGCGCAGAATTTTACGGATCGTAGAATTCGGCAGCTGCTGAACGTGTGAAACATCGTAGAAACTTTAACGGGGAACTTCTTTTATCGTCTAATGGACTTCTGCAATAGTCTCGGCAGGAACGGAAGGTCATTTAAGCCGAGATCGACCGAATGTGGAACCAATTTCTTAAAATTTATGTATCAAGTCCGTACAGCTTTTACAGTACACGGGCCTCGAAGTTGCCCATGGTGTCTGCGATACACACGCAAAGACGCAATGTCACTGCGGCATTTTGTCCGTTCAGGTAATGTATCTTTACAATTTCTCCACATTGTTTCCTTGTAAAGATATATATAGTTTACAGAGTGAGAAAGCAAGATACACATCACGCATTTCACAATGCATTATTTGTAAGGTTTTTTAGAGAAAATGATCTGTGAATATGTTGGAATGTATGTGCGTGTGTGTGAACTGAATACTATACATGCTATACTTTTTTTTTTATCAGCAAATTAGATACCGATACTGCTGCCATGATTAAACAGTAGGAACAGTTGACAAAAAGACGAGTAAGCAATGGCGGAACAGTAATCGCTTTTTCTAATTAACGCTGATTTCAGATTGTATCCCAACCCTAAATCATATACATGTTATAAAAGTTGAATGATCCATGCTTAATCGTAACAACACTTAAAATATTTGAACAAGAAAATATATTACGATACGACAACGACTGAATGAAAATATTACCAATATCAGCCCTGCGCATAGTATCAGCGTCTTCACTTTTATTTCCAGTTACAGCCACTACTTCTCCATAATTCTGAAAGCTCTCTACAATTTTGTTCTTTTGTTGGGGAGTGATTCTTGCAAAAACAAGTTCATCGTAATCTCTTAAAAGTTTCTGAAGATCATCCGTTTCCATGAAATCAATATCTGAGCCGGATACCAAAGCAGCTTTAGCGATTCTGAAATTATACATAACCCTATTTATTCTATGATTTATGTTATGTTATACATCCAGTTACTACTGTATTTTAAAGTAATTAAAAGTGAATAATTATATAACCTGGGAAAACATATTCGCTAAAAAATTACTTTGCTTAATAAGTGCTTAAAATTATGAGATATACTTTTTCTATTACACAAAAAATATATAAGCTATAGAATTTCAGTCTTATATTCTTATGATAAAAAATTTTAATTAGCTATAATTGTGTTCTGTCGTTCAAAAGTAAAACTGCATAAATATTTTTCTAAAATAATTAAAAAATAATTTTTGTAGTCGATTATTCAACTTTTATTATTCACGACGAGTTAATATGAGATAAAAAGCAGCCTTCGCTAAAAAGAAGTGTTTTAATTAAACTTTACAGTTTAAAAATGACTTCAAACAAAAGAAGTTCGACTATAGATTTTCTTAGCATATGTTCACGCATAATTTTCAAAACACATCATCTTTCCGAAATTATGCAATTGAACGTTGTGTTTTATTTTAGTGCATTCCCTCCCCCTCCACTTTTTTTCCCCAATTTTTTTTCTCCTCCTGAATGTAATTTTATTGTAAATTTCAAGAAGTGGAACAATTATTTAATTTTACGTACAGTCAGAAAAAAAAAAAATAATAATAATAATAATCTGGTGTGTCACTCACGCGGCTTTCCCTGAGATAAATTGCAGATTAAAGAGTAAGATAACAAGTACTCGGATGTCCCTGTACACGAATTGTTTGCTTTAACCCAATGAAAATTTTAATGTAACATACCTATATGATACAGATTTCGAATACCGAGTTTGGACTTCCTGCTATTATTTGTTGTTAAGATAGACTAATAATGGATACACACACATACACATACAGACCAACCGCTAAAAACATGTATTTCGTTTAAAAGATCTCGAAATGTGTCCATATAATAATAATAATAATAATAATAATTATATATATATATATATATATATATATATATATATGCGTGTGTGTGTGTGTAAGAATATCCCTCTTCGTCTTTTACGAAGTGTATTCTTGAATTCTTTAATTCTTTTACGATATTTAGTTATGAGTATTTCAAAAACTTATTTTACCCAGGTATGAATTCTTTAGATGAGACATTGTATTTTTCCATTATATCATACTTTGTCATTGATGAAATGATTCCAACTTCCATTGCTATGGCCTTGCTAGTCACTGGATGATCTCCAGTGATCAATACAACCTATTTAGGAAAGATAATAGTTTAAAATCATGAAATAAATTTCTAATGGGTCACCGAAGTATCCGTTCTCAACCAATCTACTAAAAAACAGGCTCTTTATATTTTATTAAAAAGGTTAATTAGAATAAAATATGAAAGTTAACGACCTGGCATTGCATATAATAGAATTATACATTCATTTTTAATTTAAGGTATTTTATTATACTTTAAAAAAATTCTGAAAAACAATATTTATAAGCTCTATTTAATTACAGTAATCTACGTTATTACAAAACATTATATTAGCTCTGATTTAATTTAAAATTTAATTATTTATACACCCCCCCTTTTTTTTTCCTTTTACTTCTAATTTATACATCCATTTTTAATTTTCTCACTTAATATAGCAATTTTATAAAAGCTTGAAAATTTTTAACATTTTCTAATCCATAATTCAGATATAAATCCAAGTTTATGTTGAAATGAATTCAGAAATTCATTGTAGTAGCTATATCTGGACACCTACGTGATAATCTAGCATAATTTGTGTATATATATATATATATATACAGTCGGTAACAAAAGTGTCCGAACACTAGCAAAAATTCTTGTGTAAAAAAAGCACATACGGTTATGTTAAATAAATCCTTGTCGAATCCTGTTCTTAGTCAGTGTAAGAACAAGATTCGATAAGGATTTATTTAACAAAACCGTATGAAGTGTACTTTTTTTACATAGGAATTTTTGCTAGTGTTCGGACACTTTTGTTACCGACTGCATATATATGTATATATACAGTCGATAACAAAAGTATCCGAATACTAGCAAAAATTCCTATACAAAAAAAAAAAAAAAAAAAAAAAATCTAGTTGGCATAGGTGGGCTCTGCTCAGTTCCCCATCATATTTATGTTCTCATAAATTTCTAATGCGAGATATATTATAATCATGTTAAAAAAAAAAAAAAAAAAAAAAAAAAAAAAGAATTTGACCAAAGCTTGATACAGTGACAGAATGAAATCCCCGCCTAATAGGCTATCCACCGTTTACTTCGATATATTTATCTTATTCTAATCTATTAATTTATCTTATCAGGGTCAATTCCGTTGTTTAGTTTTCATGCTACTATTTCCAATGCAATAATCCTCAAAATTCATATTTATATGAAAAATTTACAATTTCGCTATGTTGATAAAATCGTAAATTACGAATAATTTACGAAATTTTCCTAGTAGAATATTTGTATTCAATCATGGTCAAACAAATATCATAAACGTAATTTTGAAGTTGTCTAATGTATTTAGGATCCTCAAAATGGAAGTTTATGCTCAATTTTGCCTTATTCTCACATGTTAAGTAAATCGTAAATTCCAAATGACTTACGAATTTTTTTAATTGGAAAAATCATAGTCTATGATATTCAGGCCAGTATCCTAAATAATATTTCGAAAGTGGTTTGACATCTTTACGATGAAAATATCCCTCAAGATTGACGTTTATGTGAAATTTAGCTCTACTCTGCCATGTTAAGAAATTCGTAAATTTCCAATAACTTACGAAATCTTTATATTGGAAAATTCATAGTCATTAATATTCATGCCAGTGTCCTAAATAATATTTAAAAAGTAGTCTGACATCTTTACGATGAAAATATCTCTCAAAATTGACGTTTATGTGAAATTTTGCCCTATACTGTCATGTTAAGAAATTCGTAAATTTCCAATAACTTGCGAAATTTTCAAAGTAGCATATTTATAGTTACTGATGTTCCTTCCGGCATCAAAACATATATTTTAAAACTGGTCTGACATTTTTACAGTAAAAAGTTTCCATTTAATGCAGGTTTAAGTGAATTTTTGTCCTATTCTCCCATGTTAAGAAAATCGTAAATTTCTAATAACTTACGAAGTTTTTAAATTCGAATGTTGCAAATGAATAGGGTTCTTGCCAGTGTCGAAAGTAACATTTTAAAACTGATCTGACCTCTCTGCGACAATTTTTTCTTGAGATATCGTGAACACAGACTAACAAACTAACGGACTAACACACTAACCCACTAACAGACTAACAGACACCCTACAGACAGACACCATAGAAATTTAGTCATTTTCAGATTCCTCATACCTGAAAACGTGTAGAAAAGTAAAAAAACCGAGGTCGAAAATTTTCACGATTACCTTAGTTCCTCATACCTGTAGTATGATGGGGAACTAAAAAATACAATTAATACTGTTTTGTTAAATAAATCCTTGTGGAATCATGTTCTTAGACTGACTAAGAGCAGGATTCCACAAGGATTTATTTGAAAAAAAAAAAAAGTGTTAACTCAATTTTTTCTATATAGGAATTTTTGCTAGTGTTCAGATAGTTTTGTTACCAACTGTATGTACTGATAAACAGAGCTTTAATAATATAAAGGTTAATAAATATTACCAGCAATTCCAACAATTAAAATGATCAGTATCAAATCAAACCAAAAATACAAAAAGGCTTAGATAATGGCATGTTTGCCTTCCAACGTCATCGGGGGCCTGGTAGAATACAAACATGCAAAGTGAATGTTTTTATGTCGCAAAGATAGAGAAAGCTAATTATATTTTTGCTCCTAGCCCAAAACATTCAACCAGACAAAATAAGAAAAAAACTGAAATCAAAGTTAAGTCACCAACAAAATGAGAAAATCTTACACATAAACGGAATATGTTGGAATGATTAAACTGATACCAAAGTTAACTTACACAAAATGAGAAAATCCTACAGATAAATTAAAGATATTGGAATAATTAACCAACCAATTAAATAAGAAAGATAAATTTTGCAGAAAATGAAAATTAACTTTGATATAAAACATGATCTTTATCACACAGCACATGTAAAAATTGACAACAGTAAACCGTTAAAGGCACAGTTAATGGCCAAGAATAATGGAATAAGTTAAGATTTCAAGAACCAATTCGAATATGAAAGAATTCTAAATCCTTAAATTAGGCTCAAGAAAAATAACATGAATAGTGCTTCAATCTACAATAGTATAATGCAAAGAATTAAATAATAATAATAATAAATAAAAACTAATATAAATTTATTTATAAAGTTCGATAGGGTTACTTAAACTGTATTTATTACAACACAACATTTAACATAAACAAATTTAATTTCTAGACTTAAGATAAACATTATTGATGGAATAAAAATATCTTTAAATATTAATTAAGTTTTTGGAATATCCATTTTTCAACTCTAATTTTTTTTTTTTTTTTTTTTTTTATTAAATTTTTGGGATATCCATTTGTCAAAGTAAGATTTTTAAAATATCTAAATTATTTGTTTTCATAATTATCAGACACTAAATATTTTATACGTAGATTAAAATTAAGAAGAATATTAACAAAAAGCGATTTATGTAAACATGTTAAAAAATTACTTTAAAGGCGAAACATTTACGTTTATCACATATGTCAAATTCTTATTGAAATTATCATTAAAAATAATTTTTAAATCTAAGAAATTAATTACATTAGATTAAATCAGTATTACTAAGAGAAGGATTATCGGGATAATCAACCGGTAAATATTGATAATTGTTATGTTTATCCATACATATTATAATTATGTCATTAATATATCGTACTAATTTAAAATTAATGCATACAATGTCACGCTCATAATAATCTTTATATATAAAAATTTCGTGTCACGGTGTTTGTTCGCGATCAACTACTAACCAAATGAACAGCTTTTAATGAAATTTTGCACACTGTGTGCAGTTTGGTCCAACTTCAGAGATAGGATAGTTCTTATTTCAATTTATAGTCACAATATTTTTTTATTGCAAATTATTTGTTTATTATATGAAAAAGGGTGAGTTCCATAAGTTTAATTGTTGCCAAAAACAAAACAACAACAATAAATAAATAAATAAATAAATAAAAATACGATTTCATTTTTTTTCGACATAAAAACAAATACATTTAATCAAACGTGAACGTTAAAAAATTATAAAAAGTCAAATTACGCATCTCAGAAAAATTGACGTCATAATCACTTTAAAAGTTTTATACACATTGATAAAGTGCTAATGTAGTTCTATACAAAAGCGAAATGTGACGCCGCTGACCGTCTGTGGAGCCAAGAAAAATATTTCCTATATTAATCGCCCATTGGACTTTTTGTAAAAAATTATTAAAAATCGAGGAAGATTATTTCCCGATTTTAATCCCCGTATTTGGGTATAGATATATATTAGTTATCCTGTGCATGCGTTAGATTAAGTTATTTTGCTGTCAAATTGACAAAATTTTAAATTTAAATTTCAAAACTCTGTCGTCAATGGCATTTTTTTAAATTATTTATTATTATTATTTATTATTATTTTTATTATTATTATTATTATTATTGTATTTGGCGAACAAAAACGTAACACGAAAATATACATGCCAGATGTATACCATTTTCGTAATATGTATTGTACGAAATATTGTTTCATATTATTCATTACTCTCTTAATATAAGTTGTTAAAATAACCATGATTTTTGAAAGGAATTAAGTATGTTTGCCAGATAATTTGGCGATATTTTTTTTTTTTTCCGCCAAGGATGACAGATATGAAATCTATTCCGCTGCTACATATTAGTACCTTATATCATATACTTTATTTAGACATTTGAAAACAAATTTGACTTCAAATTGTGATAGAATATTTAGCATTTTCCTTTTAATTAGTATATTAGTTGGATATTTATTGTGTAAATATCATCCTTTGAAATAAAATGTTTATGTTTTCAATCGAACATGGAATTTTGCCATTTTTTTTCTAGAGTTTTGAAATTTAAAATTCAAATTTTATTAATTTTACAGCAAAAACAACTTAATCTAGATAACTTATACATATCAATACCCAAATATGGGTATTAAAATCGCAAAATAATTTTCCTCAATTTTTGATAGCTTTTTACAAAAAATCCAATGGGCGAATAACATAGGAAAAACTTTTTCTTGGCTCCACATACGGTCAGTGACGTCATCATTTCAACAAAAATTTAAAAACATGGTATATAATTTTTTTTTTTTTTTTTTTTTTTTTTTTTTTTTTAAATCTTATAATTATTCTTATCTTAATCCTCAATGTTTCCCATCTTGATTAACTTGAATTTACTATTAAAATTTTAACATACTCAAAATCTTCTCATCACTTAGTTAAAATATATTAATCTTTTCCAAAATCAAAATGATACCTGTATTTACTTTAAATACCCAATATTTCATAAGGTATCCTACTTTAAAATTTTAAAATATTTATCAAGTTTACTTATTTTTCTGGCTTAGCCATATTGTTTTCCTTTTTATAACTACAGGTGTTGCCATCATATAAATATTTAAAATGATGAGATAGTTTTATAATAAAATTATCCATAATAGCATATATTATATTTCACTCCTCCATAAAAATTGATTTTAAAATCATCTGCTTCATTTATACATTTATTTTAATAGAATTTTAATAAAAATTAAATTACATATTAGTCATTTTAGCATTTTAATCCAAAATAGCTTTAGACATATCTATTATATTACACTCATCCATAAAAATTATTTTTAAAATCATCTGCTTCTTTTATACTTTTATTTTAATAGAATTTTAATAGAATTTAATTTATATATTAGTCATTTTAGCACTTTTATCCTAAGTAGCATTAGAAATAATATATTTCACTTCTCCATTAAAATTTATAAGACCCTAAAATAAAATGTAGTTGTGCTTAATATCAACTTTACGAAAATTTTTATCAAACGATTCCAAATTTTGACCTAAGGTTCAAATCTCAACCTAGTGGGATTTTACATCGGATACAACGTTTTCGTCTTTATTCGCAAATAATAATTTGACTGTATTGAATAGTTTATAGCAATATAATTCAACGTATAACTTAGCCACAGCAATGCGTGGCCGGGTCTGCTAGTTGTTATATAATATTATCTATAGATAATTGAATATGCTGGAAATATTTACAATTTTCCTTTCCTAGTAATCTTACTACTGGAATATTCAGTTATTGAATATGACTATATTACGTTATTAAAATTTAATATTGCAGCAATCAGAGATGGGATTTTACTATTCATTGTATAAGTTTAAAATGCACAGCTTTAACATGCTGAGAATTATATGAAATAGTATAATTTATTTTTTTGTTAAAAAACATTTTTTTCGGTATTAAAAGAACGTTTTATACTTCCTTATTCTTTAACCTCGCATTTTTATTGTTTTCTAACTTGTGAATTTCACTCTTGAATTTTCTTCAATTCAAATTACTGAAAATAAAGTTTTGTTAAGGTAATCAAAGCTGCTCCGATTTTCCTTTTTTCAAATATCAGTATTATTAATTACAGAAAAAAGTATAAAACTTATAACATACGCCCGAATCTTTCATTCATTACCATAATCTTTAAAAATAAAGAATAGGAGAATTTAATACTTTCCTCTTCTTTTCCTTCGAAAATATTTTAGCGATGATAATCCCTTATTTCACTTTTTATTGAAGCAAAAAAGTAGCTATGCTAATGAGAAAACGGCGACAGCCTATGCTAATGCGCAAATTAATCAAAGTACATGATTAAAAAAAAGTATACTTTAGGTTCGAAATGATAAGGTTTGTATCTTCTTTGAAAGCGGTTGTATTCTTTCTTCTCATGACTAACAACTGTCACATTGAAGAAGTTTGAACCAATCATTCATGTTAATTTAAGAAGTTACAGCAAGGATAAGAATTCATACTATTCTTCTTCTTCTACTTTATTCTTCAAAAAAGGATCCTTTTGCACTGATGTTTGATTCGTTAGAATTGATGCATATACTGCATAAATCACCGAGATTTCCTGGAAAATTTGGGTCCCATCAAAAGATAATACTTTATGTTCCAATTAAAACATTAAATTAATTCTTATAATGAAGACGATTGCTTTTTGTTTGAAATAATAGAAATTATCTGGTTTATCACTCACATGAGTCTTTCTTACCCTGAAATTTATTACTATAATTACAGATTGGAGAATAAGGGGTAAAAAAACGACTACTGTCATATAAACCTTATGTTAAAAAAAAAAAAAAAAAATCAAATAAGGTTTCGGAAGAGGTTTATTTAACAAATATATCTGTGTAAGGGGAGCGGTAGCCCTCCCCCTCACCACCACAACATTTGATTATTGTACCTACATTTATATAATTTGAAGATCCAATTATTCAAATCACGTTGCAAAAGGTCTTTTTTTTTGTGAAAAAACCCTTATGAAACCCTTATGAGATCAGTTTTAAAATATTACTTTCGATACTGGCAAGAACCCTATTCATTTGCAACATTCGAATTAAAAAACTTCGTAAGTTATTAGAAATCTACGATTTTCTTAACATGGGATAATAGGACAAAATTTCATTTAAACGTGCATTAAATTGAAATTTTTACTGTAAAAATATCAGACCAGTTTTAAAATATCAGTTTTGATGCCGGAATGAACATCAGTAACTATAAATATGCTACTTTGAAAATTTCGCAAGTTATTGGAAATTTACGAATTTCTTAACATGGCAGTATAGGGCAAAAGTTCACATAAGCGTCAATTTTGAGAGATATTTTCATCGTAAAGATGTCAGACTACTTTTGAAATATTATTTAGAACACTGACATGAATATTAATGACTATGAATTTTCCAATATAAAAATTTCGTAAGTTATTGGAAACTTACGAATTTCTTAACATGGTAGAATTGAGCAAAATTTCACACAAAACGTCAATCTTGAGGGATATTTTCATCGTAAAGTTGTCAAACCACTTTTAGTGCCCCATTATACTATAGGTATGGGGAACTTAGGTAATCGTGAAAAATTTCGACCTCGGTTTTTTGACTTTTTTATACATTTTCAGGTGTGAGGAACCCGAAAATGACAAAATTTGTATGGTGTCTGTCTCTAGAGTGTCTGTTAGTGTGTTAGTCCGTTAGTGTGCTAGTGTGTTAGTCCGTTAGTGTGTTAGTGCGTTAGTCCGTTAGTTTGTTAGTCTGTTTACACGATATCTCACGAACAAATGATCGCAGAGAGGTCAGATCAGTTTTAAAATATTACTTCCGATACTTGCAAGAATCCTATTCATTTGCAACATTCGAATTAAAAAACTTCGTAAGTTATTAGAAATTTACGATTTTCTTAACATGGGAGAATAGGACAAAAATTCACTTAAACCTGCATTAAATGGAAACTTTTACTGTAATTATGTCAGACCAGTTTTAAAATATCAGTTTTGATACCAGAAGGAACATCAGCAACTATAAATATGCTACTTTGAAAATTTCGCAAGTTAATGGAAATTTACGAATTTCTTAACTGGTAGTATACGACAAAATTTCACACAAACGTCAATTTTGAGAGATATTTTCATCGTAAAGATGTCAGAATACTTTTAATATTATTTAGGACACTGGCATGAATATTAATGACTGTGAACTTTCCAATATAAAAATTTCGTAAGTTATTGGAAATTTACAAATTTCTTAACATGGCAGAATAGAGCAAAATTTCACATAAACGTCAATCTTGAGGGATATTTTCATCGTAAAGATGTCAAACCACTTTCAGAATATTATTTAAGATACTGGCATAAATATCATAGACTATGATTTTTTCAATTTAAAAAATTCGTAAGTTATTTGGAATTTACGATTTACTTAACATGTCACAATAAGGCAAAATTGAGTATAAACTTCCTAGTTTCTACGCTCAGACAGTTAGCCTTAATCCATGCATAATCACCACATCTCCCTGTTTCACAATGCAATCTTCGCAAAAGCACAATATCAGCTCATTTTACAGATTTACGCTTGTGTTTATTTCTTGGAGCCAATTGTGTTAGCTGTTCTTTTCTAAATCTATTTCAATAGTACCAAATATTCTGACAATGTTTGTGTTTGTTTCGGGGCTAATTGGAGTCAGTGGCATCTAGATCAAGAACGCCAATCTCTTGAATATCTTGTAAAAAACTTGAAGGCCTCATAGGATTGAACTTATCTGATTCTCCGGATTGATAAGTTAAAGGTCGCTTATTCTTCATAGCGTCAATTTAGTACAATGTAGTAGAAAGATCTTCAATGTTGAAAGATGATTTACCAAGAGTTCTTAGTAGGAAATTCGCTCTGAATGAGACGCTTCCATATTCCATAAGCGGCGGTTGGAAGTATGAATCTACATTTAATAGGAGTTAGATTGTTAGCACCCTCAAAGTTGGTCCCATTGTCGCTGTAGTTTGTTGAAATTTTCTCGGGGCATGGATAAAACCTTTTGTTGACAGACACAATTAACTCTTGTTTCTGACTCAGCCAAAACGCAGATGAGAGGGTGAAGTAACAAGTGGTTTTAAATATAACTTATCCTTTTGTGTACTTCAACAATTCACTTCGCGTTTTGAAGAAATAATCTAATGAAACTTCTGGTAAGATCGAAACAACAATTTGAAGTCTAGCATGACAGCTCCTTAACCCTTCAGTCACAGTGTTCCCGCTGATGGAATATCTAATTTTAATTCTCAAGTGCAAAGACTCATCCCGGAAATTTTTTAGCAAAAATTTAGATTTATAACATAGCAGAAAAGGCCCTTCTTTTTAACCTGAAAATTTAAAATTTCTTTCATTTTAATTTTGTTCGTAAATTCCGGTGGCAGGGTAATTTAAATGAGCCAAATTAACCTGCGCCGCAAAGGGTTAAGTGAAGTTTCTAATCAAATACTTAACCATGCTTTAATAGTAACGATATCGTATATTTGAAAGAAAAAATATATTTTCTATCTTATAAATTTATTTTGAATCGTAACATATTGTCATCATTTTTCATATAAAGGAGGCTTTTCATTGTTTCCATGAAATCACCGAAACGTCCTAACTATATACGAATATATATGCAAAAGATCTTCCTTTTTTTTAAATAAAATTTTGCATCTCCTTAGAAAGAATGTTAAAATATATAGTGTATCTTAATACGTTATTTATCTGCATTATTTTCTGTTAGTATTTGACTACAATAAAATAGTATAAAAGTTTCTTTTTAAACTTACACTAGTTAATTACACGTGGAATATAACTAATCTGGTGTGTCGCTCACACGACTTTCTCTTACCCTGAAATTTAATACTACAAATACTGGTTCGAGATTAAGAGGTAACATAACGAGTACTGTTATGTAAACCTATGTTAAAGCAATACAAATTAGGCTTCAGAAGAGTTTTATATGATAATTAGTTCTGTGTGAGGGGACTACCGCCCCTCAATCCCCCCGTTTCATTACTGCACCTATATTTATACAGAATTTAAATCTGTAATTAAAATTAAAAGTTCACTTAGAATTATTCGGACAACTTTTACACGCAACATTCTTTGAAACTTATCAGTCTATATCAAAATTTTCCAGCAACAAACTTACAATTAATTTGAAAATACAACTTTTGGATCTTCTGAAATTATTCGTTTTTAAGCTACTCTAAGAGACAAAGACAAAGATCAAACTTTAAAAAACTTGATTTTGGTAAACAGGCAACGTCAAAACGTGTAAATACACAAAACACAAGCGATGAATATTTTGCTTAAAAACATACATTATTTATCATATGTCTATGAGGAATTTATTTCAATTCCTGAACAGCTTTCCTGGACATGGTAAAATATTATAGTAAAGCACTTCCACTAACAATAAAAAAGAATGTTATCGCTTAAATATTTTCAGCCCTGTATATCTTTTGAAGATTATGTACAAACCACATAGTGCACCTAAATATAATCCTATATTAATAATATGCGGCACAACCTGAAATGCATTTCCGTCAATTTTCAGCTATTGTCGCACTATAATCTAGTTCGTTTATGTAGCCCTGTAAATGAACAATGAATGATTTTTATGCCATATTCTACACGAGGCATGTTTTTACGCATATAAAAAATATATATTCATTTCATTTGGTTTAGTGCAGTCTATAGAAGTTAATGTCTACTTATCTGCAATTTCACTCATAGACGTAATGCATTTGAATATTCAGTGTCCCTGTACACGAACCATTTGCCTCATCTCAACGAAGTGCTTAGTGTAGCCTCTCTATATGATACGCATTTAGAATACCAAGTTTGGACTTTCTGCGGCTATTTGTTCTTCAGATGTGCTAACAGACAGACACACAAATATATACACAGATAGACACACACACATACAGACCAACCTCTTAAAACATGATTTTCGGTTTCAGGGAACCTCAAAACGTGTCAATATAACAAAAACTTACTTTCTAAAATTTGACCTCGAAACAATATTTTCTCTACCTTATGGGTTAGAGAAAGTAAAAATTTTTAAATTAAGTTCAATGTATGTGTATATCTGCTGAACAAGTTATATAGATCCTCCTTGAAGTTATTTGAACTTAGAATAATTATTAACGTATCCAAGGAAAATCCTACTACTTAAAGAGGAATCCACTCAAATAATTTAATCGATTACAGAACGTTCAGTTTTGAATCTTGAATTAATGATTTGATCGAAAAGGACTATCAAAATGTATTGGTTCGATTTGATATAATACAGCTAATAATGGATGAATCGAATACAGATTTTAATTAATAATCACTATGAATTTACCAATAATATGCTTTCGTAATATATACGTGTGGTATACATTGTGAGCTTTTTTTAAAAAAACTAACATATGTAATTATTTTTTTTACTTAAAAAGGCTTCGTTTATTCAGATAGCTAATAAGAAATTTTATTTCAGTTTATAAATAAGGATAGAATTTATCGAACTTTGACAATAATTAAAAAGATAATAGACGAAATGTCAGTGAGATCTTCCTTGTTGAGACTCAGAAAGATTTTGAGTTCAATGTATCTCCCTGTGTGTGCGTACCGAAATAGCGGCTGCAAAAATCACCCGTTTGATTTGCAAATTGGAACATATGTTCAGGAGTCTTAAAGAATTAGCTGTATGTTTTTGGTTGAGCATTCTGTTGGCGGTTCGTGTAAAGAAACACAAGAAAGTTTTTCTTATCATTACTGCCTACGGACTGAAACTTACCTGTACCGTGATAATAGCCTCAAAATTTACCTAATTGGTTTACATATTAGTACATATATTCACCAGCTATACAGAAATAGCTATATATAATTTGGTGTGTATAGTTAATATTTCGTGTACAGGGGCAGAAAATATTACGTCTTACATTACGGCTTATGAACAAAACCTAAACACATCTATGGTGATGATAATCACCAAAAAATTTAAGAAGGTAATTTAAAAGTCATTAGCAGCATATTTCTAGCATAAGCACCTATTAATAAAATAAAAAACAGTCATTTCAATTCATATTTATTACCCTTGTGTGTTTACATTAAAAGCTATTATTATTTCAAGCAGGTCATTATAGTTCTAAAAATAGATTTATAATGGATTTTCGCCGACTAAGCGGCGTCTAGTATAACTGCCGGTTTTGTACGTTGAGTGTTGAAGGTCAATTGGCGATGCTTTTCAATGTCAAATAGATCTAACTTTTGTAACGATTTTTTTATTCAAAATTTTTGTATTAAAATGATAGGAGGACAAAGAAACAGCTTGGCACTCTTTTGGCTGAATTTTAAGGATGCCAACTTTTGGGGTTGCAATTTAAGTTCTCTGAGGCTGGCAGATTTAGTTAAGCTTTTCGATTTTGACTTCGTGAGAGTTAGACGTTTTGAGTTTGGTTCCTCCTCTCCTCCCGTCCCAATTACCGTACGAGATATCTTCCGGTTCGCAGTAATTATTGAAATGTAGTAATTTTTCGAAAATAACTGTTTTCAAGAAACCAGCAATAAAAGCACCAATTAATCTAATTGTGTCTGCTTACTTTTTCTGCAAAGGAATTTTCATTCAACAGATTTTTTAAGAACTTCGACACGGCCCTTATTGTCATGGATCTGGGTAACTGTTTTGGTGATTATTATCACCATAACATCTTAGCATGAATACAATGCATTCAACAAAATGAAGTTAAAATAAATTTCCGAGGGACTAAAAAGTATGTTTTCTGAGGAAAATGTGTGCTTAGACTTAAATATTAATGTACAGGACCTTACAAAAGTGATCGTACAATGTTACGTGTTGGTCATAATTATGTCAAAATTCGTACAATTATCATGAGCGACATAAAATAATTTGTATGATTTTTACTGATGATTCACTGTTCATGGTTCATTTACAGGGACACATAAAATAGGTTCGTGTAATTAGATCCTATGGACAGATTTTTATTTAAACGCATTTTAAAGCGTTTTTGCTGCATTCAACATAATGAAATGAACATACATAATTAAGTTGCATAAAAGCAAATTTTACTTTCCGAACACTATAGTGAGGAAAGTATTGTAATCATGTCAAAAATCCGAATTTGAGATTTTCATGTTTCTATACGTTTCCGAGATCCCCTGAGTCCGTTTCCACTATTTTTACGATGATATATGTATGTGTGTGTGTATGTATGTGTATATGTCTGAGAGTGAACACGCTAGCGTCTAAACGCATTGTTCGAAAAAGCTGAAAGTTGGTACGTATATTGTAAGTCACCATAGTACGAACCCTATAGATTTTGGTTAATCTAGAACTTAGAACTTATAGTTCTTTTGCAGGGACACCAGGAAAAATTCTTTATCATTATGGCCTATGGGGCCAAATTTTTAACGTCTAAACGCCTTATTAATCTGAGCAAAAAATTTGTACATATGTTATACGTCACAGTTGCACCAACTGTATAAATTTTGGTGAATTTAGCACTTACAGATTTTTACAGGGACAGAAAGAAAAATTCTTTATCATTATGGCATATGGGACCAAATTTTTGAAAGTGCGATAGCATCTAAATGCATTATTCTATTGAGCTGAAAATGTATATGAATATTATAAATCACTGTTGAACTAAATATAAGCATTTTGGTGAATCTAGCATTTATAGGTTTTTACAGGGACACAACGAAAAATTCTTTATCTTTGTGATCTGTGGGCTCAAAGTTCAGTAGCGTTAAAAAAAAAAAAAAAAAAAAAAAAAAAAAAAAATCATGTAATATATGGAGAAAAATACTCAAACACTCTATTATGGTATTCTCTCTTTTGTTTGTTTAACATCTCCTCTTTCTTTACTTTATCTACAGAACTGTTAATTACTCAATGTTCGGAAAGTCGAGTGGAGTCACTTCAGAATTTTTTAGAAACGTATCCAATTATGTAGAGAGTTATACATATATGTATACATATTAATTAATAATCTTTCAATTATAGTTTTAAAAAATTAAAGAACACGCTTTTATAGAAATGTGAACTAAAAAGCACAAAATATCTATCTTAGTATTAAAATGCAGGGTAAGAGAAAATCGTGAGAGTGACACACCATAATATTTACATATATTTAAATCTTTAATTAAAATAATTTAGAATTAAACAAAAATCATTTTAAAAAAATCTCCCCAGACTGGGCTCGAATGCTGGACCTTTAGGTTTGTAGCGCAGAGCTTTACCTCACAGCCACAACGTTCACGTAGGGAAAGTCTTTTTACACAATATAGATTTTTTGTTTGCTCTCAGAGCGGTTACAAACATAAATTATACATACAAACATACATACAGGTGAATCTAATAAACGCGTGTTAAAAAGGTAGTGTCAGTGTGTCTATGTGTATGTCGGTGGATAGCGTAGCGGGAAGACGGTAGCGCAAAGAGTCACGTGACTCGACGCGAACATGCCTCCCGAGGTGTCCGAGTGCACCCTGAAGCCCAATTTTCGAATTTTTCATTTTTTTTTTTTTTAATTATTTAAATTATATTACCTTTAAATTAGTTTTAGTTTTAAATCATAGTAATCTTTTGCCAAAAATGTTTGTGCGTTCTCTCTTTTATTTTTTCCTTTATTTATTTGTATTTTTATTTTTATTTTTATTTTTTGGACGTAAAAAGAAATATGTTTAATCAAACATGAACAATCCAAAAATTATAAATAATTAAGTAATTAATCTCTGAAAATTAATGTCTTTATAAGATGTTATTACAAGCTAATCATACCCAATTTAAATCAACGTCTAACCAAATATAAACATTATCTAAATTCCTTCTATTAGTTCCTCAGGTACAAAAGGTTGTTTAAACATCCCACAGACACAGAGACAGTCATTTTCTAAAAAAAGGCGAATCATATTTAGGTCATCTCAAAACGTGTAAATTCTTAAAAAAAAACAGAAGTCGAATATTTTCTAGAATCCAATACTTTTTCTACATAGTTTTGTATAACAGCGCTACTTCCCGGTTAACATATACAAAAATTTAATCGTTATATCATCTCACAATTACCATTTACAGATGTAATTCTATGCAATTTTCCCCGAGAAATGTTGAGATATAATCATCTTAGAAACCGCAGAAAGTAATACCAACGCCGGTTTTCGGCCTATGTGCACCAAAATTCAAAAAGAATATTTTTTCATAATGTACATCACACGTAGGTTTTGGTGCATTTATATAGAACAAAAGCTGAGATATAACTTTCGCATAAACGAAAAATAATACAAAATAGCAGCGTCACCTATCATCCAATATACACCCAGAGTGAATCAGCATAGTTTCACCTAATATCTATCTCACATGCCAAGTTTTATACATTTATACTATGCAGATACAGTTCGCTCCAAATTTCCGTATATGTTCAATAGTATAAAATTACAATCTTCCATTCATTCACTCAATAAGCATTTGAATTGCTGCAATGACTGTTTCTTCTTAAAATAAAAAATTTGTAGCTGAAAGTATAGGAATACTACAGCTGTACAAAGTACTGTTGTGTGGTTTAATTTTAATTTTAAGAAATTGCCAGATTTAACAACTTTCTTATACAGGAATTTTAAATACAAAAGATTCCGTGTATAAAATGAAAAAGTGCATAAAATAAAGTTATTTTTGATTACCTTCTGGACATCATATGAGAATTTTTTTTTCTCAATGTTTATTATATCTTTCGAACGATACCACTTTCAATCCTCTACTCCTATAATTAATATATTAAAAAGGTACTAAAAATTTATCGTTTGCATATTAATATGTAAATCGTGCGAAGAATAAAAAGAGTTTAACTTATTTATAATCAATAGTTTTAAGTGAACGGGACTAACAACATTTCATTTGTAAATATTCTTGTACATAGCTGGAATGAAACAACGGGACTACGAGACAGACGTCGAGAAAGGGATGAGTGAACAAAAGGGCAATTTATTGATCATTACCTACTCAATCACGACTATTCATCTTAAACGACCCGCGAAATGATATCGCTGCACAATATTTATAATAATATACTTGTTTTTATATATCATTAGCACATTTATATTTTGAACTATTTTATATAATAATATATATATATATATATAATGCATTTTTCTATCTTATTTTAAAATCAGTAAAAGTATTAGATATATTATTAAAATATCATTCTAGATAATTTAATAGATTCTAATTAGTTTCATGGCGACTAACTATATTTCAAAATGCGTTATGATTAGAGACATGTTAATTTATTTTTTATAATTTGGATTGATCGATGATTAAATGGAAGCTGATATAGCAGTATTCGATATTGAAACATTGAAACGGATATTATAATAACTTAAAATAAATTTGAAGCCTATAAAGTATTTATCATTAAAATTTCGTTTTAATTATCATAGTTTTTTAACTGTATTAATTTGTTTGTGTACTCATATGTAAATGTGGTTTGTGAGAAATTAAAACCTGCCTTTGTGAAAGTGTGAAATAATACTAATTTACAAATAACAGTGCGACATGTTGTTCTTCTATATTTTGTAACTTCATAAATCAGTGTTTAAAAGGAATGAAAGTAACAGTGAATTTACATACATATTAAATAACTAGCAAGCTTTGCCCGCTTCGATGGTCAATATATTGAAATGAATCCTCAAAACACCATATCATTATTAATAATAAAAAATCTGATGTGGGCAGCACATGACTTCCTTATACACTTTTAGAAATATACATAACATTAAAAAACGTTGACATTGTACCCGAAACAGTTGGCTAAAAATATTTAAAAAAAAAAGAAAATGAATTATCACCGTGTTCTGCGCTTTTCTGAAAGTTAGTTAAAAACCGATTGCAAGATTTGTACTGGTAACGCTGACGAAGGCAGCAGTGACCCGAAACAATTGGCTAAAAATATTTTAAAAATGCATTGTCACAGTTTTCTGAACTTTTCCGGGAGTTTTAAATGTCTAGCTAGTCGGGAAGTTAGTTAAAAATCGATTCCAAGATTTGTACTGGTAACGCTGCCGAAGGCAGCAGGGATCCTACACAGTTGGCTAAAAGTATTAAAAAAAATGCATTTTCACCGTGTTCTGATCCAGTCTGAAAGTTCCAAATGTCTAGCTAGTCGGGAAGTTAGTTAAAAATCGATTCCAAGATTTGTACTGGTAACGCTGCCGAAGGCAGCAGGGATCCTACACAGTTGGCTAAAAATATTTAAAAAATGCATTTTCACCGTGTTCTGATCTTGTCTGAAAGTTTCAAATGTCTAGCTAGTCGGGAAGTTAGTTAAATAAATTTTCTATTGAATAGCATAAACGCTGCTGAAGGCAGCAGGTACAGTGGCGGATTTAAGGGGGGGGGGGCTGAAATTCACAATTGAATATTGCAACTGTAAATATTTTATTTGCATAGAATAACATTTTGAAAAATCTCAGCCCCCCCCCCCCCCTCCCCAAATGCCAAGTTCTGGATCCGCCACTGAGCAGGTATCGGAAAAAGTTGCCTAAAAATATTTAAAAAATGCATTGTCAACGTGTTCTGAGCTTTTTTGAAAGTTTCAAATGTCTAGCTAGTCTGGAAGTCAGTTAAATTGCAAGATTTGTCTAAACCGTTTTTGAGTTATTAGCGTTTTTTGATACATTATGGCCAAAACCTATGTATTTTTGTCATTATGAACCTTATTTTCCTAAATATCTCCAAAACGAAAAATCATACAAAGTCCAAAAAGGGAGGTGCACAACTAGATGTTATAACAAACCTATGTACCAATTCGCAACTTTCTACGTCCAGCCGTTTTTGAGTTATGCGACATACACACACACAGACACACACACACACATACAGACGTCACGAAAAATCGTGTAAAATCTCTTATATCTCCAAAACGAGAGCTCGTGTTAAGACGACACTTGCAGGTGTGCAACTAGACATCATGACAGTCACATGTATAAATTGGTAACATTCAGGGATCATTCGTTTTCGAGCAATGTGAAATACAAAATCCATTTCGCAAATCGGGATTACTATACTTCCTTATACTTTGTATAAGGAAGTAAAAAATCTTAAAAAAAAGAAAAAAGAATCATTGAAATTAGTCAAAACATAAGTTTAAGTTTCCGCTATTTTCTGCAGCGGTATTCCCGCACGCCACAGTCGATTCTGGAGTCCCAGTGGAGCCTCTTACCTGCGTTTTACTCTCTGTTTTTATTTATTTATTTATTTATTATGGAATACTTGGCTGAAGGTGGCTGTCATGAAAAAAATGTTCCTTGGCGAAAATTTTTTTATCTACTTCAGCATCAAACATTAAAAAGTACCCAGGATTATCAATAAACAAAGCTCTTTAATATAGATCTGAATTATCTTCCATTTTATTATTATTTAATTTTCATAATGACGTTATTTTGTCATGTGCCAGAGTAAATTTAATATATATACATTTTTTTTATTATTATTCGCGTGAAAATATATTTTATTTTATGTCGAAAAATAAATTAACTTGTAAACTTCTTTGGCAACAATTAAAAATTAAAATAAATGATTTTAAATCTTTATTATAGAAGAAATATCTATATTATATAGAATATATAATGTATCTAACGTTTTGCTTCCTCCCCCTCCCCTTCGGGACTAAATTTCTAAAATTCCAAAAATTGGTTTTTAGGTATTTGTGTTAGCTATATTCTAGTGCAAAGATTTTACGGATATCTGTTTTTTTCTTTGGGATATAAAGGTTTTTGGGAAATCACGTTTTTCCCCCCTCTACCTCCTTAAGAACCGAATTTCTAAAATTCCAGAAATTAGTTTTTAAGCTTTTATGTTTTTTTTTTTTTTTTTCATTGATATATTAGGGTTTTTTTGTGAAATTACTTTTTGCGCATGTGGAATCGCATTTTGCCCCGTACCCGCTCTTGTAAACCGAATTTCCAAAATTCCAGAAATCGATTTTTAGGTATTTGTGTTAGTTATGTTTTAAAGCAAACAAATTACGGATATATCTGTTTTTTTTTTTTTTTTTTTTTTTTAAATATGAAGGATTTGTGAAATCACGGTTTGCCCTCCCTTACCCCCTTGGGAGGTGAATTTCGCAAAATTTCTTCTTAGTGGATGTCTACGTAACAGAAGGAACATTGTCACAAAATTTTATGCTTCTAAGTCCAGGGGTTTGGACTGGGCGATGATGAATCACTCACTCACTCAAGAAAAGCGATTTTATAATATATACACTGATGGAAAAAAAAAAATCCCAACACCAGGAAGGAGCTGTGCTAGATAAACGAAATTTGGTAGGCGTGTTTATACATCTGAAAGATGACGTCTATTCAAATTTCGAGCTACGTGCATAAGTGTGGAGCTTGTAGCGACACTATGAACATGCAAATGAGGTTTGCTTTAAATAAGCACTGTAAGGTTCGTGATCGTTATTTACAGTTGAGCTTTGACGTAGTGGGTTAATGTTAGTCAAGGATGCCCCTAAGAAGACGAAGAAGCCATTATCAACAGCTCACTGAGTTTGAACGAGGTCGTGTAGTAGGGCTACGAGAAGGTGGGTTTTCTTTCCGCGATATTCCAGAAAGACTTGGCAGGAATCTACCCACTGTGCATGAGTGTTGGCAGCAGTGGTCAAGGGAAGGTACTGCCTCAAGAAGACCGGGTTTCGGGCGGCCACGTGGCACTACTGAGAGGGAAGACCGCCGTGTTCGGCGTATGGCTGTGGCTAATCGTACTGCGTCTGCAGCTGAAATTCGAGCTGCAGTTGGCACCACAGTGACACAACGAACTGTTACAAATCGGTTACTTCCAGGACAGCTCCGAGCCAGACGCCCTGTAGCGTGCATTCAACTGACTCCAAACCACTGCCGTCTGCGACGTGAGTGGTGTCAAGCTAGAGCTCATTGGAGGACGGAGTGGAGATCTGTTGTGTTTTCTGATGAAAGCCGGTTCTGCCTTGGTCGCAGTGATAGCCGTCTGTTGGTTAGAAGGAGGCCAGGTGAACGCCTGCTAGCGACCTGTCTGCGGCCTAGACACACAGGGCCTACTCCTGGAGTTATGGTTTTGGGAGCAATTTCGTATGACAGCAGGAGCATTCTCGTGGTTATCCCACGCACCCTGACTGCAAATTTGTAGGTCAGTCTAGTGATACAACCTGTTGTGCTGCCATTCATGAACAGCATTCAAGGGGGTGTTTTCCAACAGGATAATGCTCGCCCTCATAACGCTGTTGTAACCCAACATGCTCTACAGAGTGTCGACATGTTGCCTTGGCCTGCTAGATCACCAGATCTTTCTCCAATCGAGCACGTATGGGACATCATTGGACGACAACTCCAACGTCATCCACAACCAGCATTAACCGGCCCTGCATTGACCACCCAAGTGCAACAGGTATGGAACTCCATCCCACAAACTGGTATCCGACACCTGTACGACACAATACATGCACGTTTGCATGCTTGCATTCAAAATTCTGGCGGTTACACCGGTTACTAATGTACCAACATTTCACATTTGAAATAGCTCTTCTCGCCAATGGCTCTATCTGTGATCTTGAAACTTTAACGAATTAAATATGTTACCTAGACAAATGTAATGCTGAAATTTCATTACTGTACAATAATTTTTTCTTGGTGTTGAGATTTTTTTTCCATCAGTGTATATATATTGTGTAACAATAATATAATGAATTCATTTTAACAGTTTTATAAATTTATCTGCACATTTCCAAATTTTTACTTAGGCTAGACTAACATAAAGACCTTATATTGGTCATTAAATCAATTATCAGTAAATGCAATGCAACGAATCAGTAAATTATGTATATATATTTAAATATCTTTAACAAATCCTTATAAGTCAGGCAAGTGAAATGAAAATTAGAATTATTAGTAAAGTTTCTAATGAAAATCCCAAGAGTTTAACGAGAGAGCACCGTTGGAATATATTAATCCATTATTCAACATTTAATTTTGAATTGAAAATTAAATGCTGAATCTAATGAGACTATGAAAATGAGTTTGATTTTATAGTTTAACTTAAATGCAATATAGTTTAAAAGTTTTAATTCTTTGATTTTAAAAAGCCACACACATTTATGAACATATTATTAATATTTGGAAACATCACCAAAATTCTCTCTCTCTCTCTCTATATATATATATATTTTTTTTTTTTTTTCCGCTTAGTTATATAAAAAATCTGATGTGGGCACCACATGACTTCCTTATACACTTTTAGAAATATACATAATGTTAAAAAACATTGTCACTGGACCCGAAACAGTTGGCTAAAAATATTTAAAAAAAAAATGCATGCATACGTAAAAAAAAAAAAAAAAAAAAAAAAAAAAAAAAAATTGTGCCTTGAGGGGACTCATGTCAAAGTTGTGCCTTGGGGGGGGACTCATGTCAAAGTTGTGCCTTGGGGGGGACTCATGTCAAAGTTATGCCTTGGGGGGACTCATGTCAAAGTCGTGCCTTGGGGAGGGGACTCATGTCAAAATTGTGCCTTGGGGGGACTCATGTCAAAGTTGTGCCTTGGGGGGGACTCATGTCAAAGTTGTACCTTGGGGGGACTCATGTCAAAGTTGGGCCTTGGGGGGACTCATGTCAAAGTTGGGCCTGGGGGGACTCATGTCAAAGTTGGGCCTTGGGGAGGGGACTCATGTCAAAATTGTGCCTTGGGGGGACTCATGTCAAAGTTGTACCTTGGGGGGGACTCATGTCAAAGTCGTGCCTTGGGGAGGGGACTCATGTCAAAATTGTGCCTTGGGGGGACTCATGTCAAAGTTGTGCCTTGGGGGGACTCATGTCAAAGTTGTACCTTGGGGGGACTCATGTCAAAGTTGGGCCTTGGGGGGACTCATGTCAAAGTTGGGCCTGGGGGGGACTCATGTCAAAGTTGGGCCTTGTGGGGACTCATGTCAAAGTTGTACCTTGGAGGGGACTCATGTCAAAGTTGTGCCTTGGGGGGGACTCATGTCAAAGTTGTACCTTGGGGAGGGGACTCATGTCAAAGTTCTGCCTTGGGGGGGACTCATGTCAAAGTTGTGCCTTGGGGGGACTCATGTCAAAGTTGTACCTTGGGGGGACTCATGTCAAAGTCGTGCCTTGGGGGGGACTCATGTCAAAGTTGTGCCTTGTGGGGGACTCATGTCAAAGTTGTGCCTTGGGGGGGACTCATGTCAAAGTTGGGCCTTGGGGGACTCATGTCAAAGTTGGGCCTGGGGGGGACTCATGTCAATGTTGGGCCTTGGGGGGACTCATGTCAAAATAGTACCTTGGGGGGGGACTCATGTCAAAGTTGTGCCTTGGGGGGGACTCATGTCAAAGTTGTACCTTGGGGAGGGGACTCATGTCAAAGTTCTGCCTTGGGGGGACTCATGTCAAAGTTGTGCCTTAGGGGGACTCATGTCATAGTTGTGCCTTGGGAGGGGACTCATGTCAACGTGTTCTGAACTTTTCTGAAAGTTTCAAATGTCTAGCTAGTCGAGAAGTCAGTTAAATTGCAAGATTTGCCAAACCGTTTTTGAGCTATTACCGTTTTTTGATACATTTTGCCCATTATGAACCTAATTTTCCTAAATATCTCCAAAACGGAAAATCATATAAAGTCAAAAAGGGAGGTGCACAACTAAATGTTATAACAAACCTATGTACCAATTCGCAACTTTCTACGTCCAACCGTTTTTGAGTTATGCGACATACACCCACCCACACACACACACAGACACACATACATACAGACGTCACGAAAAATCGTGTAAAGTCGCTTATATCTCTAAAACGAGAGCTCGTGTTAAGACGAAACTTGCAGGTGTGCAACTAGACATCATGACTGTCACACGTATAAATTGGCAACATTCAGCGATCATTCGTTTTCGAGCAATGTGAAATACAAAATCCATTTCGCAAATCGGGATTACTATTGAATTAAATAATGATAAAAGTAGGATGGAATTTATCAAATTGTGATTTATTAGTTAAAAAAAAAGTTTTATACATAGAATAAATATTATTCTAAAACGGTCTTAAATAATTTCTGTACAAGAATGGTATTCAAATTATTCAAGTCATGGCTCCGAATAAACTATACCTGTCGTGAAATTCTTGGTGTCGCAAGAAAGAAGGTGTACTTTTAAATAAATTTAGTTGACTACATATTTATAACAACCTTTAATTTATTCTGTTTCAATAATTAAGTTATCAAAAATTTAATATTAAATTAATTAAACTAAAATTTCATTAGTTATATGAAAAAATAACATTAGAATTTACCTTTCACGAGATCATAAAATAATAAAATATATAATTTATACTAGCAGATCTACATATAAGAAACCTAATCTTCCCTTTTTAATTTCTCGTTATTTAGCTGTTAACGTAGTTAATCATTATTAAGCAGTTAATTATATATCTAATTAATTAATAAAGATTAAACGAAAATTAGTTTATATTTTTATTTTAGTCTATATTATGGTATAACTTCAGTATATCCCCACAGCTGAATTTGGCGATTTTTCTTTGGTGCCGTTTTGAACGATGACGATGTCGTTCTGGACTGTTTGCGATATAATATGGCAGCCTATATGTTATTTATTTTGGATTTGTGATTTTATGTTTTATGATTTAGATTATGATTTTATCATTTATGATTTTTTCATTTATGATTTTATGATTTAGATTATGATTTATGATTTAACCATAATCGCCAACAAAAAATCGCCAAATATCGTTGTGGGGGTATACTGAAGTTGTTCCTTTATTTTAACGTTAGGTGAAAAAGATTTAGTAATGAATACCATGATTATGTTAAGCAATTATTGGTATAGAGTTAGAGATTAAGCGCAGACATTTTTAAAATGGAATTTATGAGATAAAAATTTATATTAGTTTATATAAAGATTTAGTTTTCTAACTCAAAACATATTTAATAGGATAGATCTTTACTATGACCAGTTTAGCGATTTTTAAAATTAGAAATGAAGCTCGTACGTTTTTCGCCAAGGAATTCATTTACGCAACCACAATAGCCATTTTAACTCTAGCCATGCCTTCCTATAGAGATAAATTATAAAATGGTGCAATATTAATGATAATAATAATAAAATCCTATTTTTGTTTTTTAAGCAATGATATAAAACTTTGCAGAAAACAGAATTTAATACAACAGGACATTTTTTTTTTATATGTATAAAGGGATGTTAGTAACTGCATTGCTAAAATATTGTAGTTACAGCTAATACAGGACCTCATTGGCTGATTTTAAATTTTTCATTTATTTTGACGATGATTTAAATTATCTATAGCAATTATGCATGTCAAGATTTTCGCGAGAAACGTCTAAGCTACTTCGGTGCCAAATTTAAAATTTCGCCAAGAGGTTAAACTGTACCATTGTTTTAGAACGACTTTTTCAATTTTATTTTAAATATTTTTCAACTTAATTCACGTGGAAAAAAAAGTAGAAAATTTTTTATTTGGTCTAAATGTACAAAATATCTCTAGGTAAAATATCCGGTTTTCGTTCTGTTCATTATTAGAAAGAAAATGGCTGAAGTAGTTTTTCCTGTACCATTGATGTCTTTCTAAATTCTATCCAGTATCATTAAATTTCCTTCTCCACGCTCATTTTTTATTTTCTAAATTTAATATTACATAATATATATGTAAAAAAAAAATTAAGGTGTAATCAGTAGATATCTAGAAGATGTAGCCAACAAATATTCAGACCAAAATCAATACAAGTTCAGGAGATATCGCCAACAACTATTAAGATGTCATGATCAATATAGATACAGTAGATATCGCCAACAATAATAATTATTCAGCAGATATCGCCAACAAGTATTCAGGAGCCATCATCAACGCTTATTCAGAAAATATTGTCAACAAATATTCAAAAACCATCCAATTTATGAATGGCGATGGTCTATCTCGAATACTTCAAACCGGCAATTCGTTTTTACAATACAATCAAGAATGAATTTTTCACTTATCAGTAGATTTCGAAAAATCATTTTTTTTTTTATTTTTTCCCGATTTAACTTAGTGTTGATATAACTTTAGTATATCCCTACAGCTGAATTTGGCGATTTTTCTTTGGCATCGTTTTGAACAATAACGATGTCGTTCTGGACTGTTTGCGATATAATATGGCCAGCCTATATGATTATTTTGGATTTATGATTTTATATTTTATAATTTATGATTTAGATTATGATTGTATCATTTATGATTTAGCCATAATCGCCAACAAAAAATCGCCAAATATCGTTGTGGGGATATACGAAAGTTGTTCCTTAGTATTTAATACAGTATAATAATGGTAAAATCATATATTGACAGGCATCTTGGCAAATGCATGGTGTGATACAATAAGTGGCGACAAAGCAAAATCGCTATCTGAAAGAAATTGTCCTGTCGTACTACTACTACTAATGAAAATTTTAAAATAACTGCAATAATCGCATAAGATATTTATCTTCAACCTGACTAAATCATATTCTAGAAAAAATGCACTTTAAAAAGTTGCATCTTTAGTGTTGGAAGCACCATTTTAAACCTTGCTGTACGCTGGAAATAAATGCAGAGTATTACATATTGTCCTAAATTAACTAAAAAAATCTGGTGTGAAACAACCACACGACTTCCATTACCCACTATTACACATATTATATGCATTTTTGAGAGATAATGCGATCAGAAAACATAAAAGTGAACTGAAGAGAAAATCGTTAGAGCCGTTTTTGAGATACCAACTTTTACAAAAAATCAATTATTGACCGGAAAACAATAATTACATACAAAAGGATATTTAAAAGTGAGTTAATATGGCGAGTTTGAAAAAAATCCGTACAGCTGTTTTTAAAGGAACGCCCTTGGGAGACCTGAAATTGAGCTATTTATACAGGACGCCTATCAATTTTCCTGAACTAACCAACCATATCATTCGAAAGGACATCTAATAGAGTGTTTATATAGCAAATTTGAAGAAAATCGTTAGAGCCGTTTTTGAGATACGGACTTACGGTCCCACTTCCGGTTTCCGATGTCCCACTTCCGGTTAAACTCAATTATTGACAGGAAAACAATAATTACATACAAAAGCATATTTAAAAGTGAGTTAAAATGGCGAGTTTGAAAAAAATCCGTACAACCATTTTTAAAGGAACGCCTTTGCGAGGCCTGAAATTGAACTATTTATACAGGACGCCTATCCATTTTCCTGAACTAACCAACTATATCATTCGAAAGGACATCTAATAGAGTGTTTATATAGCAAGTTTGAAGAAAATCGTTAGAGCCGTTTTTGAGATTCCGGTTTCCGATGTCCCACTTCCGGTTTTTCAATTTTCACCAAAATTTGGAAATTTCATCTGTACACCAGACGTATTTCAATTCTAAAGTTTCGTAGCTCTATCTTTATTAGTTTCTGAGCTATAATAGCCAGAAGATTCTCCACATACATACACACACACACACACACACACACACACACACACACATACACACTGACCAATTGCCAAAAACCACTTTTTTGGACTCAGGGGACCTTAAAACGTGTAAATCAGGTGAAAACCCGATATCGAATTTTCAGACCGAATACAATACTTCCATTACCTACGGTAGTAGGGTAATGGAAGTAAAAAATCAATAGTAAAAAAAATATAGGCATTAGAAAAAATAAGTTCATAATTTCTTTAATCAAGCAATAACACCCAAAAAACTCATCGTCAAACAGTGACAAAAATTTAACAAGTCGATCATATACTAAAGTTGTAAAGCTAAATGATTTAGATGTCAAGAATTTCTCTCTGTTCTAAATAATTACTGCTATGGTTGTTTATTTTATGTTCTCTCTCAAAATAATGGCAAATTGTTATTAAATTGTCGAACATTATAACAGATTTTTGACATATTATAAACAATACAATATTAAATATTGTGTATTTCAATGCGATACCAAATATGGTGGATTTCTATAATATTGTTCAACTCTCTTGTGTTATGTATTATTAATATTCCAATACAATGAAAGGCAAAGTTGCGAATAGTCGGGTAGAATCCAGCAGGGATTAATGAGCGAAGCGAGTCGGTGGGAGGCGAAGCCTTCCTTGGGGGTTGGTGAGCGGAGCGAGCAGGGGGCAGAGCCCCTTAGTACTATATATATATATATATATATATATATATATTAGCAAGCTTTGCCCGCATCGCGGGGCACTATACTTAAATTGGTTGTGAAAATCCCATATCTATATATTAATAGGCAAGCATAAAATTTGTTGTCCCTTTTTAACATATTAATTATGGGAGTAGAGGGTTGAAAATGGTATCATTCGAAAGGTATGGTTAGCCGGAAGGTGCGAATACAAATATTATTTTCTTACGATGTCAAGAAGGTATTTAAAAATACATTTATTTTTTATGCATTTTCCCCCATTTTCCCCTTTTATACACGTATTCCTTTACATTAAAAAATACCTAAAAGTAGAAAGTTGTTAAATCTGGCAATTTCATAAAGCTCAAATAAAACCATAGACACAGTAATTTGTATAATGTAGCATCACTATACGCAAGCGAAGTGATGACGTCACTGTCTGTCCATGGAGCCATAAAAAGGTTTTCTCTTTTCGTCCATTGATTGTCCATTGGATTTTTTGTAAAAAATTATTAAAAAATAACGGAAATTATCTGCACATTTTAATTCCGATATTTGTCTTTTTACTCCGTGGTTATATATAAGTTACTGTCTACATGTGTTTGATTGAGTTATTTTTTCTGTAAAATTGATAAAATTTTAATTTAAAATCACAAAACTCCAGAAAAAAAATAGCAAACTTCCAGTTTCGAATGTAAACATAAGCATTTCATTTCAAAGGGTGATATTTAAACAATAAATATTCAACTATATATCTATATATATAAAAATGAATTGCTGTTCGTTAGTCTCACTAAAACTCGAGAACGGCTGAACGGATTTCGATCATTCTTTTTTTGTTTTTTTCCTTATAGGTCAGGGATGGTTTAGGAAAAAAAAATTCGAAAAAATTCGAATAGTTTTCTTATTATTAATTAAAATATGAAAATAATAACCCCCTAATACCTTATAAATAGCCATTAAAATATTAGCTATAATTTAATTGTTGCCAAAAAAAATTTACGAGTTCATTTTCTTTCGACATAAAAATAAATAAACGTGATTAAATAAATAATTTAATTAAACGTGAGCTTTAAAAAATTGTAAAAAATTAAATTATGTATCTCACAAAAATTGACGTCACTATCGGTTTAAAGATTTCATACGCATTGATAAAGTGCTATTGTAGTTAGTTCTATGATTCAACAGAAAATTTAAAAACACAGTTTATAAAAAGTTTTTTTTCTTATAATCTATCTATATATATATAAATGAATTGCTGTTCGTTAGTCTCACTAAAACTCGAGAACGGCTGAACGGATTTATCTTATCTTAGTCTTGAAATGTTCGTGGAGGTCTAGGGAAGGTTTAAAAGGCGAGAAAAAATCGAATAATTTCCGGGAAAACCCTAAAAACAGCCCTTTTCTATTTGCCATACAAACGTTTTCTAGAGTCAATTTGAACTTTATTGCTATTCAATAAAGTTTAGGTGTGTTCCTAACGGCTGATGGCTGAACTACAAAAATTTGCATGTTGATTCGTAATGACCTCCCCTGATGCACCTCGAAGCCGGATTTTCGAATTTTGTTTTAGTTTTCTTTTAATTAATTAAAATGTTAAAATAAAAACCTTCTAATAACTGATAAATTGGCCATTTAATTTTAATCCTTAATTTAATTGTTGCCAAAAAAAATTATTCTTTTTTGGACAGAAAAAAAGAAAAAAAAAACGTGAACAATAAAAATTACATTTATTTAAAATATTTAATTTTATTCCTTAATTTAATTGTTGCCAAAAAAATTATCATTATTTTTTCGACGGAAAAAAAAAAAAAAAAAAAAAAAAAAAAAAAAAACGTGAACAATAAAAATTACATATATTTAAAATGAGGAAAGTAAATTAAAAAAATTAGAAATATCAGTCGTATCGTTACAAATAAGATACCAAATGAAAGATGCAATTTTTGTGAATCCAACGGATTAAACAGCTTATCGATCGGACAATTAGATTTTTTAAAATTAACTAATGTATGTATTTTATAAATTTTCTTTCACAAACACAAACGTGTAGTATACATCCTGTACAACACTAGACCAAATTGAAGTTCAAATTTCATCAATATTCAAATAAATAAATGAAAATAAAAATATGCTTAATGGGATATATATATAACCATTAAAAGTTTAGTTGTCTAAAATATGTCAGAAATAGCGCTCATAGCATATTGTTACAAGGTATTAAGTCTTATTTTTACAAGGGATAAAATCTAAAATGGTGACAAAAATTCAAAAGTCGCCAAATACAAACCATGAATACTAATAACCACAAAAAATTAATTGTCTCATGCAACAGACGTAGCCGGTCATAGCATATTATAATATTTAGCGTGAAATTGTTATCATTTTTATGGTTGATCGGGGATAAACAAAATAAACAAAGGAAATAACGTAAAAGCAAATATTATGTGCACCACGTATAGTGTTGTTCATATGTAACTGGGATTCAAATATAAAGGGGATACTTCATTTTTTTTCGATACTATCTATTTCGAAACTGTTATCTAATAAGGACTTAATGCAAGCCTATTGGTAAACCATTGTCTCAGGTAATAGGGACAAGCGCCCGAGTTTTAGCGGATGACCAAATCGCTACCGAAGGCAGCAGGGATCCGAAGCGAGCTTTTGAGCAATTTTAGTATTTTATTTTATTTTTATAAAGCTATATAGAAAAGAGTTTCCTTTAAATTTAGTGACCAGCGAAGCGGGCAAAGCCTGCTAGTATGTATATAAAAATGAATTGCTGTTCGTTAGTCTCACTAAAACTCGAGAACGGCTGAACGGATTTATCTTATCTTAGTCTTGAAATGTTCGTGGAGGTCTAGGGAAGGTTTAAAAGGCGAGAAAAAATCGAATAATTTCCGGGAAAACCCTACAAACAGCCCTTTTCTATTTCCCATACAAACGTTTTCTAGAGTTATGTCCGTGAATTTATTTGACTGACAAGGAAACATTCAAAAGGTGTCATCTTCAAAAAGTATTGAAAAAAATATATGTGATTCTACTCTTCCTAAAACACCAGAAAATGAAAAAATTATCGGCGGAAATTATTTACAGCGACTACAAAAAATTATCAAAATTAAGCATATTTGGCGATTTTGCACTGTTAGGCGATACGTTTGCTAGCACCGAGATTGCCGTGAACGAACAGATCCGTGTTTTGCTTTGTCCGCCAAATACTCAAAATCAATCGCCTAGCAGTGTGAAATCGCCAAATATGCTTAATTTTGATAATTTTTTGTGGTCGCTGTAATTAATTTCAGCCGATAATTTTTCCATTTTCTGGTGTTTTATGAGGAGTAGAATCACATATATTTTTTTCAATACTTTTTGAAGATGACACTTTTTGAATGTTTCCTTGTGAGTTTCACGCAAAAACTGCTCGACGGATTTCGATGAAATTTGTAATGGAGATAGCTTATACCCTAACTTAAAAAGTTGGCTACCTTTTATTCCAAAAAAAAAAAAAAAAATTGTTTTTGCGATTTTTATGCATAAAATAGCAATTTTGTAAGCTAATAATAGCAAAAAATTAGCCATTTAAATTTATCCATAATTTAATTGTTGCCAAAAAAAAAAAAAAAGAATTTATTTTTTTCAACAGGAAAATAAATACATTTATCTAAAAGTGAACGATAAAAAATTATAAAAAAAAAATTATGCATCTCACAAAAATTGACGTCATTTTTAATTAAAAATTTCTTTTACACATTGATAAAGTGCTAATACGCAAGCGAAGTGATGACGTCACTGGCCGTTTGTGGATTCAAGAAAAATATGTCCTATGTTAAACGCCCATTGGATTTTTTGTAAAAAATTATTAAAAATCGAGGAAAATTATTTCCCGATTTTAATCCCCATATTTAGGTATAGATATGTATTAGTTATCATGTCCATGCGTTAGATTAAGTTATTTTTGTTGTAAAATTGACAAAATTTGCATTTTTAATATCAAAACTCTAGGGAAAAAAAATGGCAAACTTCTATATTCGATTGAAAATACAAACAATTCATTTCAAAGGATGATATTTACACAATAAATATCCAACTAATACACTAATTAAAAGGAAAATGATAAATATTCCATCATAATTTGAAGTCAAATTTCTTTCCAAATGTCTAAATAAAGTATCTGATATAAGATACGATATTGCAGCGGAATAGATTTGATATCGGTCATCCTTAGCAGAAAAAAAAAAATATATATATATATCGACAAATTATTTGGCGAACATAATTTAATTCCTTTCAAAAATCATGGTTATTTTAACAACTTATATTAAGAGAGTAATGAATAATATGAAACAATATTTCGTACAATGCATATTACGAAAATATACATCTGGCATACATATTTTCGTATTACGTTTTTGATCACCAAATACAATAAGCGCCAAGAACGACAGAGTTTTGAAATTTAAAATTAAAATTTTGTCAATTTGATAGCAAAATAACTCAATCTAACACATGCACACGATAACTATAATCTATATATATAAAAATGAATTGCTGTTCGTTAGTCTCACTCTCTCACTAAAACTCGAGAACAGCTGAACGGATTTCGATCATTCTTTTTTTGTTTTTTTCCTTATAGGTCAGGGATGGTTTAGGAAAAAAAAAATTCGAAAAAATTCGAATAGTTTTCTTATTATTAATTAAAATATGAAAATAATAACCTCCTAATACCTTATAAATAGCCATTAAAATATTAGCTATAATTTAATTGTTGCCAAAAAAAATTTACGAGTTCATTTTCTTTCGACATAAAAATAAATAAACGTGATTAAATAAATAATTTAATTAAACGTGAGCTTTAAAAAATTGTAAAAAATTAAATTATGTATCTCACAAAAATTGACGTCACTATCGGTTTAAAGATTTCATACGCATTGATAAAGTGCTAATGTAGTTAGTTCTATGATTCAACAGAAAATTTAAAAACACAGTTTATAAAAAGTTTTTTTTCTTATAATCTATCTATCTATCTATCTATATATATATATAAATAAATAAATGAATGTTTGTCTGTATGTCCATTATAAAATTGTAAACGGCTTGACCGATTTCGATCATTCTTTTTTTGTTTTTTTCCTTATAGGTCAGGGATGGTTTAGGAAAGAAAAAAATTGAAAAAATTCGGCCCCCAAGGGGGTGGGGAGGGGGCAAAACGTGAATTCAAAATATCCTTCATAGCTCAAACAAAGAAACAGATATCCGTAAAATTTTTGCTTTAAAATATAGCTAATATAAATGTCTAAAAACCAATTCCTGGAATTTTCGAAATTTGATCCCCAAGGGGGGGGGGGGGGCAAAAACAATTAGAAATACAGTTAGGCCTTTCAAAATTGGTACAGATTGGTTTCAATAGCCTGCAAGTCGAATGGGGATATTTTCGAAAGTGTAAAGTTATTAGGAGGGGAGAGGGGGGGGGCAAAAAATAAAAATAGAGTTAGATCGTTCAAATTTGGTATATAGAGGTATTCGATACTTACAAATCGATTGCGGATATTTTCGAATTTGTAAAATTATTAGGAGGGGCGGGAAGGGGGGGCTATGGGCAAAAACAAATAGAAATGCAGTTAGGCCGTTCAAAATTGGTACAGATTGGTTTTAGATGCCTGCAAGTCGAATGGGGATATTTTCGAAAGTGTAACGTTATTAGGACGGACGGAAGGGGGGCGGAGGGGCAAACAAAATAAAATAGAGTTAGATCATTCAAAATTGGTACATAGAGGTTTTCGATACTTACAAATCGATTGCGGATATTTTCGAATTTTTAAAATTATTGGGAAGGGGGAGAGTGGTGGGGCAAAAAAATAAAAATAGAGATAGATCGTTCAAAACTGGTGCATAGAGGTTTTTGATATTTACAAATCGATTGCGGATATTTTTGAATTTGTAAAATTATTAGGATAGACGGGAGGGGGGGTCGAAGGGGGAAATAAGAGTTAGAGCATTTTGGGAATTTTTTCGGAAGGCAGTGAGAAACCGGTGCGACATTTTTCCTAATCAGATTTTGTTTCGCTTTTTTTTTTTTTTTTTTTCACGTGATAAAAATTAATGCAATTTTGAGAATTCAGTAATTATAGTGATTCATTTAAAAATAGTGACCAGCGAAGCGGGCAAAGCCTGCTAGTACTAAATAAAAGGAAAATGGATTTGTTACTAACTGCTGCATGTATAAGTAAACGATACGGAAAAAATTCCGATTTCCGTTTTTTGCTGAATTTACATGCTTTCAGCTTTCTTTACGTTTCAATTAACTAAAATTGGCTGCTTATTTTTTTAAAAAGTGTCTTTATTGCTAGCTTTTGTGGGTAGAAGAAGCAAGTAGAAGATACATAAAAACCTTTGATTTCCGGTTTTTAATGAATTTACACGTTTTGAGATTTCCTTGCATTTTAATTAAGTGAAATTGACTACTTATTTTTATTTTTTAAAAAGTGGATTTATTATTCTTTCCTCTGCATATATAAGTAGAAAATCTAAGATTCAGAAAAGTTTTAGATTTTCGGATTTCGATAAAGTTACACGTTTTGAAATTTCTCGAACTCAATTCGACCATTTTTGAAAAAAATCTTTTTTTTTTTTTTTTTTTTTTTTTTTTTTTTTTTGTACAAACACTGTACTTTATGAACCAATCGAATTAATTTAACAGAATTTGATACTTGGTTGGGCCTTGGTTTGACATGGTACCTATTAGCTTCTGGGCTGTATCACACAACAAGGGGCGTTTTCACGTTGCGATTTTCTCTCATTTCAGGAAAGGCTAACATCTACAGAGAGAAATAGTTATATTAAGTAAAACTCTGCTAATTCAGTTAGAGTGAATATCGGCAAACAATTGACGCAGCTTTGTTGCAATTGCATTCCGTTTAGGACAAGGCAATAACTTTGCTTTGCCTCGCTTTGCAAAAAAAATGGTCGAGTTTCGACCACTGGGCGATACTAGTCATTATTAATAAACTGAGTTTCCAGCTCTGTTTGGAAGAAATTTTTCCAGTGCGCAACGTGAGTCCAGGTTCCCATTGCCTTCGGCAGCAACTTATCCGCTTCTTACTTCCCCTTCCTCAGCGGGTAATTTCGAAGTTTTGCAAAATCCCAACAAAGTACATAATTCTTACACTTAATGAATATCCACACACCAAAATTCGTCCTTCTAAGATAATTAGAAGCGAATTCGAACGGGAAAACATGTTGCCCTCCGATCCCGGGGGGGGGGGGTGTAAGGGGGAAATTTCGAAAAATCCTGTTACAATAAGTGTCAATTACATATAAACAATTTACGCACCAAATTTTGTGACCGCAGATCCCACAGATTTCCCAAGACAAATTTAGCGATAAAAAGGGGGTCTCGAATTTGCTCAATCGTAATGCCACCCCCTCGCCCCCCAAAAAATAAATAAATAAATAAATAAATAAAATAAAATAGAAAATCACAAAAAAAAAAGAAAAGAAAACGTGTCTTTGGAAATATTCTAAGACACATAGTGGTTTTCAATACATTTGTACCATTTTTAGTAGAGCTCTACTCAAAAATGCGCAATTACTGAATTTCCCCCCCCCCGAAAAACGATTTTCCCCCTCCTTCCTGTAAGAATCAAGAATTCCAAAATAGTACATAATGTATTATTTATACTCGAGTCAAGTCTCCTCATGTGCAATTTTTTTACCGTGATGTAATTTGGGGCCGAGTAATGTTTACAAACGTTTTTTGCTCCCTGCCTCCCAGGAGGAATTAGGGGGGGGGGAGTATTTCAATAAATCCGGTTACTTTAGGGGTCGAATACATATAAACAATACAATTACCAAACTTTGTGACCGCAGCTCTTATAAATTTCCTAGGACACGTTTAACGCTAAAAGGGATGTCTCGAATTTGCCCTTCGTAACACATACCCCTTCTCCCATCCCCACCCATCCCCCCCAAAAATGGCAGATAACAAAAAAATCATAAACGTGTTTTGGAAATATCCTGAAGAAGACGCATGGCTGTTTTCAACCTCTTGTGTCCATTTTTGGTTGAGTTCTACTCAAAAATCTGGAATTTGCAAAATGTACCGCCAAAAATCGATTTCCTCCTCCCTTTCTTTAAAAATCGAACTTTCCTAAATCACAGATAATGTTTTATTTGTGCTCATGTGTAGTCTCCCAATGCGCAATTTCTTCACTGTGAAGTAATTTGGAGCCGAGTTATGCTTACAAAAGTGCTTTTACTTCCTGTTCCCCCAAGGGGGGGGGACGGAAGTAATTTCGATAAATCCCGTTACTTAGGTGTCATGTCGGATACATATAAACAATCCAAGCACCAAAATTCGTGACCGCAGATCTCATAGATTTCTCAGGGCAAATTTAGCGCTAAAAGGGGTGTCTCGATTTTGTCCCTCGTAACCCCTCCCCCCCCCCCAAAAAAAAAAATAAAAAAAATTGCATATCACAAAAAAAAAAAAAAATGTTTTTGGAGATAGTTTAAGGAAGTCGCATAGCTTTTTTGAACATCTTTGTTCAATTTTTGGTAGAGTTCTTCTCAAAAACACGGAATTTGCGATATTTCCCGCCAAAAATCAATTTCCCCCCTCCCTGCCCTTAAAAATCGAAAAATCGAAAATCCCTAAATCACAGATAATGTTTTATTTGTACTCATGTCCTGTTTTCCCATGTGCAATTTCTTTACAGCGAAGAAATTTGGATCCGAGTTTTGCTTACAAACGTGTTTTTTACTGGGGGGAACGGAGGGGAATTTCGAAAAAGTTGATAAATATGATTTTAAGTTTGTTAAAGATCTAAATTTCTGCCAAGCACCGTTGAATTCCGTCCAGTCGTTCTCACGTGATACCCGGACGAAAATAGTGTTGCAGACATGCAGACACGGTGACAAACACACACAGACAAAATTTTCTGAAGTCATTTTTGGCTTTCATGGTGTGTGAAATGTGAAGATATCGCAAATTTTTTTCATTCTGACAAATTTACAGACAAAAGTCTGATTTTGTTATACAGATATATACTAGCAGGCTTTGCCCGCTTCGCTCGACACTATACTTAAATCAGTTGTCAAAATCCGAATTCATTATTAATAACCTAAGTTAAAGTCCTCGCTGCGTTCGGTAGAGCTTTTTCCCGCTCCAACGTAAGGTGTGAGGAGTACAAGTCCCCACTGTCTTCGGCGGCAAATTACCCGCTTCTTACTTCCCCTTCTCCATCGGGTAAGTTCGAAGATTTGCGAAATCTCACCAAAGTATATAATACGCAAATTTAATCAACATCTACAAACCAAAATTCGCCACTCTAAGATAATTTAAAGAAAATTCAAACTGGAAAACGCAATTTTACTGGAAACGTGATGTTTATTGCCCCCAAGGGGGTGGGGGTAAGAGGGAATTTCGTAAAATCCCATTACAATAAGTGTCGGATGAATACATATAAACAATTTACGCACCAAATTTCGTGACCGCAGATCCTATAGATTTGCCAAGACAAATTTAGCGCTAAAAAGGGGTATCGATTTTTCTCAGGCCCACCAGCGGCCGAGAGGTTTTGTTCTCGAAGCTGGTAAGTGTGAGGTTCGATCCCAGGTGGCGCTCGTCGGTCTAGTTAGTCGGAGTTTTCTGTGGTTTTCTTCGAAACTTGGATAAGTATGAGCTTGAACTCCTCAGAAAATCCCCCACGAGGTCACCCTTCCTCTCACTACGATAACTCTCGCTACGATATAAAACGACGCGTTCAAAGAGTGGAATTCAAGAAACATAATTTGAACAACTCCATTTTACAGATACCCTTAAAATACGAAGCAACAAATATTCCATGGAATTACATGGGACAGAGAAATGGTGAATCGGAGTGATGTTTAGTCTTAAGCGTATGTTAAATACACTATAACATTTTTAAAATGCACTTAAAGCGAATGCTATAACTAACTCCATATCTAAATTACTCTGTGTCCTTGTACACAAAAACCTCCTGTACATGTAATATTCCTATATATATACACCCCAAAATTAAAAAGCTTAATCCATATAACTCATAAGCATTTGTATAAAATTCGAAGTTAATGTTTCTGACTGCTATAGCGGTCCATACCAACTGACATACATGCACAGATACATACATATAGATAGATACCATGATGTTTTGAGTCGCAATAACTAGGCTTCTTTGATGTTGAGGCAATAAATATTCTATGAGTTGAGTTGAGTGAATTTAACGTCACAAGTCTTCGCAGTAGTCTGCAACTCATCCCTCAGGAGGGTCCGGAGACAACCATTACACTTTTAATCCTCCGCGAAGGGCATAGGGTCCTCCGTTTCGATAACTCCCAGAGATATATGTTAAATGCAAAAGTACAGCAACGGTATGAAAATAACGGGCGAATGTATGTAATTATTTAAAAATTTAATAAACAGTTACAATGAAATAAGAAGAATTAAAAATATTTGTGAAATAAAGACAAAACATTAAACGAATCAACAATTAAATAAAAATATTAATAAGTAGTGAGTAAAATACTCGTTTGGTTTTATCTGTATGATTGTTGTTAAAATTTGAAAAATGCTTCAAAATTCAAATTAAAATTATTAAACTAATTTTTTTATTCCTTGTTTATGAATGGATAAGAACTTTTTCAAATGAATTAATATGTCGATCAGTTTACACTTCCGGTCTTGTAAATTCTGTTCTCTATCGGTTTGAATGGAATGCTGTTTGGGGAAGTTGTTTAGATTGGAGATTAAATAAAACAATTTCTTGAATAAATTTTAATTGCCATTATATATCTGTGTAAAATGTTTAGTTTTTCTCGCTTTTTCATGTGTTTTTCACATTATCAAATTTATATTTTTATATTTAATAACAAGAAAGCGAATACCATTCGAAATGTATACTTTTTTAAAGTGAAAGCATGAAAAAAGTTCAATTTGAGTGAATTTTCACTCATTTACCTAGAAAAACGCGCCTTCTCATCTTGAGTTAAATTTAAGAAAATTCAATGCGTTAACATTGTGCACTCAAACTTGAGTTATTTATTTATTTCAATAATTATTTTAATACAAATGATTTCAATAATAAATTAGACCACTTTACAATGGTGTTGCCTGCTTCATGTGCGAGCAACAGAAGAAATGCGTTGCAGCGAGAGCAATGTTGCCACTTACAAGTGGCTGCATGAGCAGAAATAACTCAAATATAGATATATATCGATAACTCAAGCTTTAATAAAAATAAACTACTAATTAGCTCAAATAATTGAATTTTTAATTCAAGTAGATAAAAAAAAATCTTCTTGACATGGTGAATTGATCCATTTATTTTAAGAGAGTATATATATATATATAATTGTAAATCATTATAAAATTTAGTATTCAAGAGATACATTTTTAATGGCAACAACATTCAAAATATAATTTTAAATCAGCGTAAATTTTATCATTCGGGAGATAACCTTATTAATGTCAGTTTCTTTCAAATTTAAAATTAATACCTAAGCTAATGATTACTTATTAGACCTACACACGTAAGCCATCATATATTTTCTTATTCCAGATACAGACCTTTACTTAACCTTTCTTATCACCAAGTAAACAGCCATAATTAAAGTTCCATAATATCAATTATTGAAATATTTCTATTTTCTTTTAACCTTCTTCATTTTTTAATATGGTAAAAATTGTGATACTTGCTATATGTACCATTGATGATAAATATTTCTCTTCTGATATCTTTTTTTATCTATGGATAAAATATAATAAAGAATAAACTGTTACGAAGAAAAATTGTATATCTTTAAAGCAGAAAAAACCTTTCTATCCCACATGATTTCTCTTAAATTGTTTAGTTAAAAATTTAATTCATAGAAAACTGAAATATTTTACACGAAATTGAAAACATAAAAAAACATTGTTAAAATTACAATGTTAGAAATTATATTAAAAATCATTTGAGATATATTTTTGACAACTGTTAGAAAGACATTGGACCCATGAAGGTTTGGCTATTATAGAGAAGAAAAAAAAAAGCTAGCATCATGTACATACAGAGAAAAAAAAATGGAGAACTCATTTTTCCTTGAAAAAATAAGTTCTAGTAACTTCTAGTTAGCCTACCTTATTCATAGAATATATTGGCCACATGACACAAAAAACAGGATAAAATAATTGTAGTTTATAATACTATCAGATATATAAAAGCTATTAACCGATTGTCTATTTTTCCGCGTTAATTCAGTCGCTGATACTTGTCGAAAATAATTATCACGAGTTAATTCATGATTTATAGTATATGACGGGCTTTATCAGGTTTACGGAGAGATTTTTATTTTCATTTTTATCTATATAATATTTATCTAACGTGGAGAAGTTTCATCTATTTTTTGTCGAAACGATACGATACGAGAGGATAAAAAAATAATATTGATACATTAACAATATTTAAGCACGCGGACTTAGCTCAACAGACTAATAAGAAAAAATGACGACATTTGTCTGCTGAGATTATTTTACGAAAAAAATCTATTTTTAACAGTTGTTTCTTCAGAATCTTTGCAAGCGTCATTTTAAACTTAGCAATATTTTAAAGATACATACAGAATATGAACTTTTGTGTCATAAATTGACTAAAAAACACAATCATAAAAAATATAATCAAAATAGGAATTATTTTATTTTATTTTATTTTAGTTATTTATTTAAAAAAATAATAATAATAACAATATTAATAAAAAGTCATTGCCAACATGACGACAAAAATTTAAAAGGCGTCTTGGGTGCCCTATATTAAAATTGTACAGCCTGTGGAGGTATGAAAATTGGGTCGTGAACCATGAATTTTATTTGGAAACCTTTCTTTGGATGATTTTGGTTTCACTATTGTACAATATTACTTTGGTTTTAATAATAACTAGCAGGCTTTGCCCGCTTCGCTGGTCACTATATTTAAAGGAAACTCTTTTATATATAGCTTTATGAAAAAAAGAAAAAAAAAAAAAATACTGAAATCGCCCAATAGCTCTCTTTGGGTTCTCGCTGCCTTCGGCAGCGACTTGTTCGTCCTTGCAGTCTCCGATGCCTGCTCCTATTGCCTGCGACAATAGCTTACCTGTGGGTTTCCATTTGGGTGCTTATCATATATATGACAGTTTCGATACGGACAGTATCGAAATATTTGAAGTAGCCATTTTATATATGAATCCCAGTTACACCTGAACAACATTATGCGTACATAATATTTGCTTTCAAGTTATTTCCTATATTTATTTGATTTAATCGATCAACCATAAAATTACAGCAATTTCAAGCCAAATATAATATTACTAGTTTCTTGTAAGGCGACTAAGGCGCCCTTGAAAAATAATCTTTTTATTTTATTAATTCTCACTCTCACTTTAAATAGTTCATTTGCTAGCAAGTCCGTGCGAAATTTTCTCACTTTGTTTATCTCTTCGTTACCTTTAAAATTATTATTTTATAGACGTCCTTTTTTCATATGCATGAGCAAATTTATTTATAATTTTAATTTATTTTTATTTTTATTTTTTACGGGAAAACATATTTTATTTTGTGCTGAAAAAAAAAAAAAAAAAAAAAAAAAATGACAACAGCTAAAATTTTAAAATGTATTTTAAAGCATTTATTTTCATATTTTAATTAATTTTAAAAAATGTAATTATATATTCGTTATAAATAAGGTACCAAATAAAAGGCGCAATTTTTCTGAATACGCCTGTTTAAACAGCTTATCGATTGGACAATTACATTTTTAAAAATCGACTAAAGTATGAAAATTAGAAGACAGAGTCCAAGGAAATATTTTAAGCCTACTCTTAAGCCTACTCTTAAGCCTGCTGATTATAATATGCTATGATCGGCTACGTCTATCGCATGAGGCAATTGTTATTATTATTATTTTAGTGGTTATATATACTTCATGCTTAGTTGGTAGTAGTTGGTATATAGAAAAATAAATAAATTAATTAATATGTAAACTTGACCATGTTACAGCCTTAATATAGCCTTGGCGACTTTTGAATTTTTTGTCGCCGTTTTCGACCAAAATATAATTAATGCAATTATTGTTCTTTCTATCTCTTTCTTTTTTTCAATATTGTACAATTTAGTTATATTTTTGATGCGCTATTTGGTTTTAAGTGGCTGTCTTTGGCGAAAAATGTCCGATCTACTTCAGCATCAAAATTTAAAAAATTGTCCAAAATTATCAATAAGTAAATACCTTTAATACAATGCTGAATTAGCTTTTATGCCAAACGTGATTCATCCGTTCTAAAAAAAAAAAAAAAAAAAAATCTAAAGTTGAGGTATATAAAAAAATGAAATAAAATTCAGAAAAAAACATGCTAGATATGTATTAATACTATTTTATTTTAAAGTCATTTTCTCCTTCACCAATTTAAAATTTAGTAATTTTTTATTTTTCCCGTAAAAGCATATTTCATTTTATGTTGAAAAAAAAAAAAAATAAATAAATAACTAAATAAAAATACCTCGTAAACTTTTTTGGCAACAATTAAAAATTTAAATGGCTTCTATAAGGCAATTACCAGTTTATTATTTTCATATTTTAATTAATTTTTAAAAAATCTTATCAAATTTCCGATATAAATAGTAGCCTATGTTCTATTCCAGACTATTATCTATCTCTGTAACAAATTTCATACAGATCCGTTTAGCCGTTGTGGCGTGGTTGAGTAACAAACATCCATACAGACATCCAAACTTTCGCATTTATAATATTAGTATAGATTTGGCTTCTGGTAAATTAAAATTTTAATTAGGTGGGGAAATTTGTATAACATTTAGGAGTTTCAAATTTTAAATTTAAATAAAAAAAAGAAATAAAATGCGAATTTCGCACGGGTTTGCTAGTTTTTATTATTTCGAAATAAACTTCCAACTTCTTTTCCGACAATGACGATGAACTTCACAATCTTTTGTCATCAGAATACGCGTGTTTTATCCTATTCCTCTTTCCACTCAGCCTCCGGATACTTATCCACCTGAGTTCATGCTATTGAAATTGACATACGGAAGACAGCAGAATACCTGGAACAGAAAACGTGCCTCCTTACTTTTGATATAATAAATCGAAACGAATTTTGAAAAAAAAAAAAAAAAATTGTCTGAAAAGAAAAGATGTGAAGGACAAAGCATCGCCGCTCAGTAAAACTTTAAAGGGACTTGGTATCACTGAAGGTTTTATACGGTTCTATAAAACTAAAACATGCAGAAAAAAAAAAGTCTTTTTTTAAATATGTGTAGAAGTTTTAGCATTTTGAAGATAATGAATTCATGAAAAAATGCGAACTGAGAAAACGCAGTTTAAAGATTTTGAACCTGTAGAAAATATATCAAAAACCACAAGAATTGTTTCCTAAATATATATTTTACTGAACAAATCTAATATCATTCATTTTATAAATATTAATTGGAAATATAAGCTTTTACATGAAATCTCCAATTGTGCCAAGTCAAAGATGTTGTCAATGGTGCCGAAAGATTACGTCTAATTATATTCAGTCAAGTCTGTTATTATGAAAAATAAAACTCTTGCTTTCGTTCTTTTCTTTTCTTTTTACAGTTAAATCGTATTTAGTCATAACGAATTGAGCCTATGATTAAATCTAAAAAAATTACTTACACGTGTACTTTACATAGACATGACTTTTTTAAAAATTTTCACAAAACTAATTAATAAATTTGAGAATCCCTCCGTATCTAATTTTTTTAAGTAGATTTTGTTAAACACCCATAAAAATATTTACTTTTTTCTTAGACATTTGCAGAAATTTTAGCAGTTTGAAGATCTGAATTCATGGAAAAAGTGCAAAATGAGAAAATTCAATTTAAAGAATTTATATCTGTAAAAAATATGCCAAAAACCATGCGAATTGTTGCCTAAATGTATATTTTATTGAATAAATCTCATATAGTTCAGTTTATAAATATTAAATAGAAATATAAGCTTTTATGTGAAACCTTCAGTGCTGCCGAGTCAAAAGTGCCAGTCCCCTTAAGAAAATAACATTATGAAGTTAGAATGATAATTGTTAATCATTAAATATATATATATATATATGTATATATATTATAAGATAAATTTTATAGAGGAACTTAAATATAAATTGTTTTTGAAGGGGTTAGGTATTTTAATGTTAATTTGGTCACATTTTTGATAGCTTCTTGTGAAGTGCTTACAAAGACTTCATAATTTAAATACTGGCAAATCTAAAAATAATGTGTTCACTTTGAACATTCATTTCATTTAGGAACAGAACTAACAGGCTCTATGCAATCCGATTGACTAGAATTCTCTTCCTTTCGTATAAGTAGGAGCACTTTCCTTTCGTTTCTTTATACACTGATAATGCTGCGTTCAATGCTACCGGAACAGTTGTCTACAATTTCAATATTTTCCTTTGGCATTCTATAAGTTGAAGGCTTTTCTTTTCCTTTTCTTTTTTTTTTTTTTTTTTTTTTTTTTTTGCGGCAAATCTCTTTTTAATAATTAATCAGATACTTTTGGGGCAGTAATTAGTTTACATACTGTAAGATAAAAAAAATGACTTGATGCTAAACAGATATAGGAGACGCTAAATAGAACAAATTTACACAAATGTTAAATATTCCAAAATAAAACATATAGAATTCTCATAGTGCAGTTTCGGCAGCGAAAAGCATTGCATCATCAGTGCAAAATCGCAAGAGAGATTGTTCCTCCTAAATAAAACATGGTAGCAGATTCTACCACCAGACTAATCAACAGGACTAAATATACAGGGTGATTAAAAAAAAAACGTGGACAAAATGACATGGTAGATCAGTCGTACAACAGGGATCAAAAATCGCATAGGAACAGAGGGTCGCAACTGCGATCCGGAGCCGCTACAGGACGTCTAAAATAATACATAACACAAAGAGAAGAAACAAAACCATTACAGATAATTTTATTGATAATTACTCACTCACATGCGACTAATGCAAGCCAAATGTTTAGCCTACAGGAGATGCTCAAAGTTTGTGCTAGATGCATCGAGATACGCCTGGCATCTACATTGCATAGAACGCCGCACCTTCTCAAAAATACCAGGTGTATCTTGAACACATCCTGCTGCCACAGTGATTCTTCCAACCAAGTCTTCCGGCGTCGCAACAGGTGTTTCATACATAAGTCCTTTTAAAAAGACCCATAAGAAAAATCCAAGGGAGACAGGTCTGGTGATCGTGGTGGCCATGCGATTGGTTCACCGCGACCAATCCAGCCGCCAGGAAAAGTAGCCCGCAGATGCGCTCTAACGTCTGTACTGAAATGTGCAGGAGCTCCGTCGTGCTAAAATCAAATGCGTTGACGAATAGGCATCGGGACATCATTCAGCATTTCTGGCAGAACCTCTTGCTAGAATGTTATGTAAATGGGACAGTTAAGTCTTTCTGGTAGAATGTACGGACCACCTAAACAGTCTCTTACAATGCAAGCCCACACGTTAACGAAAAAGTTTCGTTGTGCGCCGTGCGGACGTGTACCATGCGGGTTTTCATCCGCCCACGTATGCAGGTTGTGAAAGTTTATTACACCCTCTAATGAGAACGCAGCCTCATCCGTGAAGAGAACACTTGCTGCGAAATTTCGGTCTGCAGCACTTTCTTGCAAAAACCACCACGTAAAATCCATACGATTGTTGTAGTCTCCCGATTCCAGTGCCTGGACGCGTTGTAAATGATAAGGATGTAGTCCTTCGTCGTGTACAATACGTCAGACGGTAGCTTGGGAGATATGGGTCTTTCGGGATACAACTCTTGTACTCGGTGAAGGATCACGCTGGAGTTCTTGGAGAGCTCTTTCTTCAGCATAAACTGTCCGAGTTATTCGTTGGCGAACAGCATTCGGCTTGTGCACGTCGAACGAGCCGATTTCACACAATCGTCGATGCAGAGTGGCAAAGAATGAGCGGCTAGGCAACTTTCTACCAGGATATTTCTCACGATATATTCGCGAGGCTTCTCGTCCATTGCAGTTAGCCATGCCGTAAATCAAATGCATGCCAGCCATTTCTCGGTGGGTGTAACTAGCCATATTATTATGCCCAACGCATCCATGGCTTGAATGAAGACAATCTACGTTTGCTCAACTCGTGTTTGTATCGCAACGCCCTCTCGTGGCTCTAGCGCCCTCCACAGGCATTTGCGACCCTCTGTTCCTATGCGTTTTTTGATTCTTGTTGAATGACTGATCTGCCATATCATTTTGTCCACGTATTTTTTAATCACCCTGTATATATACGAACTTGATTTTTTAAAACTTTCTATATTTATAGAAATCATAAAATAATAATTAATTGCCATTTCACGGTACTTCCTCTGTCTGTTGGGAATATTATATAAAATACATAATTCTTTAAATTTCACTTCAATTTTCATAGATTACGAATTCGCAGATTAATATCGGATGACTCCTCAACAATTACCTCAATTCTATTGGTTGTTATTCCGTCTCTAGAATTCGCTCCACCATTATACACTGATGGAAAAAAAAATCCCAACACCAAGAACAAATTATTGTACAGTAATGAAATTTCAGCAATACATTTGTCTAGGTAACATATTTAATTGATTAAAATTTCAAGATCACAGGTAGAGCCATTGGCGAGAAGAGCCATTTCAAATGTGAAATGTTGGTACATTAGTAACCGGTGTAACCGCCAGAATTTTGAATGCAAGCATGCAAACGTGCATGCATTGTGTCGTACAGGTGTCGGATATCAGTTTGTGGAATGGAGTTCCATGCCTATTGCACTTGGGCGGTCAATGCAGGGACGGTTAATGCTGTTTGTGGATGACGCTGGAGTTGTCGTCCAATGATGTCCCATACGTGCTCGATTGGAGAAAGATCTCGTGATCTAGCAGGCCAAGGCAACATGTCGACACTCTGTAGAGCATGTTGGGTTACAACAGCGGTATGAGGGCGAGCGTTATCCTGTTGGAAAACACCCCCTTGAATGCTGTTCATGAATGGCAGCACAACAGGTTGTATCACTAGACTGACGTACAAATTTGCAGTCAGGGTGCGTGGGATAACCACGAGAGTGCTCCTGCTTTCATACGAAATTGCTCCCCAAACCGTAACTTCAGGAGTAGGCCCTGTGTGTCTAGGCCACAGACAGGTCGCTAGCAGGTGTTCACCTGGCCTCCTTCTAACCAACACACGGCTATCACTCCGACCAAGGCAGAACCGGCTTTCATCAGAAAACACAACAGATCTCCACTCCGTCCTCCAATGAGCTCTAGCTTGACACCACTCACGTCGCAAACGGCAGTGGTTTGGAGTCAGTGGAATGCACGCTACAGGGCGTCTGGCTCGGAGCCGTCCTTGAAGTAAGCGATTTGTAACAGTTCGTTGTGTCACTGTGGTGCCAACTGCAGCTCGAATTTCAGCTGCAGACGCAGTACGATTAGCCACAGCCATACGCCGAACACGGCGGACTTCCCTCTCAGTAGTGCCACGTGGCCGCCCGGAACCTGGTCTTCTTGAGGCAGTACCTTCCCTTGACCACTGCTGCCAACACTCATGCACAGTGGATACATTCCTGCCAAGTCTTTCTGCAATATCGCGGAAAGAAAACCCACCTTCTCATAGCCCTACTACACGACCTCGTTCAAACTCAGTGAGCTGTTGATAATGGCTTCTTCGTCTTCTTAGAGGCATCCTTGACTAACATTAACCCACTACGTCAAATCTCAACTGTAAATAACGATCACGAACCTTACAGTGCTTATTTAAAGCAAACCTCATTTGCATGTTCATAGTGTCGCTACAAGCGCCACACTTATGCGCGTAGCTCGAAATTGGAATCGACGTCATCTTTCAGATGCATAAACACGCCTACCAAATTTCGTTTATCTAGCATAGCTCCTTCCTGGTGTTGGGATTTTTTTTCCATTAGTGTATTTAGGAGCAATAATTCGTCTTTCTGTTTTGCAACGATGACTGTGTATACTGCAATGTTTAAATTTTTTATTTTTTATTTTTGTGTTTTTAAAGTTGATGCAAATTTGCTTTGCTATATCTAGTTACATTCTATTTTCACATCAACTTTGTCATGTAAAAATATGACCATAATGTACGTGACATACATACACACATATACGCGTGCATACATCACCGTAAAAATAGCTGAAATGAACTCAGGAATTCACAAAATGTATACATACACGAAAATCTTATTATTATTATTATTTTCATGATTACAATGCAATACCTTACATAGTATGTTTAGAAAGTCAAAATATAGATGATTAAATAACACTAAAGAATTTCCCGATTACTTTTCTTGCATTAGAATTCATTAGCTAGAGATCAAAATTTGAAAAAAAAAAACAAAAAAAAAAACAAAAAAAAAAAAAACATTTTATATTTTTAAATATGTTTTTTTCCCTTTTTATCGTCATTTTCTACATTCATTAATATGTAGCACGCAACGCAAATTAAACAAAGTACACAAATTCGAATATATATATATATATATATATATATATATATATATAATAAAAAATTACTTCAGAAAGGGAATAAAAATCACTTTTAAATTAGCAATCAGTTAATATTATTAAGATTGAAAAGGAAGTATTTACTTTTTTTTTATTTATCACGCAATGACAGAAAATTAATTTTAAAATGTGAAAGGGATGGGGGAAAAAAAAAATCCTTCTGACTCATTCGGAAGGGTAGGTTGATTTCTTCATTCTTATCAAAGTAGTCGCCATTTTTAAACAAAATGGCGGCTACAAATTATTAACAGACTTGGTAGAAATATTGATGTTGGCTATGTACATATGGAGTTTAAGCAAATTGGTTCAGAAATACCTTTTTATGTGAATTTGAAATTTTCAAGTGGCACTTGGAAACAAGATGACGGGCCAATTTGGCAAGCAAATATATCAAATGCATTTGTTATATATTCTAGGGAACAAAACCACAAATTATACAAATTATTCTTTGGAATCACACTAATGAGAAAATTTAATCGTAATTGTGTAGTATTTAACCCTTTAATACCTACAGTTTCCTGAAATGTCATAAAATGCACAAAAATGACATTTCAGACCCCCAGAAACTAAAAAGAGATGGAATTAAAAAAAAAAAAAAAAATGCCAATTTTTGCTATTCTATTAAAGTACTACGTGTACACACACACACACTGTATGCATTGTTTTGTGTATTAGATTTGTAAAAAAAAAAATACAGTTTCTTTAATTTGGGATTTGGCTGGTTAACACACACTATAGTAAAAAATAAAACACTGAAAATAAATAATTGCAGACTAATTTTATTTTATTTTATTTTTTTACATGGGCTTTATAATAATGCAAAATTACTTTAATGAATTTATAATTAAGTAGTAAAATTTTTATTCCTATTTCATAAATATTTAAACATTATTCCATAAATATTGAAAATTGATTGCAAAAAATAAAGAAAAAATTATTGCTCACTTTATTTATTTATTTATTTATTTTTTAATAATTAAAAATTATTGCTTAAATTTTATAAAAATAAAACTGGTGGGCATTAAGATATAGATGGTAAATTTGCATCATCTCTAATTTTAGATTAAAATTAGTGATCTGCCAGTGCAAGAATCGGAGCTATGTTGCAACATCCCCATTCTAGATTTTATAAGTGATTCTTGATGACATCATCAGTTTGAACTAAGTAGCATTATCAGATAGGTACTACAATAGATTTTTTTTATACGTGGTCTTTATTTTTGTCAGTGTATTATAATCTTATGATGCAATATATATTACTAGATCTTTTATGACAGGGATTAGTCTGAGAAACTGCTGAGAATATAGGATTACTATCAATTTTTGACAAATGAGGGAAATGAAATGCTACTTTTAATTAATTAATTAATTAAGAATAGAAATTAAATTCATCAATTTATCTCAGATTCTGACAGATCACCAATTTTAATCTAAAATTAGAGTTGATGAAACCCGAACATCTACTTTATGTCTACCGATTTTATTTATAAAATTTTAGTAATAATTTTTAATTATTTATAAAAATTAGAAATTATAGGTGAGCAATACTTTTTCTTTATTTTGTTCAATCAGTTTTCAGTATTTATGGAATAATGTTTGAATATTTATAAAATAGGAGTAAACATTCTTACTATTTAATTATAATTTCATTAAAGTAATTTTGCATTATTATAAAGCTGATTTTAACATTAATATATATATATATATATATATATATATATATATATATATATATAGTCTGCAATTATTTAATTCCAATGAACAAAGTTTTGTGCCTCACACACAGACAGACATTTTATAGAAATGTTATTTTCTAAAAATGTTTTAGATCACTAAAGACGTGTAAATCCATCGAAAACCTGAGGTCGAAAATTTTTACAAATCTAATACTTTCTTCAATTGAATATAAAAGAAAATAATAATATAACATTCTTTAATCAAACATGGAACAAGAGGTATAATATAATTTTCTCACATTTTTATTTTACTTTCTTTTGTTTAACTTTTCACTTGTCTCTACATCTAATTAAAGAAAGTATTGGATTCATAAAAGTTTCCGACTTTACACATACTGAATTGTTGAATTTACACATAAGGAGAAGTATAAAACATAACCGGATAACTTTTACAAAATCTCTTTCAGTCTGTCTGTATACTTACGTGTGTGTGTGACAAAAAAAATTGTGTCAGTTCTAGCTCAAAAATCAAATCACGAAATTTCATATAAATTGCCTTTCAAGTTTTGGTGACGATTACTCAAGTTGTTGCGCTGCTATATAGCGATTTCCGAAATTTCAGGAACTAATGCACAATTTATATATAGGTTCACTTTGACATAAATTAGTGCTTAACAACTTTTGATGCCAATCGCTCTACAATTGGCTCTGCTATACAATGATTTCCGCAATTTAAGGGAAGGCTCAGGTTATGTTGCGTATAATCGAACAAAACTTGACATGAGAAAAAGCCATTATGTGACATTATGCTGATTCAATTTAAATGCATATTCACAGATATCTAGATGAGGCTGCTATACTACAAATTTCTTCGAGAACGGGAAGAATGTCATCTGGACGGTAAAAATTCACTTCCGTTGGACATTTTGTGTAATAGTACCTCTCTGAGATAAAAATAGTCTTCATTCATAATGAAAATAATAATAATAATAAAATTTTGTACTGTGTGAATTTGTATAGAAAAATGTAGAAGAAAGTTTTGTGGCGGCCACAGCATACCAGTTTTTATTTTTTATTACGAATTGTATGTATATAACACTCTGGATCTGAATACTGTTTTTATATACAACAGGTTGTGAATACAGCATAAAACAGAATTCAAGAACATCGAATTGCTTTTGTAAATTGACCAAGATTTGTCCTACTTCTACTTAGTCATTTTGGTTAAACGTTTGAAATAGTATATTTAGAAAAATTTAACTGTTATGGAAATTCACACTTGTGCTAAATACGTGATTTTTAACATATACACACAATTATCAAAATCTTGTCCATAAAATTTTTACAGCTTTCTGTAATTTATCTGCCTTCTGTAATTAAAAATTCCCTATTTAATAATTGCCGAATTTCTTCTAGTGCATGCAATCACGGTAATATCAGCGCTCTTTGTCACTTATACAGGAGTGATTTGAATTTTAAATTGGTCTAAAACCTGTAAGAATATGAAAATCTAAAAAAAAAAAAAAAAAAAAAAAAAAAAAAAAAATTCTTCAGAGCGCCCGAGAGGATGTTGGAATAAATTAAATAACCGTAGTTACTTACCAAATAAAATGCTGTTGAAGAGGACAAAAAATATTCCCTTGGGCGAGCCAACACTATATATCAACTTACCAAGTGCAAACCGCGCGAATCAGATATATATTGATGGACAAATGACGCATGTTTGTAGAGATACCATGCTAGTTTTAAGGGGGTATTCAGGTTTAGAAATTGAAAAAAATCTATTTTTTATTTTTATTTATTTATTTATTTATTTATTTTTTATTTATTTTTTAATATTTTCATAGTATAACCCTTTAAAAATATGTTCCTAAAAGGATTTTTCGAAATTCGAATTATTTTCGGAGTTACATTCAAAGGAATTCTTAATATTGACCCATACAAGGGTAAGCCTATAGTCATCAAAAAAGAGTGTGTGGGTCATGTCCAGAAGAGGATGGGGGCCCGTTTGCGAAAAGCAAAAAAAAAAAAAAAATAATAATACTGGTATTGGTGGTAAAGGTCCCGGAAAGTTGACAGATAAAGTTATAAATGAGCTCAGTCTTTATTATGGCTTAGCCATTCGAAGAAATCCAGAGTCCGTAGAAAATATGCAAAATGAGGTATGGGCTACTTATTTTCATAAAATTTCTACGGACTCTAATCCACAACATCACTTTTGTCCACAGGGTTCATCAAGCTGGTGTAAGTGGCGGGTGGCTGAAGCGTAAGGTACTTTCGATGAATTTCAACATGAAAACCCTCCGTTAACTGAAGCTGTTCAAAAAGTTATAAAACCAGGTGCTTGGGCTCTGAAACTCAAAATAACAACGAATCTTTAAATTCGCTCATCTGGACTTTCGCACCCAAGCATATCCATGCTGGTACCCATACAATAGAAATTGCTAATTTCATTGCGGTATGTATATTTAATGAAGGGTTTTTATCAGTTTTAAAGATTATGTCAAAAATGGGAATAACAATTGGGCCATAATCCCACGCGTTCGTTAATAGACGCAATCAAGTCCGAATTAACAGGTCCGAGGTACGAGCTTCTTAGACTTCCAAGGAAGCTACAACTGCTAGATCATCTGAAAGGTCGTCTTTAAACATGACATTTGAAGTGGAGGAAGGTACTTTGTATGGAGCAGGAATCGCTGATAAAAAAAAAGTAAGTATAACAAGCCGTTAAGCGACTCCGGTTGCGCGCGACGTGTCCTCAAACTTTAAACGCGTTTTTCTCGGAACTACATTTCCAGAAACGGTGTGCATGATATCTGAAGTTATACTCAACCGATTCACTTGAAATTTAATACAGATCTTCTTTATACATTATAGTATCGCACTACCAAGAGTTTTTTTTTTTAAATTTCTTTTTTATATTTTTAAAAATTTCCGAACGGCCAAACAAAAAAGGGAAAAAACGAAACGTATTTTTCAAAACTCCGCCATTTTGTGAGAATTTTTTTTTTTTAAATCCTCTCGTAGTGCGATAACTATATCCTTCCTCTTCAAGGATTATTAATGGTTTTCCATTTCAGGTCACTGGAAGGACTAATATCCTGCACACCAGGACACGCCATTTTTTTCAACAGTCCCCACTTTGCCGGCCTGCAGTTTTTTGAAATTTGATTTTTTTTTAGTATTATGCATGTTTTGTATTCTTTAAGTATCATTAAAAAACTTATTAAAAAAATGGATAGTAAAAATATTTATTATTTTTTTTTTTTTATCGCCTCCAGAAAAACACCTAAAATTTGAGCTTCTAAACCAGAATACCCCCTTAAGGAAAAGTCTTATGAAGCATCTAAGATGATATATGACAGTTTAAATGTCTGCCAGGCTCAGAGAGTTAAATGCATGTACAGGGTGTCCCATAAGTTTATAGACATTTTAAAAATTCTTAAAAATTGAAGGAATTGGCAGAATTGGACGCGGTTTTCGTCGATAGAGGGCGCCGTATGTGAGCAAATCGCATATTATAATGAAAAATTATCTGTATTTGCCTGCAAATGTTTACAGGCATATAAATCCTATTCCATGTGTCCGCTATAATCACAAATTACAGTTTGCGAACGAGTTACAAACAACACCGCTCACTGCAGCGTCAGTCGGCGGTTCTTACCTGAAGGAAAACATCTTCACCAATAACATTTTATCAACCAAGTCAGCCTCGCAATTAAAACTTCATGAATGCGCAAGTAGGAGCCAAAGTAAGAAATAAGAAGCGTTAATCGTAAAACCATGCTATTTATAGATCTCTGATTTGCATATTTCTCGTTACACATCCGTGTAGTACCTTCTATCGACAAAGAATTTAACTATTTATTTTATTTTTCTTTACAAAAAATAAATAAATAAATAAAAAAATCCCCCTTCGCGATAATAACTTTTTTTAAACCACGTTCAGTTCTACCATTTCCTTCAATTTTTATGAATTTTTAAAATGTCTACAGACTTATGCAACACCCGGTATCTCATTTAATATAGTTTACAAATTTTTTATCATATTGCATGAGTGTTTAATTGAATTATTACATTATCATACTAATTTCATTAAAAAGTCTTTTATGTAGCTCCTGACAGAATATGCGACAAGTTTAAATGCCCGTCAGTCTCAGAGAGTTAAATGTATGTATCTCGGTAATACGGTTTACTAAGTTGTTATAATAGTGAGCAGTGAGTATAGCAGAGTGTTATAGCAGTGAATTCTTTAAAGGTCATGCTAGTTTTAATAAAAAGTCTTTTATGAAGCACTTAACAGAATATACGAGAAATTTAAATTTCTATCTGGCTAAGAGAGTTTATCTCGTTTCGTTCATCAAGCTGTTATATCGCACGAGTTTTTCACTGAACTATTCATATATCATGCTAGTTTCAATAAAAAAAAATCTGTTGTGAGGCAACCACACGACTTCCATTATCCACTATTACGCGTATTATATGTATTTTTGAGAGATAATGTGATCAGAAAACATAAAACTGACCTAAAGAGAAAATCGTTAGAGCCGTTTTCGAGATACCAACTTTTACAAAAAATCAATTATTGACCGGAAAACAATAATTACATACAAAAGGATATTTAAAAGTGATTTAATATGGCGAGTTTAAAAAAAAATCCGTACAGACGTTTTTAAAGGAACGCGCTTGCAAGACCTGAAATTGAGCTATTTATACAGGACGCCTATCAATTTTCCTGAACAAACCAACTATATCATTCGAAAGGACATCTAATATAGTGTTTATCTAGCAAATTTGAAGAAAATCGTTAGAACCGTTTTTGAGATACGGACTTCCGGTCCCACTTCCGGTCTCCGATGTCCTACTTCCGGATTTTCATTTTTCACCAAAATTTTGAAACTTCATCTGTACACCAGATCTATCTTAATTCTGAAGTTTTGTAGTTCTATCTTCATTAGTTTCGGAGATAGCCAGAAGATTTCACACATACATACATACACACACACACTGACCAATTGCCAAAAACCACTTTTTTGGACTCAGGGGAACTCGAAACGTGTAAATCAGGTGAAATCTCGATATCAAATTTTTGGACCAAGTACAATACTTCCATTACCTACGGTAGTAGGGTAATGGAAGTAATATTTTATGAAGCACTAGATAGTACGTATAACAAGTTGTACCTGTCAGCCTCAGGAAGTTAAATGTATGTATTTCTGTAAGCATAGTTTATCACGTTGTCATTACATGAAAAAGTGTTTATATGAATTATTCAAATATCATGTTAGTTTCAACAAATAGTCTTTTATAGATGTATTTTTATACTTTCAAGTGCTTATTTTAAATACTTATAATATAAATCTTTCTTTCTCACTCTATTTCTTTAATATGTTTCTTGTTTAGCAGTTTTCAGAAATTTTATCAAAAAGTCATTTTTTTTTAGGCGACATTTATGGATGAACTAATATATTTATCATGTTTAAAATTGGTTATTTTAATTTTCTATAATTAAGTAAACCAATAATATTTTATAGCAAATGTTTTTCACAAAATTAAATTGTAATAGTTTCTGTCATTAAAAATAACCCCAAAATAAAGGGTGTTAATATAAGGATTAGGTAAGCATTCCGAACATTTGTAAAATTCTTTTTATTAAACTACTTTCATAAATTTACATATTTCATATTAATGCCACGATTTTAAGCACTTGAACAACTGAATTTAAACTCAAGTAAATGATCGAAACATACGTAAAAGAAATAACATTAAACAGTTATTTCGCCGTGACTATGACTATTTGTTCAACTTGAGAGAGATTTTCCTCTTCTAATTGGAGGTGCTTCAACAATTTTGCAATAATGTTAAATGTTTCGAAGAAAACAGTGTCGCTCTAGAAAAGCACATCAACTAGAAACTGTTTGCAAAGAGTGGAATAACAGTAATTATTTAAAATGTGAAAGGTCGCGCTGTATTCATATTCATGTCATATACAGAGGCAATTGTAACAACTTAGTAAACAATTCATCATGATTGAAGAAATATTTGTTTCTTAATAATAAATGGCTCATTAAATGGCTCATTGTAAGTAAGATTATTTATGATTCAGTTAATTTAGACGAAAAAACAAATCAAAATTAATAATGAATTACATTTTTCCTTTCCGAACATATAATATAAGGAAAGTATTGTAATCATATCAAAAATTCAATTTGAGATTTTATGTATCTACTCGTTTTGAAGTCCCGTGAATTCGTTTTCGCTATTTTTACGGTCATGTATGTATGTGTGTGTATGTGTATGACTGAATACGCTAGCGTCTAAACGCTTTGTTAGAATGAGCTGCAGTCGGTACATATGTTGTAAGTCTCCATAGCACAACCCCTATTTATTTTGGTGAAGTTAGCATAAGTTTTTTTACAGGGACACAAAGAAAAATACTTTATCGTTACGGCCTATAGACTCAGATTATTTAAAGTACGGTACCTTGTAAACGCCTTATTCAAAAGAACTAAAAATTTATATACATGTTATATGTTACTTTCACACGAACTGTAGGAATTTTATCAAATATAGCACTTATAGTTCTTTCTAAAGGGATACAGCGAAAATTTCTTTATCAATATGGCTTATGGGCTCCAACTTTGAACTGCGATGACGTTTAAATGCCATATCCAATGAAACTGAAAAATTATATACATACTAGCAGGCTTTGTCCGCTTCGCTGGACATTAAACTTAAATGAGTTGTCAAAATCCCATATCTTTATTAATAACCTAAGTTCTCGCTGTGATTGGTAGAGGTTTTTCTCGCTCGCAACGTGAGGAGTCTGGGTCCCCACTGCCTTCGGCTGCAATTTACCCACTTCTTTCTTACCCTTCCTCAGGGGGTGAGTTCGAAGTATTGCAAAATCCCACTGATGTGCATAATGCGTACACTTAACAGTAACAACCACGTGACTTTCTTCTTAGCAACCGTACTTTGCTGAAGGACAACGCTAATTTTTCCATGCCTTTGGAAGCGTAGTAATCGAATTTTTTTATGCTTTTACAAATACATTTACAACACTGTGTTACAATAAATTTGTAACACTATTCCGCAATGATAAAATGGGTCAGTGGGGTCAAATGTTCCTCAGCAAACATGCTCGTGGAGTCATCTGTTAGAACTCTATATAAATATAAAACCTTCTTCAGAATCTGGGTTGAAAACGGAAAAAGGGTAAAATAAATTAGAAATATCAGACCTATATTTATAAATTTGAAACCAAATGAAAGGGGCGATTTTTCTGAATCCAGGGATGCAAACAGTTTTTGGATGCGACAATTAGATTTTTAAAAAATAACTAAAGTATGAAATTTAATTGGCAACGAAAAAACGTAAAAAGGGAAAAATAAATTAGAAATATCAGACCTATAGTTACAAATTCAGTACCAAATGAAAGGGGTGATTTTTCCGAATCCTGGGGTGTAAACAGTTTTTCGATACGACAATTAGATTTTTTAAAATTAACTAAAGTATGAAATTTAGAGGGCAGCACTTCATTTCAATCTTTTTTATAATTTGTAGTGCGAATCACGCGAATAAAAAAGTCTTTAACTTAAAATTTTATTTTTATATTTTATTTTTCCATTCAAAGCATTTTAGTGAAAAAATATTTATCGCGCATGCACAGGCATTTTTTACCCACAATTCAAAAACTAATCATAATTTTGAAAATTTCTTTAGATATAATTTTAAGTTAGGTGAAGACCTAAGTCTCTGTCAAGCACCGTTGAATTCCGTCCAGCCGTTCTCGAGTGATGCCCGGACAAAAAAAAGCAACATACAGACACGATGAGATACACACACAGGCAAAATTTTCTTAAGTCATTCTCGGCTGTCATAGAGATGCGAAACGTGGAGATATCACAAAATTTTTGCATTCCGACAAATTTACAGACAAAAGTCTGATTTTATTAATATAGATTATAGGTCAATATTGCACGAACTGTATGGATTTTGGCGAGTTTAGCATTTATAGATTTTTATAGAGACACAACGAAAAATTCTTTATTATTATGACCTATGGGCTCAAATTACTTAAATAATACAATAGAGTTGAATTAAACATAATATTATATGGAGAAAAATTCTGAAACACCCTATTATAATTTTCTCTTTTGTTTACTTAACGACTTCTCTTACTTTACTTTACCTATATAACTGTTAATTACTTAATTTTCGGAAAGTCAAGTGGAACCACTCCATATTTTTTAGATTTAAATTCACTATATGCGATATACTTATTATTTTTAAAGCGTTTAATATAGTAATGTATATAGAATGTCTGGTTTTCAAAGCTTTGTATTTTTTTTTTTTTTTTTTTTTTTTTACGAAAATCTAGGCAGATGTACAAGCATACTATTTTTTGAGTGTTATCCAACTACACTCGCTAGTCTTAACCCCCCTTTCACTTACTCTCTTGCAAGTTTCTATCTTACCACCCCTTCGCTCCGAATAGGAAGAACCCAAAAGTTTCTTGGTGGAATTATACTAACTGCCCTAGCTGGACGTTTATAAATTTATTTGTAATTTAACCGAGTTACCTGCGTTTTCAGATTCATGCACAGCGAGGTAAGGGAATCCAGTGAAGTTTTTTTTTTTTTTTTTTTTTTTTTTTAGTGATAGTGATTACTGCGGAACCGAGTTGCGGGCGTTCTCAGATTCATGCACAGCGAGGTAGGAGTGTCCAGTGATATATACACTAAGCGAGAAAAAAAAAAAAAAAAAAAAAAAAAAAAAAAAAAGCCGCACTGCAGAAAAAATGACTTATACCTTTTTATTTGTAATAACTTTAAAATTAAGGGTTGAAACAAATAAAACTGTTTGGTTTGCATAATACCAAAGGAATGAATTTATACATATGTACATTTTCGATATAATAATTCGCTTTATTACTCTCTACGAAGTACTTTATAAGAATCTGCAAAAAAATTTCGTTTTAAAGATAATGCAATAACCATACACTTTGTATTTTATTATGATTTATTATATGAAATAAACAAGTTATATTTTAATATATGAAATAAAACTATTTATTTGTTAGATCTAAACAATTTTTTATTAAAAATATGTATTCTGTATTGGGTTAATTCCACCTTTATACGAAATTACTGCTTTAATGCACAATGGCATAGTATTAATACAGTGTTTTAATATAAATCTCTGAAATTTCCATTTGCCAAATATCACAAATATTTTTTTCTAGTTCTGGTAGAGTTGTAGGCTGCAGATTTCGAATCCTCTCCCCCCCCCCCCCCTCCCCCGCCTTTTTATTAAAGACGAAAAATTTTCGAGCGAATCGTGATTAGGACTATTTCCATGCCTGGTAAAGAAGAAATTCTACTATATCTTTTGTGGGATTTAACCTAAAGTGAAAAAAGATATGATTACTTACAGAATTATAGGTTCTCATGGGAATGGATAGGAAAATTTGACAATTTGAATTGAATAAACTTCCACAGACGCCGCGTAATAAGGTGCATTATCCTCTTGAAATGATGTTTGCAGAAATGTCCAAGATACCTCCAAAATAGTCGGTCAGGCACCACTTTTATAAAGGCTGTGCTTTATTTCGAATTAATTGATCTCTTAAGCATAAAAATTTGTTTGAAAAGTTATGTACCTCCGTACCATAATGTAATGAGAATGTGTTACTGTTTTAAAAATGCGATTTTCATTAAGTCGGTCATATTTTCGTTGTCAGATCTGCTTGTTTTCTTTAGCTCAAAATATGTTAAACTTGACTCATCAGAGAGAACCAGTTCAGCCCAATAATTAACTAATCATTTTAAAAACTTTTTTAGCCATCTGAGGTCTTACTTTCCTAATTCTTTTCACTTTTTTCAAAATTTCTGTCATTTAAACCTGCTTTGTTTAATAGTTGCTGCACGGTAGTTAAAGAAATTATGCTGCTAAACACTTTTTCTGAATCTCTTTTATGTTCTAAATGTAATACAAACCGATTTTTAAAGCAATGGATTTTTAACTTACGGTAATCTCGCTTGGATGAGCAACATGGCCGCCTAAAGCCAAATTTCCAGTTTAGACAGCCAAAAAATTTTATATCTTGCTAAAAACCATTTTACCAATATTTCGTTAACATTAAATTATTTTGCCATCTCACGTATTATAATATTTTTTGATTTTCATTAAAAAATTAATACTTTTTCTGGCAATGTTAACTGTCTTATTCTTACCATTTTTGAAATAATTTCTAAAATTGCAATTCTTCTGACAATTACATTTTGTTTTTAACACAGGACTAAAGTGTATGTGGAGGGCAACATAATAAAATCTGTTCGAAAATTTGCTTTTTAAACAATAAAATTAGCGGTTGTAGAAGGTGAAAAACAAAATATCCAAGTGCGGCTTTTTTTTTTTTTTTTTTTTTTTTTTTTTGTCGCTTAGTGTGTGTATATATATATATATATATATATATATAAATTGTCCAGTATTTTTTTTTTTTCTTTTTTGGTATTAACGTGCGTAATAGTGATTGCCACGGAAGCGAGTTACGGGTGTTCTCAGATTCATGCACAGCTTGGTAGGGGTGCCCAGTGATGTTTTTTTGGTTTTAACGTGCGTGATAGTGATTGCCGCGGAACCGAGTTACGTGCGCTTTCAGATTCATGCACAGCGAGATAGGAGTGTCCAATGATGTTTTTTTTTTTTTTTTTTTTTTTTTCGTGCGTGATAGTGATTGCTATGGAAGCGAGTTACGGGCGTTTTCAAATTCATGCACAGCGTGATAGGAGTGTCTAATGATGTTTTTTTTTTTTTTTTTTTGGTTTTAACGTGCGTGATAGTGATTGCTATGGAACCGAGTTACGTGCGCTTTTAGATTCATGCTCAGCGAGATAGGAGTATCCAATGATTTTTTTTTTTTTTTTTTTTTTTTTTTACGTGCGTGATAGTGATTTTATGGAAGCGAGTTACGGGCGTTTTCAAATTCATGCACAGTGAGGTAGGGGTGTCCAGTGATGTTTTTTTGGTTTTAACGTGCGTGATAGTGATTGCCGCGGAACCGAGTTAGGTGCGTTTTCAGAATCATGCACAAACAGGTAGGGGTGTCCAGTGATTTTTTTGTTTTTTTGTTTTTTTGCTTTTTACGTGCGTGGTAGTGATTGCCGTGTTACAAACGTTCTCAGATTCATGCACAGCAAGGTAGGGATGTCCAATGATTTTATTTTATTATTTACTTATTTATTTATTTACTTATTTATTTATTATTATTATTATTATTATTATTTTTTGGTTTCCCGTTGCATCTTTCGTTTTCTATTTCATTACTATCAGTGGACGGATGTAAATTCATAACGGGGGTTTCAGGTAGCAGGAGGTGTTTGCATGTGCGAATGCAGTTGGTAGTTTTTTAAAGTGGGGGAAAAATAAGCGAGTGCAGTTGATAGTCGCCCATTTTTTAGTACCTTAAAAAAAATTCATGGTCATGAAAACGAAATGAAACTTTTGATTATCAGAAATGTAAATGATCACAAAATAACCAATATTGAAATATTAATTTAAAAATTAGCTTAAGCATACATTGATAATTTTAGTAGTGATATAATCTTTATTTGAAATTCGTTAAAAATTAGTATACTGCAACCATCGCAAAAGTTTCTCTATATAATTCTGTATAACAACAAAGCTATTGTTTAACCTATATAAAAATATATCATTATTATATTTCACAACAAAAGTTTTGAATATGCAATATAGGGCACATAACTGATACTGATGTATAGCCACCTGAAAATCACAGAAAATGAGTAATAGCAGCGTCACCTGTGTACCGATATCCATCTAATTTAAATCAGAGCGGTGAATGTTTCATGATGTGTATCTCACACATCGAGTTTGGTAAATGTTTACACTATACAAGCCCATCTATACCCTGTACATAAAAAAATAATATTTCAATGTACCAGCGCTACTTAAGACCGATATGCAAACAAAATAAACTAACACAGCTTATTACAATAGCACTCTCCCGTATCAATTTTCGTTCTTCATTGCGATATAAAATCTCAAATGTCGCCATGCTATAAATAGGGAAAATTGCAACATAGCAGCACCAGCTTTTAGGTGATATGTGCTGAAACCTAATCAGCACCCATTTATATCTGAGCCCAAACAAATTTAAAACTTTATACAATGCGATCCTTTGTTTTGCCAGATACAACGCCTGCAAAATTTTTGAATACAACAAGAAAAATATTACATTTTGAAAAATTAGTCAAATAGTGTTCAGGAAATCCTAGAACGTGTAAATTCATCGACACCGGAGAGCTAAAAATTTCAAGAACCCAGTATTTTCTTCTTATGTATATAGAGAAAAGTAAAAAATGCTAAATAAAATAATTTTTTTTGCGAAATAAATGAATCCATTTATGTTTATTTATGAGTAGTAAAGATATTTGAAAATTATTTTCCTTTACACAATAATGAAGTGTAAGGAAAATTGTAAATATTGTCAGAAAAATAATCTGGTGTGTCACTCACACGACTTTTTCTTACCCTGAAATTTAACACTATAAATACAGGTTGCAGATTAAAAGGTAAGATAACGAGTGCTGTTATGTAAACCTGTGTTAAACAATTCATATTAGGCTTCTGAAGAGTTTTATATGATAATTAATTCTGTGTGAGGGGGGCTACCGCCCCCCTCAACCCCCCGTTTCATTAATGCACCTACATAGAATTTAATTCGGTTATTAAAAAATAATTCTGTTTTTAAAAAATAATTTATTAAAATTATTATTTAAAAAAAATATCTCTTATGATAATGCAGACGATTTCCATATTAGAAAAGTGGAATAACACCAAATATCCAAAAAAAAAGTCCATTCTATTCTCATCATTAAAAAGAAGGGGGAAAAAATAAACGATTTTTTTTCTAAGTTTTTTTTTTTTTTTGTTAAAATTTAAAAAAATCGATAACTTTGTTTTAAATTATCGCAGATCGATGGTTCAACCATTCGTTTTAAAGGCATTGGCGAGCTCTTTTGAAAGATACCCATCATGAAAATTTACTCCCCTCGAGGGGGGACTTCCCCCCCAGGGGGGAGGCGAGGCTCCTACATACACAAAAATTTTTTCCCAGTTAACTATCTCTATTACAAAAAATATATATTCGTTTCATTTGGTTTAGTTCAGTCTATAGACGTTAAACTCTACTTTCCTGCAATTTCCCCCATAGACGTAATGTATTAGAATTCTCTTGATTGCCCCTGTACACGAACCATTTGCTTGATCTTAACGAAAAGCTTACTGTAGCATCCCTATATGATACACATTTAGAATACCAAGTTTGAACTTTCTGCCATAATTTGTTATTAAGATATGCTGGTAACAGACAGACACACAGACACACAGACAGACACACAGACATACAGACAGACACACAGACATACACACAGACCATTTGCTAAAAACATGATTTTCGTATTCAGGGGACCTTAAAACGTGTAAATATAACAAAATCTCGCGTTCGAAAATTTCACCCCAAAACAATACTTTCTCTACCTAATGGGTATGAGAAAGTAAAATAATCTGGTGTGTCACTCACACGACTTTCTCTTACCCTGAAATTTAATACTATAAATACAAGTTGCATATTAAAAGGTAAGATAACGAGTACTGTTATGTAAACCTGTATTAAACAATTCATATTAGGCTTCTGAAGAGTTTTATATGACAATTGAGGGGGGCTACCGCCCCCCTCAACCCCCGTTTTATTAATGCACCTACATTTATATAGAATTTAATTCGGTTATTAAAAAATAATTCTGTTTTTAAAAAATATTTTATTAAAATTATTATTTAAAAAAATTATCTTTTATGATAATGCAGACGATTTCCATCTTAGAGAAGTAGTATAACACCAAATATAAAAAAAAAAAAGTCCATTTTATTCTCAATATTAAAAAAATTTACTCCCCTCGAGGGGGGACTTCCCCCTCGGGGGGGGGGGGGGGAGGCGAGGCTCCTATATACACAAAAAAAATTTTCCCAGTTAACTATCTCTATTACAAAAATATATATATTTGTTTCATTTGGTTTAGTGCAGTCTATAGACGTTAAACTCTACTTACCTGCAATTTCCCCCATAGACGTAATGTATTAGAATTCTCTTGATTGTCCCTGTACACTAACCATTTGCTTGATCTTAACAAAAAGCTTACTGTAGCATCCGTATATGATACACATTTAGAATACCAAGTTTGAACTTTCTGCCATAATTTGTTTTTGAGATATGCTGATAACAGACAGACACACACACAGACACACAGACACACACACAGACACACACACAGACACACACACACCGAAATAAGAAGACTTTCTTTTATTAACAATCTATAGATGGACTAAGTAAACATTTTTTAAGAAAAAATACAAAAACTAAATCTGTATAATATTTCTCGAACGTAAACCAATTACGATTATATTTTGTAGAAACGATACGATAGTAACGATAAAATATGCGAGGTTAAAAAATAAAATTTATAAGTAATATTTAAGCAGGCGAACATAGTTGAGTGATATCTATATTAATAAAATCAGACTTTTGTCTGTAAATTTGTCAGAATCTAAAAATTTTGCGATATCTTCACGATTCACAAACCATGAAAGCCGAAAAGGACTTAGAAAATTTTGTTTGTCTGTGTGTGTGTCGTCGTGAGTGTGTGTGTCGTCATGAGTGTATGTCTGTAACGCTATTTTTGTCTGGGTTTCACGTGAGAACGGCTGAACGGAATTCAACGGCGCTCTCCAGGAATTTTGGTTTTTATCCAACTTAAAATTATATCTGTAAACTTTTTCGAAATTCCCCCCGTTCCCCTCCTGTAGGGGGGGGGATACAAAAACACGTTTGTAAGCATAACTCGGCTCCAAATTACTTCACACTAAAGAAATTGCACATGAAGAGACTAGACATAAGTAAAACTAAAAAAATATCTGTGATTTACTAATAGGGAGAAAATCGATTTTTGGCGGAAAATTTTGCAAATTCTGGATTTTTGAGTAGAACTCTACCAAAAATGGAGAAAAATGTTGAAAAAAAGGCTATGCGACTTCCTTAGGATATTTCCAAAAACACATTTTTCTTTTTTTGGGATTTGTGATTTTTTTTTTTCTTTTTTTTTTGGGGGGGGGCGGAGGGGGGGTACGAGGGAGCAAAATCGAGACACACCTTTTGGTGTCTGTGTGTCATGGTGTCTGTATGTCTGTAACGAAATTTTTGTCCGGGTATCACTTGAAAACGCCTGGACAGAATTCAACGGCGCTTGGAAGAAATTTAGATCTTTACCCAACTTAAAGTTATATCTATCAACTTTTCAGAAATTCCCCCACGTTCCCCTTTGGGGGTGGGGGCAAAAGACAAAAACACGTTTGTGCGGGTATAACTTAAGAACGGCTGGACGGAAATCATCGGCGCTTCGTAAAGAATTTAGGTCTTTACCCAACTTAAACTGATATCTATCAACTTTCCCGAAATTACTCCCCTTTCCCCCCTAGGAGGCCAAAAGACAAACACACGTATGTAAGCATAACTCGGCTCCCAATTACTTCCCAAACGGCACTTGGCAGAAACTTAGATCTTTATCCAACATAAAATTATATCTATCAACTTTTCAGAAATTCTCTCACGTTCCCCCCTGGGGGGCAAAGACAAAAACACGTTTGTCCGGGTATCACTGGAAAACGGCTGGACAGAATTCAACGGCGCTTCGCAGGAATTTAGGTCTTTACCCAATTTAAAATTATATCTTTCAACTTTTCAGAAATTCCCCCACGTTGCCCCCTGGGGGCAAGAGACAAAAACACGTTTGTCCGGTTATCACATAAGAACGGGTGGACGGAATTCAACGGCGCTTCGCAGGAATTTAGGTCTTTACCCAACTTAAAATTATATCTATCAAATTTTCCGAAATTACTCCCCTTTTTGCACTGGGGGGGGGGGGGGGTAAAGGACAAAAACACGTTTGTAAGCATAACTCGGCTTCTAATTACTTAACACTAAAGAAATTGTACATGGGGAGACTAGACATGAGTACAAATAATACATTATCTGCGATTTAGTAATTTTCGAATTTTAAGGAAAAGAAGGGGGAAAATCGATTTTTGGCGGGAAATTTCGAAAATTCCTGATTTGAATAGAACTCTACCAAAAATGGAACAATGATATTGAAAAAAGGCTATGCGACTTAATTAGGATATTTGCAAATACATATATCTGTATATATATATAAATTACGTGTCACGATGTTTGTCCGAGATAAACTCCTGAACTAAGGAACTGATTTTAATGAAATTTTGCACACTGTGTGCAGTGTGGTCCAACTTGAGAGATAGGATAGTTTTTATCTCAATTTATTGTCACAATATTTTTTTATTGCAATTATTTGTTAATTATAGACCTTTGTTACAGTTGCTCCAAAATATCTGTGAGTTCCATAAGTTTAATTGTTGCCAAAAAAAAAAAAAAAAAAAAAAAAGAAAAGAAATAAATAAATAAAATTACGAGTTCATTTTCTTTCGACATGAAAATAAATACATTTAATCAAACGTGAACGTTAAAAAATATAAAAAGTTAAATTATACATCTCACGAAAATTGACGTCATAATCAATTTAAAGATTTTATACACATTGATAAAGTGCTGATGTAGTTCTATCAGATATAGTAATATATATAGATCTATCATAACGATTCATTCACGGAAAGGCGGCCATATTTTGGCAAAAACGTCGTCTTTTCCCAAGTGAGAAGGAATCACTTTTTTCTCCCCAATGATCACTCTGTATATACTATACTATATCTATGAGTTCTGTACGCAAGCGAAGTATAACTCACTGACCGTCTGTGCAGCCAAGAAAATGATTTCCTGTGTTAATCGCCCATTGGATTTTTTGTAAAAAAATATTAAAAATTGAGGAAATTTATTTCCCGATTTCAATCCTTATATTTGGGTATAGAATATAGATATGTATTAGTTATCGCGTGCGTTAGATTGATTATTTTGCTGTCAAATTGACAAAATTTTAATTTTAAATTTCTAAACTCTGTCGTCCTTGGCGTTTTTTTTTTTTTTTTTTTTTTTTTTTTTTTTTTTGTATTTGGCGATCAAAAACGTAACACGAAAATATACATGCCAGATGTATGTATTGTGCGAAATGTAATATGAATTATTCATTGTACGTATGTATGACATGTAATATGTATTGTACGAAATATTGTTTCTTATTATTCATTACTCTTTTAATATAAGTTGTTAAAATAACCATGATTTTTGAAAGGAATTCAATATTTTCGCCAGATAATTTGACGATATTCTTTTTTTCGCCTAGGATCACAGAAATGAAATCTATTCCGCTGCAATATATTACTATCTTATATCCGATATTTTATTTAGACATTTAAAAACAAATTTGACTTCAAACTATGATAGAATATTTATCATTTTCCTTTTAATTAGTATATTATTAGTATATTAAAATTTATAAGCATGGTATTATATAAAAAGTTTTTTTTTTTTTTATCTTATAATTATTCTTATCTTAATCCTCAATTTTTCCCACCTTTTATAACTTGAATTTACTATTAAAATTTTAACATACTCAAAACCTTCTCATCACATCGTTAAAGTATACTAAACTTTTCCAAAATCTTTTTCTATTGAAAATGATACATGTATTTACTTTAAGTGTCCAATATTTCATAAGATGTCCTCTTTTAAAGTTATAAAATACTTATCAAATTTACTTATTTTTCTGGTTTAGCCATATTATTTTCCTTTTTATAACTACAGCTGTTGCCATCTTTAAAATATTTAAAATGATGAGGTCATTTTATAGTAAAATTATCCATTATAGCATATATTATATTTCACTCCTCCATAAAAATTGATTTTAAAATCGTCTGCTTCTTTTATACTTTTATTTTAATAGAATTTTAATAGAATTTAATTTATATATTAGTCATTTTAGCATTTTTATCCTAAGTAGCATTAGCAATAATATATATCACTTCTCCATTAAAATTTATAAGATCCTACAATAAAATTAATTTGTGCTTAATATCAACTCTACGAAAATTTTTATCAATCGCTTCCAAATTTTGACCTAAGGTTCAAATCTCAATCCTGTGGGTATTTACATCAGCTACAACGTTTTCGTCTTTATTTGTAAATAATAATTTGACTGTATTAAATAGTTTACTGCAATATAATTCAACGTATAACTTAGTCACAGCAACGCGTGACCGGGTCTGCTAGTATATATATATATTTTACTTTCTTCAATATGTAATATAGAGAAAGTATTGGATTCGCGAAAATTTTCGACTTCCGTTTTTTGACGGATCTACACGTTTTGGGATGTCCTGAGCACGAATTGATAGTTTTTTTAAAAATGTCTGTCTGTCTGTCTGTCTGTGGTTTCGTTTTTTCACCGTATCTCACAAACCAATGAATGAAATTCAACTAAACTTGGTATATAGTTGGACCCTGGCGGGGCATTGTGCTGATTAGATTTGGGGATCAATCACCCAGCAGGTGGCGCTGTGATCGCATTTTTTCTAAATTTTTAACATGGCAGTATAGGACAAAATATCGTATTTTTCACAGTATCTCACGAACCAATGAATGAAATTGAACCAAACTTGGTATATAGTTGGAACCTGACGGGGCATGGTGCTGATTAGATTTGGGGATCAATCGCCCAGCAGGTGGCGCTGTGATCGCAAAATTTCGTATTTTTCACCGTATCTCACAAACCAATGAATGAAATTTAACCAAACTTGGTATTTAGTTGCACCCTGACATGAACTGGTGCTGATTAGATTTGGAGATCAATAGCTCAACAGGTGGCGCTGTGATCGCATTTTATGCAAATTTTTAACATGGCAGCATAGGACAAAATTTCGTATAAATGGGCATAATGAGAGTTATTTTAAACTTGTGATTGTAAAATTAATATGAATTATTGATAATAGTAGTAGTTAACTAGGAAAAAAATTTTGTGCATGGGGGGGCATCGGTTCCCCCCTACTGGGGGGGGGGAGGTAAAGCGAAAAGCTCTGAAATAGAACAAATGAAGTTATATTGAAAATTGGCATAAAAAATACAGTTTCCTTACCAAAAACTGTGGAATTTATTTCCCAAGTACAGTCGACAGCAAAATTATTGAAGCGCTACCAATAATTAGTATTTAAAAGATATGCACCTACTACTGTTTTATTAAGTAAACATTTGTCGAGTCATGATCTTAGTCTTCTTGATGCTGTTTATGAAAAAGTAAGCTGATGATAAAAATTACCGATCAAACTAAAAATATATATATGTGGAAAATGTGGATATGTGCTTCAATAATTTTACTGCCGATTGTACTACAATAGCAAAACTTCCAATTTTGAGAGGGGCACTCTGTCAAAGAGGCAAATCTAAGCAATTTTTCAAACTTCTAAAACTATCACTGTTTCGCATTTCATTTGGTTTCTTAAATTTTAAATGTAACACAGAAAGGTACAAGGAAAAGATATAAGGAATATTAAGTCCAAATTAAATTTATCAATTAAGTTATCAGCCGAGGTTGCATTTTTCTCATGATTCCACTTACTTCACTTCACACAATGTGCTTAGAAGAGGTTTGGCGTTCTCTTTTATGGCGTTCTCTCTCTATAATATATATTATATAAATACAGAGTCTGTCTGTCTAATATTTTCAGATTAACATCATTTTAAATTTATTAAAAAAAAATGTTTTATATAATTACTTTTTTATACAATTACTTTAATAAATCATATTTGTGTGTTTTTCTTTTTTTCTTTTCTTAACAGTTCTTCCCTTTTTACAAAATGTGAAAGTAGCATCTTAAACTAACAAACAAACAGCTACTATTTCAAATTCTACATTAAATTTTATATACTATAGTAAAATATTATATAGTATAAAAACAACTGTTCATTACGCATTTTTCAAAGCGAAAGTAATTTTTTTGCTTTCTTCTATATTCAGTCAATAGAAGAAAGTATTGGATTGGTAAAAAATTTTGACTTCCAGTTTTCGACGGATTTACACGTTTTGAGAGGTCTATAATAGATTTAGCCGCTTTTATAAAATGTCTGTCTGTCCGTCTGCCTGTCCATCTGTTTGTGTGTGTGACAAAAATTTTATGGGGACTGTATCTCAGGAACTACTACAAAGAATTGCATATAAATTTATATGAAGATGCATATTGATCTAAATTAGTGTTATCAACTTATGGTGTCAACCGTTCAACAGGTGTTGCTGCTATGAAGCAATTTCCACAATTTAACCCTAGAACACTAGCGTGTTAATATCACTAGAGATACGTAAAATTTACGTGCTCATGTAAAATCATGTGAAATTCGTTTTATTTGCTTATATTGCATTAATGTTGTTTTTTAATATGTTTAATCATTTGCTGTTTTAACTAGTATTACTAACTTTTCATTAACTGAATAATTATTTATATTTAAAAATATATTTGAAAACTATAAAAATGTATACCAAGAAAGGAAGACTGCACGTAAAATTTACGTACACTAGTGTTCCAGGACTAAGGAGAGGCTATATCTCATGTTCTGTTGTTTATAATCAAATAAAAGCTGATATGTAAGAGGGCCATTATGAGACATTATGCTGATTCAATTTGAATGCTTATTGGCTAACAGGTGGTGCTGTTACAGCGATTTCCGCAATTTAAGGGAAGGCTGTATCGCACGAACAACTGCAGAGAATTGCATATAAATTTATATGTAGATGAATCTTGATATAAATTAATGCTTATCAACTTTTGGTGTCAACTGCTTAACAAGTGGCGCTGCTACACAGCGATTTCTGCAGTTTAAGGGAAGACAATATATCTGGTTTTATTGCGTACTATCAAACAAAAATGATATGTGAGAAGGTCATTATGAGGCATTGTGCTGATTAAATTTGGATGCTTATTGGTGCAATACTGCGAATTTACTCGATAACGAGAAAGCTGTGTCTCAACTTCTATGACATACAAAACTTTATATGTGAGATAATCATTATAAAAACGCATTTTTTAAGACGTTATTTATAGACAATAAAACTTTCTTTCTTTGGATATTTAGTGTTAGTTTTCTCTAAGATGAAAATCATTTGTATTCATCACGTTATATAAATTTAATTAATTATAGCTTTAATAAATTGTTTGCAATTAGGGAATTTGTGTAGGAAAATATAGAAGAAAGTTTTGTGGTGGCCACAACATACTAGTTTTAAAATGAAGGTTTAAGATTGAATTATATAATTAAAAGCAATTTTATATTCTTAAAGGCATTTCTTCACCACGTCATTATCTTTATTTTATTTATCAAACTTTAGATATTTGTTATCAATCAATATATTTTACATTTAGAAAATAAATTTATTACTATGAGAACTCTGAGTTGAATCAGCAGAATAATATCGATAAATTGCGATGCAACTGGTGAACATTCAATGGTGTTATTGATTCATCAAATGGGAAATCGATAGGCGTGCTAAAGAACCAGAATATCACTTACCACGGGAATAGCGTGATTTTTAATGTTTGTACCCGAATTCAATTCAACAGATAGGCGGAAAGGATGTGGATGTATATTAGTTATAAATAGGCAAATAAAAATATTTTTAAGTTTAAGGAATGCATACGAATACAAAATATAGCCAACAGAAATAATCATAATGCTTATAATTATTCAATAAATAAATAAATAAATAAAGAGAAATTTGTATTAATATATATATATATAAGAGCATTTCTAATATTTTAATTTCTCCTTTTCATAAGACACCTTTATTTTTATTAAAATTTTTATGAAATTATTTTTCAATATCTTTTGCTTTTTATAGTGCTTTATATCAACTTCTATTAAATTAGCGATACCATGTTAATTCAAGTTTTTCCTTCCTAGCTTTTTATCACAATAATTTTGAATTATTATCATTATTATTATTATTATCTGTTTGTACCCGCTCTTCGCACGGAAAATGTCAATAGAAATGGAGGGGAAATTCGGATTTAAAATCAGCACACATAAAATAGTGTAAATTAAAAGCAATATGTATATAATATACATATGAATTGTGATTAGCAATGCGTATTCACAAACATTAATAATTCTTTTTTATTATTATTATTATTAATCAGCATAGTAAGCAGCAAATTCTATAGAATGATTTTTGTAATATTGTTTAAATTTAATATCATCTGCACTTGTATTTTATTATGTTTTTTTTTAATAGAAACTTTGAATTAGATGCAAAACAGATATGACTTAAAACAATGAGTTTAATTAATTGAGTAGAAAGCATTAATAGAAAAAAAAAAAAAAAGCAGAGTTGTAAAATATAAATACAAATCATTTAGAACAATAAATGGCACTATTATTAAAACAATTCATTAAAAAAAAATATTGTCAATGATCACAACATACTATACAGATCTAATGAAAAAGAATACCACATAAATAAATAAAGAAAAAACGTTTTTTCTCCATAATGTACTAAAAACTCTGACTTGGGGGAAAGTAGGTTAAAAAGTAACAGCAAAATTTGTAACTGGCAGATGCATTTTTACTCTGAAACCTGCTCCTGATAACACAGACTTTAAAAATGCTTCCGTATTGTGTTGTCATCGGCAACTGAGACTCATGACTAAAATTCTAAAAAAGTCAGTTTAGCAAAAGACCATCCAAAATGAATCGCAAGATTTGATACAGGTAGACGAATGTTTGCAACTAGTATCTGCTCCTTGTGTGAGATAGGCCCTGAAAGTGCTTGTGAATTATATTGTTATCGGTTCATTGCCAAAATGTGAGTAAAACTGATTCGAAAGAAATGCATCTAAAATGAACGCAAGATTTTACACACGCCGATACAATTTTGCCCCTGGAACTTGTCCCTATTCCTATAAATTGAAAAAAGTACATTTGTATTGTATTGTCATCTATTATAGACTGGTATGAAAACAATTGAATAGAATCAGTTAGGCAGAAGGAATTAAAAATAAATCGCAAGATTTGTCACAGACAGGCAGAGTTTTGACCCTGGAACTTAACTGTGGTAAAATCGATTTCTGTAAATGATTGCATATTGTATTGTCATCGCCTATGAGCCTGATTGTAAACTTTGGGAAAAATCGAATTGTAGAAGTGGTATAAAAATCGACTGCAAAATTTGAACAGACATACAGAAAAACCAAGTTAAGTAAAATTGTGTAAAAGAATTAAAGAAAAATAAATAAATAAACACACAAAAGCAAGTTTACATATTATTAAAACAAAAAAAATCAGAGAATGAGATTTATTTTATATTCTGAAGACATTTTTGGCTTTTTTGATATCTGAAATATAAAAATATTGCGAAATTTTGCATCTCTGTGAGATTTAATTGCAAAATTTTTATTGCGCTTGAGCAAATGTTTTCTGTCCATATATCGCAATCTAATTAAATTTAAAATGGTTCACATGCATACTTTTTAAGTTGTATAGATAGATATAATTTTAAGGTAGGTGTAAAACCTTGCCAAGTGTCATTCATTTCTGTCCAGCTGTTTTTATGTGATATCCGGACGAAAAAAAAAAAAACTAGTTGGCATAGGTGGACTCTGCTCAGTTCCCCATCATATTTTTGCTCTCAGAAATTTCTAGAGCGAGACATATTATAATCATGTTAAAAGAAATGAATTTGACCAAAGCTTGATACAGTGACAGAATGAAATCCCCTCCTAATAGGCTATCCACCGTTCACTTGGATATAATTATCTTATTCTAATCTATTAATTTTGACGTAATTTTGAGGTTGTCTAATGTATTCAAGTTCCTCAAAATGGAAGTTTATGCTCAATTTTGCCTTATTCTGACATATTAAGTAAATCGTAAATTCCAAATAACTTACGAATTCTTTAAATTGGAAAAATCATAGTCTATGATATTCATGATAGTATCCTAAATAATATTTCGAAAGTGGTTTGACATCTTTACGATGAAAATATCCCTCAAGATTGACGTTTATGTGAAATTTTGCTCTTCTGCCATGTTAAGAAATTCGTAAATTTCCAATAACTTACGAAATTTTTATATTGGAAAATTCATAGTCATTAATATTCATGCCAGTGTCCTAAATAATATTTCAAAAGTAGTCTGACATCTTTACCATGAAAATATCGCTCAAAACTGACGTTTATGTGAAATTTTGCCCTATACTGCCATGTTAAGAATTTCGTAAATTTCCAATAACTTGCGAAATTTTCAAAGTAGCACATTTATAGTTACTGATGTTCATTCCGGCATAAAAACTGATATTTTAAAACTGGTCTGACATTTTTACAGTAAAAAGTTTCCATTTAATGCACGTTTAAGTGAATTTTTGTCCTATTCTCCCATGTTAAGAAAATCGTAAATTTCTAATAACTTACGAAGTTCTTTAATTCAAATGTTCCAAATAAATAGGGTTCTTGCCAGTGTCGAAAGTAATATTTTAAAACTGATCTGACCTCTCTGTGATTATTTGTTCGTGAGATATCGTGTTAACAGACTAACAAACTAACGGACTAACACACTAACGGACTGACCCACTAACACACTAACAGACACCCTACAGACAGACACCATAGAAATTTTGTCATTTTCGGATTCCTTACACCTGAAAACGTGTAGAAATGTCAAAAAACCGAGGTCGAAAATTTTCACGATTACCTAAGTTCCCCATACCTATAGTATGATGGGGAACTAAAATATCTTGTCACATATACACGCTTCAATCACACACATGCATTGAAAATATCCTAAAAGTAAATTTGGCTTCCTTAAAGTCTTAAATGTAAAGATATCGCAAATCGTTTCTATTCTACGCATATTTTCTGGTAAAAGTCTTATTGCGCATTTGCAAGCATTTTTTGGCTATGCCTCTAAATTTAAATAGAAATTGGAAATGGTGCATAAATATAATTTGAAGTTGGGTGCATATTTAAACCGTTATCAATTATCACTCTATTTCATTTATATAATATCAGAGTCAAAGAAAAAAAAAATGTCCCAGCCTAACCCCTTTCCCAAACACAAAATATACAATGGGGGTCAGTATTATAAGGGCAACTGGAAAATTGCACATAAAAAATTATTTCTGAAGTAAATAAAGTCAAATGAATACATAAAATGAAGAGCTTGTTTCCAAAAGGCGTTAAGTCAAAAATTTCAAAAATTGACTTTTCGATGCGAAAGGCCGCAGCACCCGTCTAACAATATATTTTCAATAAATAGAAGTTCCAAACAAAGTTTAGTCATAATGAAAACAGAAAGTGAAATCCGTGTTTTTTTCCAAAAAGAATTAAGACACAAGTAAGTTTTGTGCCAAAAAGGATTAAGTCAAGTTTAACCAATTGTAGCGTGCTTTGAGATCACGTGGTTTGTCTGGTCTTTGGTGGAAAGACAAAAATAAGGAAAAGAATGTTGTTGTAGACATTGAGACAGATTTTTTTTTCCCATAGAAAAAAATAAAGAGAGATTACTTATAACCTTTATTATAATCTGTTTGTAAAAGATTTTAATCTTGGTTTTGGAACCCCGAAAAAAAAACACATTTGTTCCTTTAGTATTAGGAAAAAAATACAAATGAATTCAGAAAAATGTACAGAAAAAAGACAAGACCCTGTTAACCGAACTTTTGATTCATAAACACCGGAGCAAAAAATTTTATTCACTTTTAGGGGAAAAGCTTATAGGAGAAGATGAAATTACAATATGTTTTGACCTGATGCAAAATTAGAAATTACCACACAAATAAAAATTATACCATGTTAGGAATGCTTTCAGCAGGGGCTGCTTAAAAGGGCCTCACCTTCACATACTATTTACCAGTGCATGGTCACTCCTACTTACCAGCACATAGAACATTCGGCCAAGTGGAGACTAGTTTAAAGAAAGTGGATACAATTTTACTCTCTACTGAATATTTTGAACATTTCTTTAAGGTTGGAAATCTTTTCGAGTATAAGAAGCAGTGGAATATTTTAGATTGGAAAAATTTTGCGTGTAGTCGTTTGAAAAGCAAACAAGTTTTCGTGTTTTCAGAGGCTAAAGTACTGGAAATTACAAAGCGGGGGGGAGGGGGGAGAGAACGTACTGTGGTTCGTTTTGCCGTCAGAAGATCCTGAAACAAACGGAAAAAAATTCTCCTATGAGCCTCTTCTGAAATAAAACCAAAACCAATATATATATATATATAAAAAAATCAGATGTTTTGAAATTGCTTGAATCTTTGGTTTCAAGATTAACAATGTTTTTATTTTTATGAACAATCTTGCAACGATACACCTAGGGCTGACATAGGTGAAAATAATGATAGCGATAAAGAAATAGAGTATGTAACTGAAGATTTGTGGTAACTAACCAGCTTCCAAAAATTGTGCATCTAAAATTTATGTGGTAATTACATGGAAAACAAAAACAAATTACTCTCAAATGGAAGTAAGTCATTTCATTTTGTAATTTGTTTGTGCCAAAAGGGCATAAGTCATAGTTTTGTTCCAAAAGGGGTTGAGTCATTTTTTCTTTTTTTTATTTCTCAATAACTATACTGTCAGGATTATTTTAACCATATAATTTAGTGTTACTATCATCCATAGATTACTGGAAAAAATTATCTTTTTCTTAAATTCAGTAATAAATCTTACATAACAAAATCGCGTTTTTCCAAGAATGGAAAAAAATGACTTAACGCCATTTGGAAACAAGCTCTTCAAATGTTTTTTTTTATGCTGAAAATCATTGTAGAATGCAAGACATGAATGTTTTGTCATAATTTACAAAAAGATTTCACTGTAAAAACTGTATAAAATTATAAGGACAATGAATGTTTTGGTCTGAATCACTCTAATAATTAATAATAATCCTTTTTACTTTCTTCTATATGTAATAAAGAGAAAGTATTGGATTCGTGAAAATTTTCGAACTCCGGTTTTCGATGGATTTACGCGTTTTGGGATGTTCTAAACATGATTTCATAGTTTTTAGAAAATATCTGTTTGTCTGTGTGTGTGCATCACGACTTTTGTGGACGCTGTATCTCACGAACCAATGAACGAAATTTAACCAATCTTGGTATTTAGTTGGACCCTGACAAAAACTGGTGCTGATTACATTTTGGGATAATTCGCTCTACAGGTGACACTGTAATCGCATTTTTTCTAAATTTTTAACATGGCAGTATAGGACAAAATTTCGTATAAATGTACATAATGAGAGTTATTTTTAACTTGTGATTGTAAAATTAATATGAATTATTGAGAATAGTACTAGTTAACTAGGGGAAAGAAATTGTGCATGTGCGGACATTGCATCCCCCTGGGGAGGGGGTAAATTTTCAAGATGGGTATCTTTCGAAAGGTCTCGTCAATACCTTTAAAACGAATGGTCGAATTGTAGATCTGTGATAATTTAAAACAAAGTTATCGATTTTTTTTTTAAACTTTTAATGGAAAAAAAATCGTTTATTATTATTATTATTATTATTATTATTATTTTTTTTTTTTTTTTTTTTTTTTTTTTTTTGAAAAAAAAATGGCCTTTTTTGGATATTTAGTGTTGTACTACTTCTCTAATATGGAAATCGTCTGCATTGTCATGGAATATATATATATATTAATAATAATTTTAATAATTTCTTTTTCCTGAGTGAATTTGTATAGGAAAATATAGAAGAAAGTCGTGTGGTGGCTACAACATTCTAGTTTTATTTTTCTATGAGTTTTATCAGCCTTGACGGCATGGAGTTTGACATTTTCTTCAGAACATTCTTAGAAATTTTTATCCGGGTATTTTTCGATGGAAGATATGAGCTCTTGCTTGTTTTCATATTGAATACCATTTTTGTATACTGCGTGATTCAGAATGATCCATAAAGTTTCAATTGGATTTAATTCGGGGGCTTCTGGACGGTCAGTCAAGTAGTTTCATGAAATTAACATTAAACCATGATTTCGAAGTGTATTCGATCAGCATTGTCCTGGTGGAACAAATAGTCTGAACTCTTAATTAACTGTGCATCTGGTAAAAGATTATCATCCAATACATCAACAGAATTTATTCTGCCCTGCACAAAAACTATTGGATTGTTTCCGTCAGTTTCGAAACTTCCTCAGACCTCTACTGAACCCCCTCCAAGTGCACGTTTTGAGAAAATCATAATATCATCCCACTTTCTGAATATTAATACACTTTTTTTGCAAACATCCCCCTCAGTCTCATATAAATTTTTTACATGGCTTCATAACATATGCTTTCCATAATGAACCTAAGGGGCCACGGTAGTGCGTTCGGTAGTGCGCCGAGCTCATAATTAGAAAACTATAGATTAGATACTCGAGCGGCCAAAGAACATCGTGTACACTATTGGTGTCTGGTGCACGTAAAATCCGTCGTGGCAGCAATGTCCTCCCAGTTCCCATCCAAATTATACCTCTGAGAGTCACCAAAGCAGGGGAGCCATAATCTCCATGGAGGAACAAATTTGTGATGGCATGTCTCTGGATTATTCTTAAGCGTGCGCCCCAGACCGTCGCCAATTATCCAATGCACAGTGCTAGTTCGACGTTAAACTTAACTAACCATAATGAACTTTTATTTTCTTTTTGTAAAAGTTCGAGCACTGCACCGTAAATTTAATTACAGTCCTTCAGCAAAATTATTCGAGCGCTAGCAAAAAACCCTATATAAAAAAGTACACTTAATACTGTTTTGTTAAATAAATACTTGTCGAATCATGTTCTTAGTCAATCTAAGGATTTATTTAACAAAACAGTATTTAATGTATTTTATTTTATTTATTTATTTTTTTTTATATGAGAATTTTTGCTAGCATTCGAATGATTTTTCTGCCGACTGTACTGTTAAATTTTCTTCGATGTTTGTTTTTTAGAACCTGCTCTCCTTATTATCATTCTTTTCTCACGTACAGAAACAGAAAATGGATTACTTGTATGTCTTTGCTGTCCATATTTGCAGGGATTTTTCAGAAAATTATAAATGACCGTTCTTGATTTATTTAGCTTTGTCACAATTTGATGTACAGTAAGTAAATCCTGAACTTTTAAAAGCAACCACTTTTCCTTTTATCAAATTTTAAATTTTCTGTACATAGAGGCATGGCTGCAAAAATAGAATATGGCATGCCCAATCGCTTATTAAACACTTATATCGTCAGGGAGTGCTGCGTTCAGAACAAAAATCATGCAAAATTTGCTTTTTGGAACACACAAATACAGTTTTCCTTGTACTTTTGTCCATATCCCATCGCTGTCTAAATCAAAAATTTTTTGATTTAGACAGCGATTTTATGAATACGAATATATGAATTAGTAGCATAGTACGAATATACGAATATATGAATATACGAATTTTGTGAATACCGTTTTTTATGAATACGAATTTCTCATATATTTCCATAAATACTAATACTACTACTACTAATAATAATAATAAAATGCTTAATGGGACTTTTTCCTTCTTTTTATAATCTTGACCACCACTGCATTCTGAAATCAATATTGGTTTCCTTAATGTTTCCAACGTATGGATATCGCAACGTTTTCCCATTTATACGTTTTACTGACATAAGCCTTATTGCAGATACACAAACATTTTTTACGATATATACCTCAATAATAAATTCAAGAACTGAAGTACAATAAATATTTAAGCATAAAAACTTTTTCCTGCATCATAAAATTAACGTAATCACAACTGGTTTCAAAAGGATGTGGCCGTTTTTCTTCAGGTGCAAAAAACACGTGCTACTATCTTGGAGGCAAAAGCAAAACTGAAAACAGGGTAAAACCCAAAGTGGGATGAGCAACACGACCAACAAGTAGGAAGCAGCATGCAAAAACTAATCAGAACTGAATACAACTAAAAAAAAAGAACGAAAAATGATGCGGTACGCATTGGTTATTAACACTTTCTTGTTATAAGCACGTACTTGTTGCATCGTATAAATTTCGATTTTCTTAGGCCACATTATAACACAGCGGGCACATGGAAGGACCAAATCATACAGATAGACTGAATAAATTTATAATCATTCTTAAGTATTGTTGGAAAGTGTTAAAAATGTTTAACACAAAAGAAAATGCAGCCCATAAGTTCTAATTGCAGTCCTTAATGTATCTGAATATTTTAGTGTGTCCCTGTAAATCTGAAGGTTAACCATGTCATATTCTACACAAGACATTATTTTAGCATATTATCAATAAATTTCGCTTTCTTTATGATTTTTGCAGTAGAAAATTATTTAAATATGATTAAAAAAATTATCTGTCCTAAAACGAAACGCACTGGGATATTTTTGGGGTGTCCCTATATACAAAGCAGTTCTGCAGAATCTATTAACGTCATTTTAAATAGGGAACATCCCATAGTGAACACGAATAACTTATATCATTTTCAAAAATTCTGTAAATATTTACGGATGCTGAAGGCGGGCAGGCGGACAAACAGACAGATGGACAGTTGGACAGACAAATACACAAATTGAAATCATATTAACGCTAGAAAGTGTTAAAAACGCTTAATGTAAACGAAAATGCAGTTCTTGCAAATTTCCAATAACAGCTGTTAATGTACCTGAGTATTTTTGTGTGGCCCTGTACATCTTAATGCTAATCATGCTATATTCTATATAAAGTATTCTTTTATACATATGAATGACATATTTCAATTCCATTGTGCAAAGTTATAAAAATTTGGTTTATAGAAATACCTCTCATAGAGCGCAATGCTTTGTGATGTTTTCGGGTGGCCCTGTACACAAACCAGTGGTGATATTTATCCCATTTTCTATAGAAAACATCCGATAGTGAACTTGAATAACATATATCAATTTCATTAAGATTTGTGTGAAAAGTAAATATATTAAGATATTGTCTATAAATATACCTTTTATAGAAAAGAATGTATTGGAATAATCTCGGGTGTTTCTGTACAGAAACCAGTAGAGCTATTTATTCACGAGGGTGATTATGGATAGCATTATCAGTTTCAAGAAATTCCGTGAATATGTACAGAAATTAGAGCGCGGAAGGACAAATCAGACGAAGTCAATAACGCTTTTGAACCTTGTTGGAAAACGCTAAAAATAAGATAAAAGAGAAACAAACACAAGAATAAGGAGAGAATTATTTTATTTTATTTATTTATTTATTTCATTTTTTATTTTAAATACATACTACGTATTTTATTTATTTATTTTATATTATATTATTTATTTATTTATATTTATTTATTTATTTTACCTTTTTACGAAGTAAGGGGACTCTCTACTTATTGTCTCCGAAATCTGAAGCTATTGTTAGTCTATGGGAAATTTTGTCCCGTTGTAACTCATTAACTGATACAGATTTTTAAATTCCGTTTTCACATTTAGAAAATTCACAACTGCTAAATGGGTTATCGCTTTCTAAAACCGATTTCTTTAATTTTAATGATTTTAATTTTTAATCTCAAAAATACAAAATTTCACATTGTAAAAATTCATATTTTACAACCTCAAAATAGAATATTAAAAATTTAAAAGATCAATTTTTAGAAAGCGATAAACTGCTTCGTAGTTGTGAATTTTCTGAATGTAAAAATGGAATTTAAAAATATATATTAGTTAACGAGTTATAATGGGGCGAAATTCTCCATAGAATAACATTGATTTTGGCTTCCGGGGACGATAAGTAGAGAGTCCTGTTAAACAAATTTTTCCAATCTGTAGACAGCAAAGTGGAATGAGATTTTTCATTAAAAAGTTTATAAGATAAATAACTAAATTTTCCAAGAAATCTAACATGGAAACGCTTTTGATATAAAAGATAATTTCAGCTTGCTGAAAATTATAACTATGGCGAGATTCCCACCTGTGCTTCGTAATTTCTTGCATAGTGACCTTTTCTGAATGCTCGCGTAAACGGCATTCCAGATTCTTTCAGTTTGGCCTATTCATCTATGATTTCCCTTGTAATAATTGTCTGCCTTATTATGTTTCTGAATATGCTGTGTTAATTTCAGTCAATTTTTACGTTCCATTTTCTTTCCAAGAGGAAATCTACTTTTGAAGAATATTTATTGTTCTGAATGTTTTAACACTGTAAAATATAAAAATGTTAAGCTACTTGTACAGCAGAATGTGCTGGAAAAAATAGATGACAGCACATTCTGCTGTAAAAAAAAAAAAAAAAAAAAAAAAAAAAAAAAATCTATAAAAGCATCTCTTTTACAGATGCTTCTACGGTAAATTATTCAATTTACAGCATAATACTATACCACTCTTTTTTTTCAACGTATTCTGCTGTGAAAATAAACGTATTTTCATACAGAGTACTTTTTTAACTTTTAATAGCAAGATATTTAAAAAATTTCTTTCTTTCTATATCTTTTAATATTTGTTTAGAAACCTAAAGCAGAAGTATCAAAGTATAGCGTGAAATCAAAATTAACGATTGTTTAAAGAAAACTTTTTAATTGAAAAAAAAAAAGTTTTACTCTTCATCCATTTTTGGGCTAACCAATAGATAGTGTAAATTTATATTTATTTTAAATCCCCTTTCCACTTTTTCTTACCCATATATATGGTAGAGAAAATTATTGCTTTTGGGTCAAATTTTCGAAATATTTACATGTAAATATATCGAGTTTTTGATATATTTACATGTTTTGATGATCCTAAATCTAAATACTATCATGTTTTTATCGGTTGGTCTGTATGTCTGTGTGTGTGTGTGTGTGTGTGTGTGTGTGTGTGTGTGTGTGTGTATCTGTTATCAGCATATCTCAAGAACAAATAGTAGTAGGAAATCCAAACTCGGTATTCTAAATCTGTATCATATAGTGATGCTACACTAAACTTTTCGTTCACATAAAGTAAATGATTCATGTAAAGGGACATCCAAGAAAATATATATACATTACGTCTATAGAGTAAACTGCAGGTAAGTAGAGTTTCAATCTATAGCCTGCCGTAAAGAATATGGAATTAACATATTTTTTATATGCATAAAATCATGTTTTATGTCGATTGGGGTATCGAAATCATTAGTCATTCATTTATAGGGCTGTCCAAAGTATTTGGATATATTGAGGCTATACTTGGAAATTGCTGGAAGACAATTTTATTTTGTGTTAAGTGTTTTTCATAATGAAACTGAATTTAAGTACGCAATGTGGAGTGCATGCAGTTTATAGACGATATACAGGGATACACAAAATTAACCTAAACTTTTCTTTTCTATTAAATGTAATTGATGAAAATACTTTGCTGCATTTTACTATATCGATGAACACTGTTCAGGAAGAATAATTAATTTTCCACACACATACTGTAAACAAATTATTTTTTGGAGTTCTATTTTCTTTTTCTTTTTTTTTTATATTATTTTTTGAGGTGCTTGAATACGAAGATTCAACTTTTAGCGGTTGATGTGCATGTATATCTGTTATCAGCATAACTTGAAAACAAATAACTGAAGGAAATTCAAATTTGGTATTTTGTACTCTGTAACAGAAGTTCGTATTAGATTGCCAATTGAAGTTAAATTAATATATCAGCCTTGATTTTGTTTAAATAAATGTAGGCATTATAAGTACATTGGGGTCGAGGGGCTGAATATCCTCTCACAGAGAATTATATGTCAAATAAAACTGTTCCTAAACCTATTTTTGATTATTTTAAAAGTAGATTGTTCTTTATTGTCTTACCGTATTGATCTTATGATTTAACCTGCAAGCTGTCTTTATAGTTTGGAAATTCAGGAAAAGAGAAAGTCGTGTTAGTGACACACCATATTATTTGAATTGTATTTCCAAAAAAGAAAGAACCAAAACGTTAAGTTGAATGACAAAATCATTTTTCAGACTAAAACATTATAATATTTATGCCATGACACTTATCGCAAAAATGAGACCTCATACATTAAATTAAATTTATCATCTTTATTTGTTCAAAATCAAACATACATGAATTTGTAATCGGCTCTAATTTGCAACGTCAATACTAGAATCTCGTTAACCGTAAAAGCTTATATATTCTGCAGAGAAATTAAGTTACTTGAAATTAAATTGAATCTCGCAATAAATATATCTCGCAATAATTATGTGACCAATAATTTAATTTATTTTAAGTTTTCTTTTACTGCTGTAAATGGTTGGTATAATAAATATATGTTCTCTACTACAAAATAAATAAATAAATAAATAAATAAATAAAATTATAATTTGATTATTATAACGAATCTCTAAGTACAACAAGAAAGACGTAAATAGCAACTGCACTCTTCGAAAGCTAAGACCTGAAAAAGTTAATCTAATTATTTAGAAATATTAATAAAATAAATTCGTAACTTCATTTGCTATGGTTGTGTTCAGGGGCCGTGTAATATTTTAATCCACGTTGAATCTTTCATTATATAGTGAAGAATGCTAAATAACTGAATAAAATACTATTATTTACAGTTTTCGACTATATATTTAGCGTTTAGTTCACACTTAGATTATGTATTTTTCATTTACTACTAATTATGAAAGAATTTTCTTTTATAAGAATGTACACTGCAAGAAGATTTTAAAATATCAAAAATATTAATATTAATATTAGTATTATTATTATTATTATTATGTCAGTAAAACTCTATTAGCGAATTGCGAGTTGATTTTACGATTAATTTCAAGAATGTACTGAAATCTGAAATTTTTGATGATTTTTTTCCTCAAACAATTATTTAAAATTTAATTATTTTTAAGTACAAGAAAACAAGAATAAGAATTTGAAGTTCTGTGGATTTTACTTGTATATACATTCCTGCTCAAAAGTTTAGCAAGATTTGCAAACGACCAGTTTTTCTCAAATTAAAATCTTATCTCTCAATGAAATGTTTTCAAACATTAGTATATAAAGAACTAGGTCTTCCTCATGTTTTTCAGTGAAAATTTGTTTAACATTTAGGAGGCCGGTAACACATTGAGCAAAATCAGTAATGTTTGTGATCACCCTGTAATATTAAACAAACGAAATGATCTGTAACTTTAGGATGTGTTAGTATAGACCCGTACAATATGCGGATAAATTTGTGTTACAATAGCATGTTATATAACGGAGATATAAACATTTATTTTAAAATTAAAAAAAAAAAAAAAAAAAAAATCAAGTTTTTTCTTTATAATACACAGAGTTTTAAACAAAAAATATTCTTCCCACTTTGAGGGAATTTGAAAACACTTTTGAAACATTATACTACAATCGGAATACAATTATCGTAAAATAGCTCATGAAATATGAATATTTTTATGAAAAACGTTTTCACTGCACATACGCTAAAGACAGAAAAAAATTTATCGCATAGGTTGAAAACTAGATAAATTGGACAAATTTTGTCAAAAGTTTATTTGAATAGAGTAAAAATTAAGCAAATTGACGGCAAAATAAAGAGCTAGATTTTAGATATTTTTCCAGAGTTCAAATTTCATAAGGGGTTTTCACATGCGGCGTAATTAATTTAAAGATCTAATTATTTCAACCTCTTTGCAAAAGTTCTTTTTTGCGAAAAACCCTTTTTTATCTCACAAATCTTAGTAAATAAACAAAATTATGTTAAAGCTGCAAGCTTATTCTTTAATCACATTTCTTGCGACCATGGAAGCCTGTGCGCAAGTGCGGATTGAACGAGTCCAGTGTTAAAATAGGGGTGACTGAGAGAAAACAAGCGATAAGGGAACACCGAATAACTGGATGTTTGCCAAATAACTATCTCTCGGGCAATTTTGCATCCCTCCAAACTTTTGGACTCGACCTCACTGCTAGTCGTAGGAAACGTGGTCGCACTATATAAGGGGTTTCTCACAAAAAAGTACTTTTGGAGTGTGATTGAAATACTTGGATCTTCAAATTAATTACGCGGCACGTCTAAAACCCTTTATGAAATTTCAACTCTGGAAAAATACTTAAATATAGATTGTTCTTTTGCCGAAAATTTGCTTAATTTTTACTTTCCGAACACTATAGTGAGGAAAGTATTGTAATCATGTCAAAAATCCGAATTCGAGATTTTGATGTTTCTTTACGTTTCGAGGTCCAACGAGTCCGTTTTCACTATTTTTACGATGATGTATGTATGTGTGTGTGTGTGTATGTGTGTATGTATGTGTGTATGTATGTGTGTATGTCTGTGAGTGAACACGCTAGCGTCTAAACGCTTTGTTCGAATAAGCTGAAAGTTGGTACGTATATTGTAAGTCACCATAGTACGAACCCTATAGATTTTGGTGAATCCAGCACTTATAGTTTTTTTACAGGACACAAAGAAAAATTCTTTGTCATTATGGCCAAGGGACCAAAATCTTAAAAGTGCGATAGCATCTAAACGCCTTATTCAATTGAGCAAAAACTTTATACACATATTATAGGTCACAGATACTCAATCTGTATAGATTTTGGAGAATCTAGCACTTATAGTTTTTTTACAGGGACACAAAGAAAAATTCTTTGCCAAATTTTTAAAAGTGTGATAGCGACTAAACGCCTTATTAATCTCAGCAAAGAATTTGTACACATGTTATAGGTCACATTTGAACCAACTGTATAGATTTTGGTGAATCTAGCACTTACAGTTTTTTTACAGGGACATAAAGAAAAATTCTTTATCTTTATGGCCTATGAGACCAGCGATAGCATCTAAACGCCTTATTTAATTGAGCTGAAAATTTGTATGAATATTATAAATCACTGTTGCACTAACTATAAGCATTTTGGTGAATCTAGCATTTATAGATTTTTACAGGGACACGACGGAAAATTCTTTATCATTATGATCTAAGGGCTCAAAGTTCAGTAGCGTTAAATAAAACCTCGTGTGATATATGGAGAAAAATACTCAAACACTCTGTTATGGTTTTCTCTTTTTTGTTTGTTTAGCAGCTCCTCTTTCTTTATTTTATCTACAAAACTGTTAGTTACTCAATGTTCGGAAAGTCGAGTGGAGTCACTCCAGATTTTTAACAGTGCATAGCTGAAAAATATCATACCTAAATTATGTAAATATACAATCCGTACCCCGTACACGATTTTCGTTTTTTTTTTTTTTTTTTTTTTTTTTACTTGTTAGATGACAAGGCCAGACTATAGAATTTATAATGGAAGGTAGTTTATTTTAAATTAAATAACTATACAAAGCTGCCAACTTTTTAATTTATTCCGTAGCATTATCGGTATCCACCATTTTTTTTTTTTTTTTTTTTTTTTTTTTAATATATACTACATTAGCAGAAGATAAATTTTCTTTTTATTTAAATGCAATTACAGATAGGGGAATATATTACCGAACAAAGAAAATGGTTTTTAAAAAAAATGGGCCGCCGTAAAGATGTTACAGAATAAATTAAAAACTTAGCAGCTCTAACTAAAATGTATAAATATTCTGTTTATTATTATTATTATTATTATTATTACATTTTAATGACAGCTGTTTTTAATCTTATTTTTACTTTCCGAACACTATAGTGAGAAAAGTATTGTAATCATGTCAAAAATCCGAATTTGAGATTCTGATGTTTATATACGTTTCGAGGTCCCCTGAGTCCGTTTTCACTATTTTTACGATGATGTATGTATGTATGTGTGTGTGTCTGTGAGTGAACACGCTAGCGTCTAAACGCTTTGTTCGAATAAGATAAAAGTTGGTACGTATATTGTAAGTCACCATAGTACGAACCCTACAGATTTTGGTGAATCTAGCACTTGTAGTTTTTTTACAGGGACACAAAGAAAAATGCTTTATCATTATGGCCTATGAGACCAAGATCTTAAAAGTGCGATAGCATCTAAACGCCTTATTTAATTGAGCAAAATATTTATACACATATTATAGGTCACAGATACTCAATTTCTATAGATTTTAGAGAATCTAGCATTTATAGTTTTTTTTTTTTTTTTTTTACAAGTACACAAAGAAAAATTCTATATGATTATGGCCTATGGGGCCAAATTTTTAAAAGTGTGATTGCGTCTAAACACCTAATTAATCTGAGCAAAAAATTTGTACACATGTTATAGGTCACAGTTGCACCAACTGTATAGATTTTGGTGAATATAGCACTTACAGTTTTTTTACAGGGACACAAAGAAAAATTCTTTATCATTATGGCCTATGGGACCAAATTTTTAAAAGTGCGATAGCATCTAAACGCCTTATTCAATTGAGCTGAAAATTTATATGAATATTATAAATCACTGTTGCACTAACTATAAGCATTTTGGTGAATCTAGCATTTATAGGTTTTTACAGGGACACACCGAAAAATTCTTTACCATTATGATCTATAGGCTCAAAGTTCAGTAGCGGTAAATAAAACATCGTGTAATGTATGGAGAAAAATTCTCAAACACTCTATTATGGTTTTCTCTCTTTTGTTTGTTTAACAACTCCTCTTTCTTTACTTTATCTACAAAACTGTTAATTACTCAATGTTCGGAAAGTCGAGTGGAGTCACTCCAGATTTTTACTCTAAACAAATGAACTTTTGACAAAGTTTCTGAAAATATCTAGCTTTCAACTTATGTAACACAAATTTTTCTATCTGTCGCGCATGCACAGTGAAAACGTCTTTTTTGAAAATGCTCATATTTCATGAGATATTTAAGATTTTTGTATCCCGATTGCAGTATGTTGTTTCAAAAGTGTTTTTTAAATTTATCTGAAAGTGAGAGTAATTTTCGTTTATTAACTCTGTATATCATAAATAAAAAACCTGATGTGGACACCACATGACTTCTTTATACAACAACAGGAATATACATATCGCTATGAAAATATTGACATTTTTGTATGAGATAGCCTATTCTTAAACAAACAGGCATGTAGTTTAGTCCACGAAATTTCCTTGAAGCAAAAACAAAACGTAAAAACAAACGTCTACTCTAACAAAAAAAAAAAAAAAAAAAAAAAAAACGATGATACGATTATATATACCGCCGAGACAAATATAGTAGTTTTTTAGGGTTCCACGGCGTATCACAGACTCTCTCATTGGCAAATGCACAGCTTAGAGTTCAATGAAAATCATTCGAGTATAAAAGGCCTAGTTTTGTTCTCTTTGGAAAAAAAATAGTGGCGAGAAACGATAAATTTAAAGTTAAATAATTTAGTTAAAACTGAGAAAGCGTTTCTGACAATCCTAAAAAATTATTTGCCTCAAAATTTTAACGCTAATCTCGCCAAGCCGCGAAGTTAGTAGTCAGAGTAGATTTTTGGTCTTCACATCTAATTTGGCGATTCGGCGTCGAATTTAGTAGGTTGGCGACCGAATTTGGCAAAATTTCTAGTTTAGGTTAGCCAAAGTTTGAAGCTCAAACTTCAGTAAAAACAGTTCTGTAGTTTTCCGGAAAAAATTCATTGGTTAATAGCGCAGAACTAAATTCTTCGAAAGTTTTTTAAATGACTCACAAAAACTATATATACAGTAGGTGCCGCTTAATGTGATAGCGGATAATGTTATCATTCGTTTAATGTTATCAGAATCACGAATGCCCGAACGCTTGTATATTAACACATGTTAAAAAAATCGGTTTTTGTAATCAGTGCCTTTGTTTATTGTTATCACTTTAAAGTACCATTTTCGATTTCTTTTTCATTCATTCAACAAAAATTGTAAACTATAAAATCAATGGGGGAATCCCCAAAAGAATAGAAGGCCTCTCTGAATTTTTTTTCTCTGCCCATTTGCACTTATAATCCAAAAATTTTAGCTGTGGAAAGTAAACGACTCTGAGTGATTTAACTCTTAAGGACAAAATTGATATTTTGAAACACTTTGATAATTTACCCAAGATGAGTCAGAGAAACGCTGCTGCTGCACTAAAAATCTCTCAGCCATTACTCTGTAAAATGATAAAGAATCGCAACGAGATTGACAATAAAGCGAAGATGAACGCAAATTTGAACTGTAGTCAAATCTGCTTGAAAACTGTGGTTTGCCAATATTAGGCAAAATGATGCGCACATAATGGCATAGAGCTGAAGATCTTGCTTCTAAAATGGGCAAAGGAAATTTCGTCGCAACAGACGGGGGGTTTAATCGCTGGTGAAAAAGAGAGAATATTGTGTTCAAACGTACACATGGAGAAGAAAAAGGTGCTGATTTTTCAGTTGCTGAAAAATGGATTTTCGAGGAATGACCGAAATTAATCGCTCATTATTCACCCAAAAGCATCTACAATGCTGATGAAACCGCATTTCATTTTCGTGCTTTGCCAGAACACACATATCTGTTTAATGTCGTAGGATAGAGTGTCCGAGGAAACAATTAAGAACTGCTTCTCGCACGGTGCATTCGTTAAAGCTGAAGAAGGTATGAACATACCGAAACAGTACTCGTACCATCAGACATGACTGAAAATGACTTTGCAGAATGAATGTCTATAGATGAGAACGCCCAAGTGACTACAACAATGACCATGAAGAATGACAGATGAAGATGATGACGATGTTGAAAACATTGTTGAAAATCCTCCAACTGCTACTGAAATGAGACAGGCTCTCCATGTCTTGAGAATCGGAGTGGTACACAGAGACACTGCGCTGAAGACTTTCACGAACATTACAGGTATGAAAGATTTATCAATAATTTGCTGACACAAAAAAAAACAAGGCAGACAACATTAGAAGACTTCTTTTAATTGACCTATTTTCACGATTTATTCAATATAGCGTTTAAATGGATCATTGTCTTTTATTTGTAGCTCCAAAAATAAATGTTACGTACGTAGTAAAATTAAAATTTTGTATTCCTGATACTTTTCGTTTATTGTTATCAATCGGTTATTGTTATCAAATAGTATCTGTCCCAAAGTGATCAGATTAAGCGGCGCCTACTGTATATATATATAGGAATATATAAACAAATGAATGAAATGAAACCTCAAAAAACACTGAGGTCTTCATCAGGAAAGGGTGAAACAGAAGTTTCAGAAAGGACAGTAGCAATTAGCTAATAACTATCCGTAGCCCCCAACTTCTCACCAAACAGAAAACCACCATTAACTGATAAGAAATATATGTAATGTATAAAATACTAAAAAAGTTATAAAATTACAAAATTGCAAAAGTTATAAAATCACATAAAATTAATTTAAAAAGTATTCAATAATATAAGAAATTACGGAAGTTAAACAAGAAAGTAAAAAAAATGAAATAAAATAAAGTAAAATAAAACCCCTTACTTGATAAACGACCCCACATCTGCCGACGGGGCTACTAGTCGGTATTTAAAGGAGGAAATAGAATGGGGAAAAAATGTAAAAACAAATTTGCGAAAGAAATAGAGATAAAATAAATAAAATAAAAATAAATTTGCGAATTTACAAATTTATATATATATACATATATATATATATATATTACTTTCTTCAGGTATATTGATGATTTGATTGTTTTTAACTGTAAATGTTTCGAAAATATTTCTGGAAAAAATATCCTAAAGATTTAATTTTTAACCATACAGATACAGATAAAATTTCATTCCTAGATCTAAATACTATAAAGAGAAATAATGAAAAATGTCTTATTGGATTATACGATAAAAGGAAGGATTTTAATATTAAAATAAATAGTTTCTAAATTAGTTTTCAAATATAAGTAGAAAATTTTTAAAAAATATTATGTTCGCACAGTTTAAAAGAATTCGTACTATTTGCAATAATGATAATGATTTAAAATGTGGTCTTGAAGATCTAAAAAATACCTTGCAAATTAACTGTTACCCGTCCCAATTTTTAACCGTGTTTTTTTTTTTTCTTTCGGCTTGTTCTATTTCCCCATTCAAGGGCGATATTTAAGTACCGACGAGTAGTCCCGTCGGCCGAAGTGGGTTCGTTTATCAGGTAGGGTTTTTTATTTTACTTCATTTTATTTTATTTCAGTTTTGACTTTCTTGTTTACCTTCCGTAATTCCTTATATTTTTGTATATTTTTTAAATGAATTTGATGTAATTTTATAACATTTGCAATTTCGTAATTGTATAACTTTTTTAGTATATTATACATTCCATATATGATTTATTTCTCTTCAATTAATGGTAGTTTTCTGTTTGGTGAGAAGTTGGGGGCTAAGGATTATTATTATCTAACTGCTACTGTCCTTTCAGAAACTTCTCTTTCACCCCTACACTGAGGGGCCTCCTTGATTAAGACGTCAGTGTTTTTGGGGTTTCATTTCATTAATTTGTTTATATATTCCTACATTTAAGTTTTGTATTGCCTTTCGCTGCAATTCTGCACATTGGTTTGTAATTCTCCTTTTGGTTTTTCTAACGTTTAAACTCATATATATAAATTCATTTCAGTAGTTATATATATATATATATATATATATATATATATATATATATATATATATAACATATAGGAATATATAAACAAATATAAACAAATGAAAGAAATAAAACGCCAAAAAACACTGAGGTCTTCATCAGGAAGGCTCCTCAGTTTAGGGGTGAAAGAGAAGTTTCTGAAAGGACAGTAGCAATTAGCTAATAACTATCCTTAGCCCCCAACTTCTCACCAAACAAAAAACTACCATTAACTGAAGAAAAATCAATCATATATATAATGTATAAAATACTAAAAAAGTTATAAAATTACAAAATTGCAAAAGTCATAAAATTATGTCAAATTAATTTACAAAAAAGATACAATAATATAAAAAATTTCGAAATGTAAACAAGATAGAAAAAAAATGAAATAAAATAAAATAAAGTAAAATAAAATAAAACGCACTACCTGATAAACGAAACCGCTTCGGCCGACGGGGACTACTCGTCGGTACTTAAATATCGCCCTTGAATGAGGAAATACAACAAATCGAAAGAGGAAAACACTGGAAACACACGATTAAAAATTCGGACGGGTAACAGTTAATTTGCAAGGTATATTTAGATCTTCAAGAGCACATTTTAAATAATTATCACTATTGCAAATAGTACAGATTCTTTTAAACTGTGCGAACATAATATTCTTTAAAACTCTTCTACTTATATTTGAAAACCAACCATTTGAGACTCTATTTACTTAAAAATTAAAATCCTTCCTTTTATCGTATAATCCAATAAGCCATCTTTCTTTATTTCACTTTATATTTAGAATTAGGAATGAAATATTATCTGTATCTGTACGGTTTAAAATTAAATCTTTAGGATAAATTTTTTTCAGAAATATTTTCGAAACAATTACAGTTAATAACTATCAAATCATCAATATACCTGAAAAAAATAATATTTATAAAAATATTTTCGAAAAAATACAAAAACAAATTAGTGAAAGCACTCGAAAAACTCGTTCCAATTGGAACCCCCTCATGTGTAAAAAGTAATCTTTCCCGTTAAACAAAACATTTTCAAAAATACAGAACTTGATAAGATTAATCCAGTAATATTTTTCGGCAATTTAAGTAACTGTCAAATTCCTCATAAATTTTTATCTTATCTATACTTTTAAAACATTCTGATTTCATTATTTCTTTTAAAATTTCCTAATGTACGATAGTTTCATTTGGAAGAAACATTTTAAGTTATTTTACCATGTTTTTATTAACTTCTATTCTTGTTTGTTTGTGTATTTGTTTGTCCGGTACAAATCTTGCAATCTATTTTTAAATAACTTCCCTACTAGCTAGACATTTGAAACTTTCACAGTAGCTCGGAACCCGGTGACAACACAATACTTCGAAGTCAGATTTTCGAATTTTCGAATAGTTTTTTTTTTTTTTTTAATTAATTAAAATAGGAAAATGATATGCTCCTAATAGCAATAAAAATAGCAATAAAAATAGTCATTAAAATATTAGCTTTAATTTAATTGTTGCCAAAAAAAATTTACCAATTCATTTTCTTTCGACATAAAAATAAATACATTTAATTAAACGTGAGCTTTAAAAAATTGTAAAAAATTAAATTATGCATCTGGCAAAAATTGACGACATTAACATTTTAAAGATTTTCTACACATTGATAAAGTGCTAATGTAGTTCATGATGCAAATATATGTTGTTCGGAAACCAACTTTCTTTTAAAATTCAAATTTCCCGTAACTCTTTGACCAATCACATTAGAACGTCCATCTTTGGAATATCGATAATAAGGATTTTCTCGCCAAAAGTCGCCAAAAAATTCGCCAATAGAAAAAACTCGCCATTTGACGCCAAATCCATTACCTGCCTATTGAAGCTTTTTAATGCGTTTTAAAGTGAAGATTAAGCTATTTTAACGCGAAAAAGAGCTGGAAATGCAGAAAATTGACATTTTATCAACTTACTCTTTGAAAAAATTTATACAAAAATAAATACAATTATTTACAATTTCGTAACAATATGCATTAATAAAGTGCTAATGTAGTTAGTTCTATAGCTATGATTCAACAGAAAATTTAAAAACATGGTTTCTAAAAAGTTTTTTATCTTATAATTATAATGATATTATATTTTCTTTAGTAGTCACTGAATATAAGAGTTTAACTTATTTTTAATTATTTTAAAAAACTTATTCTATAAAAAACTGTTTATAAACTAAAACATTTTATTATTATTATTATTATTATTATTATTATTATTTCAGTTAAAAAAAAAAAAAAAAAAAAAAAAAACTTTATTCTGATTTGCAGTTTATTTTTAGAGTACAATGAATTAATATTTTGGATTAAATCGAAGTGGTTTTACAAATATGGGAATGAAAAATCAGAATAAAAACTATTATTTTGCCCTTAAAATGCACTTATTATTATCCTGGCAAATTAGAATTAATGATATATTTTACAAGTATTTTACAAATGAATTAAATCTTTGCCTTTCATGTATGTCTTTTATTAAAAAACTGTGAATTGTTATCGTTGATAGTAAGTTAATATAATTATAATCTGGTAGTAAATCTTTGTATTCTTTCATTTTACGTGAAAAACAACAAATAAATTGCACAGTAAACATAAAACAAGTGTAGTTCTATAGATTATTATTCGATTTGGTGTGACAGAGAAGAATTCTATTGTGGGATTAGTTTACATGCTTGGTGATTTGATAAGTGTTATCACAAACATTGATACCATTTCATTGATACCATAACACAGAACCGCTCCCCGATACAGAACGTTAACACAGAACGCACCTCACACAGAACCGCCCCCCGATACAGAGAACTAATTATCATATAAAACTATTCCGAAGCCTAATTTTAATTGTTTAACATAGGTTTACATAAAAGTACTCGTTATCTTACCTCTTAATCTCCAACCTGTATTTATAGCATGAAATTTCAGGGTAAGAGAAAGGCGTGTGAGTGACACACCAGATTATTTTATTTTTTGTTACCCATAAGGTAGATAAAGTATGTTTTTGGGTCAAATTTTCGAAATTGAGTTTTTGTTATATTTACACGTTTTGAGGTCCCTTGAATCCAAAAATCATGTTTTTAGCGGTTAGTTTGTGTGTCTGTATGTATGTCTGTCTGTTATCAGCATATCTCAAAACAAATTATAGCAGAAAGTTCAAACTTAGTATTCTAAATATGTATGCTGTATGGATGCTACACTAAAATTTTCGTTGAGATGAAACAAATGGTTCGAGTACAGGGACACCCAAGACAATTAAAATACTCTATGGGGGAAATTGCAAGTAAGTAGAGTTTAACGTCTATATACTGCACTAAACCAAATGAAACGAATATGTATATTTTATATGCGCAAAAACATGTCTCATGTAGAATATGGCATAAAAATCATTCATTGATCATTTACAGGACTACACAAACGAACTAGATTATAGTGCGACAATAGCTGAAAATTGACAGAAATGCATTTCAGGTTGTGCCGCATATTATTCATATAGGATTATATTTAGGTGCACTATGTAGTTTGTACATATTCTTCAAAAGATATACAGGGCTGAAAATATTTAAGCGATAACATTCTTTTTTATTGTTAGTGGAAGTGCTTTATTGTAATATTTTACCATGTCCAGGAAAGCTGCTCAGGAATTGAAATTAATTCCCCGTAGCCATATAATGTATTTTTTCAAGCTAAATATTCATCGCTTTTTTTTTTTTTTTTTTTCATATTTACACGTTTTGAGGCTTCCTGAATACCTAAATCAAGTCTTTAACGTTTGACATTTGTCTGTGTATGTTAGAGTAAATTAAAAACAAATAATTTCAGGCGATCCAAATAATGTATGTTTAAGTTAATATGTTTGTTACTACAAAAGTTTGATCAAGTTTGATAAGTTTCAAGGATTGCAAATGTGAAAGTAATCTAAATAATTTTAAATGAACTTTTGAATTTAATAACAGATTTGAATTCTATATCAATGTATGTACAGTAATGAAACGGGGGGTTGAGGGGGAGGTAAACCCTCTCACACAGTATTACTTGTCAAATAAAGCTGTTTTGAAGCCTAATTTGAATTGTTTTAACATAGGTTTACATAAGAGTACTCCTTATTTTACCCCTTAATCTCCAATCTGTATTTATAATAATAAATTTTAGGATAAGAGAAAGTCATGTGAGTGACACACTAGACTATTTATCTTATTGAAG